>OX451218.1:73165941-73579739 GCA_949628195.1 Phasia obesa
CTAGTAGTTTACAACTGCAGCCGCAACCATTTGATCGAACTTCCAACTGCTGCAAGTGCAATTAAATTTACACAGAATGTATTTTACAATGTCTACTGTAACAATAAGTATCAAAAATAAAATTATTAAAAACGAAAACGGTGTTTCCCAGAAGAAATTGTTAAATTATCGTTATATGAAGGAATTTACAAAGGGTACAAGGTACTACAAGTTTCAAAAAAAGGCTGACCTCCAAAACGTCAATTACTTGCTTTGTCTTTGAACAAAGTATAGTGTTTCATAACGCCGCAGTACAAAAAGTCGATAATCTATAGCCTTTCCAAACGCCGTCGACAAGTATTAGTAACGCAGTAAATATGAGCATGATTTAAATACGGTAGCACAAATATATATATATATACTTAGTATTTATACATTTTGGAAATCCTGACACAATTATTTCCCCGATATAAATTTAATTATTATATTATATTATTTAATTATTGGTTTAAAATGAATTTAAAAAAAAATAAAAAAAAAAAGAATCAAATATTTATCTACAAAAATATAAATAAGTTTCTTTAAAAAATCTAAAGTGGCCTACACTCAACTTTACCATACCCAATGAAAACAGTAAACTACCCCTTACCCCTGCCCAAAATTTAAACAGCTCTTTATCACCATATACCAACGGGACATACCGAATTTCATTTGAATATGTCATACGGTAGGACCTGTAGAGCGTTCAAAAACGGGGGTAAGGAAACCACCCGTTGCTCCTTCCCGCTTATGCCCAAAATTTACACAGCTTTTTATCTCCATATACCATACTGAATTTCAATTTAATATGTCATACGGTATGACCTGTAGAGCGTTCACACAAATTGGAAGTAAGTAAACTACCCCTTACTCCCTCCCGATTATGCCTAAAAACTATTAAGCTTTTCATCTCCATATACCAATGGCACATACTAAATTTAATTTTGGTACGTCAAAGGGTATGACCTGTACAAACTCCACAAGAATAGTGGCATGATTACTACACTTTACCTTACACTACGTATGGTAAAGTAAAAAATCCTATTAAGAAAGTAACTTTAAAAGAAGTACCTTTAAAAAAGGTACGTTTATGTATAACTAGCTGTACCAGCCACTTCGTCAGCGTCCTAACGATATTTTGCTCAGTTATGGTTTATGAATTTATTTTATATAAAGGGACTCATACAGCCTTAAAGTATGTACATATGTATATGGGTAAAATTGTGTACTTTCACAGCTTTATCTTGGAAGTAAGATATTTTTGAGGAAAAAAAGTATCCTATATTTGAATAACGATACTAAGGTACCTCCTCACAAAATTTTGTTAAAATACATCCAGTAGTTTTTACGTGATGCGAACGCAAACAGATAGGAAATAAGTTACTGTTTTATTATATGTATAGATAATACATTTAAAAACCTTTTAAAAGAACATAAATAAAACCTTCTGAAAAAGTACAAGTTAAAAAAGTATTTAAAATAAAAATAGATGTAAAAAAATTAACAAAAAAAATATAAAAAGTACTATTTAGGCTTTCAAAAAGTGATTTCAAAAGTACTTTTTAAAAATTTACTTTTGCAGAAAACCTGTATTTAGTGCAAAAAGTTCTGTGTGATTTGCATTAAAAGCGAATTTAATTATTTCGTAAGAATGTTTTGGTTTTCAGCATTTTTTAATTTAAAAAAAATTAATGGTTCATTAAAATGTTAAAACATTTTCATTTAGTTTAGCCATTTAATAAAGACTTCCTAGAACTATAAAATAATAACTGACAAGCTAAATTTTGTTTTTATAAAAGTCGCCACTCAGACAGCCATTAAAGATTGCAAAGAATCATCCACAATAGCAAATCTCCATTAAACTTGACAGTGACTATCAAAAAATGGCCATTAAATATTATGACAGCCTCAATGTTTGTATACAATTGTGCTTTACGGGCCGGTCCCTGTCTCTGTCTCTCCATATGTCTATTATTCTCTAAAAATGTTTTTAAAAGCATTCATTTTTAGAACAACTTTTAATAAAAGTAGTGGCAAATAAATTTAAGTTATTATTTCCTCCCTCCATACACATCAAGCAGACGAATGAACAAAATTACAAGTAAAATGTCATAAAAAAGAACTTTCTCTTTATATTTATTTTTTTCAAACACGAATAGCAAAACAGCAATGAAATTATTAGTAGCAAAAAACATTAAACCAGAATAAATGAAGTGATATTATAAATTTGTAATAACAATCTTGGAAAAGAGCATTTCTATTTTAGAAATACACATTTATAGTAATCTTTAAGGAATTAAATGCCACCACATGTATGAAGACAAACTGAAAAGCTATCAAGAATTGTATGGTCATTTAAATGTGATAAGGAAGCACTTCTACTTTGGTTAATCTCCTGACGGCACACACTGTTACGAGCTTGGACAAAAATGGCTAAAAGTGATATAAAAATTCAACACTTTGTTTAGTGATGTTTTGAAAGAAAACACTTTAATTAGATTATTTGTAACAAATCAAAGAAAATTGTTGAGAAATTTTGGAGTTATTGCAACGCAAAGTTAGAGTTTGTATGCAACGTACTAGATTCAAAGAATATCACTGACATTTTC
Source organism: Phasia obesa (assembly GCA_949628195.1). NCBI lineage: Eukaryota > Metazoa > Arthropoda > Insecta > Diptera > Tachinidae > Phasia > Phasia obesa. The sequence continues at coordinate 73,168,569 of OX451218.1, forward strand.
CGTGTCATAAAAATAGTCAGATTCAAAACTTTTGCTAACAGTCAGTAAAAATCATATTAAGAATGCATTCCTGGTATTTGGCTAAAACTGCAGCCCTGATATTGCTTAAAATTTTTTATCATATGAAAGAAAGTACTGTTCGGATTTTATTTTTTTTTTTTTTTGTTTAAAGTATATTTATATATCGTCACCTAAAATGCAAAAGGCCGTAACTACTCAAAAATTCAAAATTTACTTTTTGATTGATTATGACGAACTTAACCGAAACACATCTACACAGCAAATTTTACATGTATATATTTACTTTACTTTATTGGTGAAAAACAAAAGGCCGTAACTGTAACGCCAACTAAACCAAAAAGCCGTGACGGCACTTTTCCAAAAAAAAAAAAATCAATTTTAGGTGACTTGCGTACCAAATTTGAAAAAGATGCTACAACTCCTTCTATTTTTTTGTCCTATCGTTGTATGGGCTCAAAACACTGTGCGGCCTAGTGAAAAAAACTTAGAATGTTCCAGTAATATTGCAAAAAGTGCCATTTAAAAATGCACTATTTTTCACAAAAGTACTTTAAAAAATACTTTCGCAGGTTCCCTTTTTTGAAATTGTACCTTTTAAGGTACCTATTATTTTTATTTTAGAAAGCTTTTACCAAAAAAAATTTATTGGTCACTTAATAAGTAAAAAAAACTGGAATGGCCTACGCTCAACTTTACCATACCAAATGGAAACAGATATTTTTTTGAGATATATGACATAATGAATAAAAGTTCAAAGTATATTCGAATCGAAAAAATAAATTATTTTCGATTTGGGGTGTTAGGTATACTACCCCTTGCCCCTTCCCGATTATGGCCACAATTTATACAGCTCTTCATCTCCATAAACTAAAGGCACATACTTAATTTCATTTTGATATGTCGTACGGTATGACCTGTAGAGCGTTTACAAAATTTGGGAGTATCTAAACTACCCCTTGCCCCTTCCCGATTATGCCCAAAATTAATACAGCTCTTCGCCTCCATAAACCAAAGCTACGTACTAATTTTCGTTTTAATATGTCATACGGTGTGACCTTTAGAGCGTTCACAAAATTTGGGGGTAAGAAAACTACCTCTTTCCCCCTCCCTATTATGTCCAAAAACTATACAGCACTTCATCTCCACATACCAAAGGCACGTACTAAATTTCATTTTGATATGTCTAACGGTATGACCTGTACAAGCTCCACAAAAATAATGTCATACACACACACCCACCCAAAAACATCATTGCGAAAATAGCCAAAATGGATTCAGGAGACCTCTAAACCTATAAATCCGTCAAAATCTCGACCACGGTTTTTTTCATGATTACTATACTTTACCTTATACTACGTATGGTAAAGTAAAAAAGTACGAAAATCTCAGCAACAGAACATTAAGACGATCCAACAAAAAAATGTCCTTCCATACAAAAGATCTCAACAGTAGGCGCATAACTGATTGATCCTTATGTGCTTCGTTAACACCGTCGTCACAAAAATTAAATAAACATTTAAAAGTGAAAGTATGGCACAGCGCATTATTCTCAGAGTACAAAATCCTATCACTATACCTCTTATAGTTCATTAGGTTCACGATATTTTTTACTTTTTATGCGATGTACGTCGCTCAATGTTGGAACCTAGCCAGTGTTTTCATCGTCTATGCGCAATAATATGGGAATTACTCTTATATAATGTTAAAGCTCTACTTATTATATTTCAAGAATTACATAATTGTTAATGTTTACTATGTATGGGAGGCACCATGCCCACTGTACTAATCCCGTAAATCTTTTGTTAGACTACGCACATTAATAAGAGGGTTACGTGTGCAAAAATTAAGGACTCTACCTATTATAGATATCTAGAGGACATGATCATAATTTATCGCTTTGTATAGGAGGTACCACGGCCACTTTTGTAATCCAGTCACATTTTTTGCTAAACTATGCACAATTTTAAGATTTCATCTAATATAGTTCCCAAAAAACATGATGATAATTACTGACATACTTTGTACGAAAGTACCAAGCCCATTTGAAATATCAAAAACAAATATAATAAGAAACTGTGAATATTGCTCGTCTGGTCTAGGCAGCTACAGCGCTTCGATAAATGTCGGTTTTTTAAACTCTGACTCAAAAATAAAAACGGAAGAAAAAAGGATTTTTATATAATAATGTAATAATCTCCAAAACTGCCCAACCGATTTCTTTCTGCACCTTAATGAAATACTTCAAAGATTTGATGCAACAGGTATCGCTATTGATTTTTATCCTAAACTAGATACTAGTTCGGTTTTAAAAATTGTTTCTTTTATAAAATAAGTTTCTTTTAAAGGAGTACCTTTTAAGTGGTACGTTTAAAAAGTACTATATAAAAATAATTAAAAAACTTCTACAAATTTGCATTTTAGAAACGTATAATTAAAAAAAGAAAATTAAAAAAAAAAGTATTTTATTAAAAAGTATCTTTTAGGGCATTTGTATTTGGCCACAGAAGAAAGTCAGACACAGCCAATGAATTCATTGGCCAATGAATTCATTGGCTGTGTCTGACGGAATTCCGTTTGTTTTAGTTTAAAGTTTTATTTTTAGTCATTCAAATCTAAATACAATAAACTTGTCGTTACAACCGTTTACATGTTGTTGAAGAATGTGTTTGTATTGTCATTTAATTAAAAGAACATAAAAAAGGTAGAAAACAGGCAATGAGCCGCAAAGCGGCAGGCGGCAAGCTGTTGAGCGGCAAGTGGCTTATTACTTAGTGACAATTCTGAACGGTTAGTTAGTAAAATGACATTGTTAACAAGAGCTTTTAAAGAAAATTTGTGAAAGATTTGTACTTATCGCCCTTGTTCCTTCCTCTAAAGAGTTTCAACTCAAAATTTAAAAATTTTCAGTAAAGGCAAAAAACTTTGTTTTAATATACTTTCTATCAAAAAGAGTGATAAAACTTTTTTTGGCGAAGGAGTTTAGAAAATGATGTAAAAATTTTACAGTTCATAGATATGACCACTGTGCATCAATTTCTTTCAGAAAGTGAAAATTGAAAAATTTTGAGTTGACTCTTTATAGAGGAACAAATGAGATATACAAACACAGATTTTTAATTAACGGTTTTAATCAGTTTTAAATTAAAGTTCAATTAATTTTTTAATTGATTTAAATATATATTTATTTAAAACACAGATTTTTAATTAACGGTTTTAATCAGTTTTAAATTAAAGTTCAATTAATTTTTTAATTGATTTAAATATATATTTAATTAAATATTTAATTAATTAAATATTTAATTAAATCAATTAATTATTTAATTAAATCAATTAATTATTTAGTTGAGTCAATTAATAATTTAATTGAATCAATTGATAATTTAGTTGAATCAATTAATAATTTAATTAAATGAATTAATTATTTAATTGAATCAATTAACTATTTAATTAAATTTTAATCTAAAAACCTTTAATTGGTGAAAATATTTTTTTCCGTGAATGTAAGCAGAGCGATTTTGATCGACTTTGTACAGACAAAATTAAGAGTTTCAGGTTGAATTTTTTAATATTTTATTTGTTTTTTAGATCGTTAGGATAAAACCTTCTAGATCTTATGGAAAAAAAATTATTAAAAATTTTAAAAATTTCTACAAAAATAAAAAAGAAAAACTGCTATTTATAAGAGTATAACAAATACACAGTAGAACTTCAAACAAGTAATAACAAAAATATTACTTGTTGCCGCTCAAAAAAAAAACCCATTAAAAATTACAGCAACTTTTATTTCTGAAATCTCCCGCTCTGCCGCTAAAAAATAACTTTTTGTCGCTGAGAAATGCCGCTTATATTAAGCCCAAATGTTTTAATTTTTACGGTTCAATGTTCTGCAGTCTACCGCTTTAACAGTCATTGCGCGGCATCGGCCTAAATAATTAAATTTTTTTTCTATTTCTATCCTTTGAAGAAATGTCATAAATTTGTAATGCCTTTTATAGTTTCATAGCAATAAAATAATTATAAAGATCATTTGTTTAGGTATGATGATCGTTGTGGTTATGTTGGTGACAAACAATAGAACTTTGAACTTTGGTTTATGTTCTCTTTTATGAATGTGTTAGCGGCAAATTATAAGAATGAATAATCTAGAATGTTAATGGCTTTTGTTTTTATGAACGTACGAGGTAGCAATGATGTTCTTAATCAATGAATAGAAAAATTGTTTAATTATGAAGTTTAACGAAAATTCTACAATTCTTAACGGTTTTGGAAAAATTAAGATAACAGTTAAAAGTTTATTAGAAGGTTGCCTTTTTAAATTATAAAGTTTTTTTTTCTTTAGGTATTCGTCATGACAGTCAGTAAGTTTTCATATGTCTGCATTAGTTTTCAAAGCAGATTTTTTCACTTTGATTGAGACACTTCTAAAACATGCATTTTAAATACATTAAACACTGCAGGCGATGTAAAATTTTGACCGCTGATTTATTTTTGGTATGTGGGGAAACGAGAAAAATTTGTAGGGTGCTAAAACAAGTATGTTTAGCGGGTGATGATGATGATAACTATATGATAGTGTCAGGAATGAGTGTTCGACAGTATTAGGCCTAGAAGCTTATTGTGATATGTGGGTTACTGATCTCAACAGAGTTCCCTTTGTAGAACCAAACATAAAAGCCTAATGACAGTGACGTAAGATATATCTTCTAACAAGTTGTTTCTTCTGGTCATCAAAGGTAGAGAAACATTGATAAACGTTAAGCGAAGTCGTAGTAGTCAAGAAATTTTAATGTCATCACTAGGCTTATTTTCTATTCGTTTCCTCTTCAACATTGCGCTAAAGTCTCATTCTACAAGATAATCTTGGTATACCGACACCCTTAAAGAAGAAGAAAAACAGAAGGTAGTACCAAACCAAGGGTTTCCCAACATGTTCCTATGCTACGGGACTTAAAAAATCCTAGAGTTAAACGGTCATCTCAAATATTAATGTAGGGGGGATATCGAAGCGGACCACTTCCATAATGGGTCCCTTTTCGACGTCATCCCATATAGAGATTTGCGCAGTCGTCAGCAGTTTTTGACTCACAATGATACTGACTTTACAGCATATGCCTTTGGCGCTTGTACCCTCACACGCAAACCACCGCCTAAAAAATGTGCAACAGTGACATATGTTTAGCTATAAAAATACGCCATTGTTTTAGGCATCGTCAGAGAACTAGTATTATTATGGTGGAAAATGATCCATAATCAGCGGATCTTATTTCTTCGAAGACTGTTGGCAAATTATATAGTTCTGTACTATTAAAGCTTAAAAAAAATTAAAGGACGAATTTAATAATTTGTTACTTATGGTCCATTAATCTTAAGTCGTCAGGTATAACAGTTAAATTTGTGGCGGAGTATCGTGCAAACTGCAATTTATGTTTTTGTCATATATCGGTACAAATGGTCTATGTGGGTCATATCGCCTTATGTTTTATTCAGATCTGGTGCAAGTTTGTCCTCGAGACACCTGCCTGATTAACCTTAGTGCTGCCACAGTATATATCGCCGATGCTAGCAGACGCCTGCAATTGGCAGATAAGAAACTTCGGAGTTTGACTATTGCCTCCATAGTTTCAGCTACATGATTTTACGAGTGCATTTGGGTAGGTTCTTGTTGGCTGTGAATCGGACCTAAATCAAGCGAGCGTTGATTGCTGCATTGTTTTGATCCAGTAAAGGGGTTTGCGAAGGCATTAAACTGTAAGATAAGAACCGTCAAGGTCTAATCTGTAACCAGTAACTGATACCACGGAAATAGGGCGGCCCGAACTGACCGTACTCTACGCTTCTGGTAGAAACATGTTGGTTATGGGTTGGAATTATATTGCAGAAATAGTTGTGGTACGTCCAATATGCTGTACAACGGCACAGTGGCTGTATAGTGTCCAAGTCTTTCTTCTCAAATATTTGCTTCCCAGTACTCGATCGTTTCTGGTTTTTATGCATAGACCTGGGACCTGGGAGGAACCCCACAGAAAATATTTCATTAACATTAAATCACATAAACAAGGTGGCGCGTTAACGTGTGCATTTCTTGAAATTATTCGTTCACCAACTGTTTCTCTCAGTTATTGACATGTTGCAATATTAATGCCTTCTAATTGGGGCAGAAAGTTAACGTGTCAATCAAGCAAAACTCTCCAAACGGCTATTGTTATTTAAGTGCATTCAAAACGACGTAATTTATTTTAACCTTAAAGTAACAAATATTCCAAGGGATTTTGGACAAAACAAAGCCCTTGGCACATCATTACACTTTTCTTATTTTCTTATTTAGAATCTTTATGTTCTTTAAACAAAAATCTTTGGCATTGAAATCTATTGGAAATTTCTTGTTAGAAAAACTCAATTGAAATAATGATTAGACAAAAATGTATAAATGTATGTATGTATGAATACATAAGTGTAGGTTATATTTCAAGAGGTTTAAGATTACGTAGCAATCGTTTTCATATACAGTTTAAAATGGCACAGTGGGTAGATTTAAAAATTTTCTGTTCAACATCTTAACTGTTTTATTTGTTCTTAATATACTTTCGATTATTAAATGTAACAATATTATTTTGAAATTATATAATGGGTTATTTTATTTTGGCTTCCAAATTAAATTACTATTATATTATCATTTTGTATTTGATGATGTGTGCCAAATAGCACCCCTATTTGGAAATGGGAGGTACCCGTGTCACAACTACTTACTACTACCTACTACAATTGGAACAGCGTAATTTTGAGTTAGAGCTATGTTACTTATATGTAAGAGGGTTTAAAAAAAAATTAAAAACAAAACGAAAATCCGTTTTTTCTTACATCAAAAATGCTGTGAGAATGGTTTCGTTTGCGAACGTTCTAGGCAAATGGATTTCCCAGTTGTTACCCGATTTTAAAAATATTGCCAAGAGGAGTAAAAGACTGCATTATATGGTGGTTAAATTTTAAAGGCCGAAGTTGAATGTCAACCAAACCTAAACGCCATGTTTTTTCTGCATTTAATTTGACATTTCTCACTTTCAGCCTAACTTAATTTAAACCAGGGTTTGAATTGCTTGCTTAAAAATAGCAACAGCAGTAAAATCTTTGCTTTGCTTACATCTTTTTCAGCAAATAAAAAAACTGAATTCCTCAGTATTTATATAACATTTTGTTGTAAGCGAAGCAAAAGCAAAAACAAAAAAAGAAGAGCAACTCATTTGCTTAATTTTACTATGTGTCTCTTAGTGCAGCAAAGCAATTTTTTGAAAAAGTTTGCTGTTGCTTAAGCAATAAGTTAATCTGTGTTTCTTCTTTTGCTATTGCTGTAAAACTATATTGGAAATCTTTATTTTGCAGATCTTCAAAATTAAGTTTTTTTCGATTTACACGTGGCGCCATAATCTTAATCTCTCACTGTCAAAGAATTTTTTAAAACTTAAAACTGAAGCAGCGAGTAACAGTAAATAGCAGCAAAAAACAGCAATCGTAATCAGCCACTACTTCACAGTAAAGAGTTAAGCATAAACAAAAAAAAATGAAGAACAACTTATTGCTTAAGTAACAGCAAATGTTTTTAAAGTAATTGCTTTGCTGCAGAAAGAGACACATAGCAAGCTTAAGCAAATGAGTTGTTCTTCTTTTATTTGCTTTTGCAGCACACCTTTTCTAAGCAACAGTTAAGCAATTCCATAAGCATTGAAAATAGTCAATCGTTTTTAATCACTGATTTAAACCGTAGAAAGATACACAATCGAGCTTTGCGCGACAAATTCAATGCCCGTGTTATCTCACGTGGTTGCGATGTCAATTGGCCGCCAAAATCATGTGATTTGACACCGTTGGACTTCTTTCTTTGGGGATATTTGAAAGAAAAGATGTACGATATGCCCGCAACAAGTCAAGAGCTAAAGGATGTGATTATTCGATACATTAACGATATAGAACCTCAATTATGCCTGAGCGTCATCGAAAATTTGGAGCACCGGATGCAGGTGTACCGCCGAGTTCGCGCGGTCAGTTGGCCGATATTTTGTTCTATACATAATTGAACCATACCAATATTATCAAAATAAAAAGAAAAGACAATAATTGCCTAAATAATTTGTGTTTTATTCAAAATCAAAATCGGCCCTTACAAATTTAACCACCCTTTACATCAAAATGCAAGAGAAGCAAGAGTGAGGGAGAGAACACAGATGCAACAGGCATGAGAGTAATTTATTATTTATAATTTACAATCTTTGTTAACACGAATTATATGAAAGAAATTATGGATTTTCTTCAAACGAAATAGAAAAATCAATCAGAAAACAACACAATTTAAAAGTGTTTCAAAGATGGTGACAAGGTTAAAGAAAATGTTTCTATATTGACACAAAAAAATCTTAGTAAATGAAAGATATTTAAAAAAAAAACATTTTATAAGGGAAAAACAAAAACGGCTTAAAATTGATTGATAGATGATAATGGTCAAAATGAAAAACCACAATAAACAACTTTACAAAAAAAAAAAAAAAAAAAATCAAACAATAAAAGAAGTTTAACAAAATCTAGTGGTTTAAAGAAAAAAAACTAAACTAAAAAAAAAAAAATTAAGAAAAACTAGCGCTAAAAATATATACACTAAGTGTCATAAGTCAATGCTCTTGTAGTGTTTAATTTTTAAAAGTTAAAAATAACAGAAAATCACATTAAATTAATGTTTTTTTAATTAAATATCGGTTGTTTTTAAAGCATCAGAGCTTAAAATTATAAAATTTTTTATTATAATCAGGTATATAATTAGATGGCAATCATTTTTTAAATATGATTTTCGGTATATATCCGCCGCGGCAATGAGTTACTTGGTTCCTTCGTATGTCGTCAATGGTGGCTTGAATATTGGCTTCCAGAAGCCTTAAATCGCAAGAACGAGGGGGCCCCAGTGAAAAGGGCCACGTCTGAAAATAAAGCTGGACCAAATTGATTTTGTAATACATCGCGCGCTGTATGGAAAATTTTTGAATCTAATGGTGTTGATGTTTAGCTAATTAATTTTTCAAAAAACAAAAATTCAGTGAGCGTGGCTCGATAAAGCTCGCCATTCACCGTAACGGCAGCTCTTTGCTCGTTTCGAAAGAAATACAGACCAATGATGCCGCCTGCGTGAAACCACACAAAACAATTAATTTAAATGGATGTAATGGTGATTCGTTAGCGGCTTGAGGATTGTCTGCGCTCCAGTTATGGCAATTTTGCTTTTTTTTATTTGGGTTACTACAATTCGACGATCCCTATTTGCTAATATGCATTTGATCTTGGTTTTTAATTTATTATTCTCCTTTTTTCATAGTTTTGAATTACGGTTTGCACTGTCGTCCATGCTCTACCCACAGTACTTCCTATTTATCGGTAATTTTTACCATCATTCCAAAGTGTTAATACTATTTGTCTTTCATCCACCATTATTTCTTTTCTCATCGATTAAAACTTTCGAAGAGCAACAAAAACCTTTTACAGATTTTTAAATATTTCTTCTACAGAATCAGGATCTATACCCTACACACAGAGCGCGAAGCCGGCTGCGGCTAATAGCCGTATCGAGCAATATCGACTAAAAATTTTAACTGGCTTCATCAGCTAGCTGGTTTTTTTATTAAATTTGATATTATTTCTTTTAAAATTAATAATTTTAAAATAAATTGCATCATCAAAACACCATTTTCTAGGAACTTTATAAACTTAAAACCACTACACTATATTAAGTGATTTACACAACAGGATAAAATCACACATTTAAAAACGGATTTTGAGAAATTTGTGTTTGTTAAATATCACTATCTCGCATTGCATGCGGTGTCTGATTAAGATTTAGCGTCAGTACCTACCATGATGGCCTAACCTAATGTTGGTCTTATCACTGAGTAAAATTTTGGAATAGCCTAGAGCCCCATTTATTATACAACACAAGTATTGTAAAATAATTATTTTTACAACAAAAACAACTAGATTTTGCTCGAAATCGCATAAGTACTAGATTACGCTCAAGTGTAAATACTCTATTAGACATTTATATTTGCTTAGCCACCGCTTTTTGATATGTATTCGGCTTTTAGCGGCCGCCGAGTATATTCTTGTTAGCTGCCGCCGGTTGTCATTTCAAGTCGGCTTCGCCCTCTGCCCACACACCAGGTAATGAAAGATTCCCGGCGGTAACTTTGGCTACCAAACCTCTTACTATTTTCTAAAGCGTTTTTTTTTTTTAAATAAACTTATCGAGCCTAGAGCGTAGACTTATGGCGGCTAGTGTATATACATAAATATTTTTTGTTTGATATTTGAACTACATGCAATAAAATAGAAAAAAAAAGAAACCAAGTCAAGATCATCTATCCATCCATCGTGCTGCTGCTATTAATAAAAGCTAAATCATTAATGGTTCCATACACCAACTAAATGAAAAAGTTACAGAGCTGTATTATACAATTTTCAGACAAAGTTGAATTTTAGTTTCGTTTTTTATTGTTTAGATTGTTTTTTTCTTTATTCTTTATATTTAATTATAAAGGAAAAAAAATATATACTCCTATGTATGTATGTATGTATGTAAGTATGTATTCAAAAGAAACCACAAACACTCACTCATTTATTAACACCCATTACTGGCAAAGTATTCTTATAATACAATAGATAAATGCCAGCTACTAGCTTCATGCACATGTTTATCTTTGGCTTAATTTAATATCGATTTGAAGGTTAAGTTGAACAACAACAACAATAATAATAATGATAATAATATTACAACGGCATTTTAATTTTTAAACTTGACTTAGCAACAAAGAAAAGATCTTGGATTACAAATAAAATCTGTTCTTTTGCAAACTAGACGCACTGTACTTTGAATTAAAGCGACTTTAAAGTACAACACAAAAAGCTTCAAAAGTATATTATTCACCAAAGAGATGATGTGTATTGGCTATCTAAAAAAAATATTAGATTTTTAGTATAGTAAAAACACACGATGATGTGATACAGAACATGGCTGACAATGCCATGCTCGTAATCCTTGTTTAGGAGTTGGAGGCTATTTAAGTTTACTGCAATTTAGGTCGAAACTACAGCCACCACCACAGTATTCTCCGAAGTGCCTCACCAATAACCCATCAGAGACTTAGGAAAATTCTCGCGGGGCTACCGATTTCCCTGGTACATACCATTCTTTTGAACAGTGGTCAGACCTCGAAGGTTCTTGCTTCCGAGTTCGAGGCCCGTGTTATTCTCGGGGACTTAGTGCCCCCATATACCCCATCACAGTATTCCCCGAAGGGCCTCAGCGATAACCGATCAGATATTTAGGAAAATCCCTGGGGCTACCAGTTTTTTGGACACTAGTCAGACCTTAAAGATTCCTATGTTCAGTTTCAGGCCCTTGTTGGTCTCGGGGACTTGGTGTTCTCATATACCACGGAATTTCAAGACGTCAGCAAGACAATTAAATGTCTAAGGTTTCCAATGGGGATTGGAAACCTTAGGTAATGAAGTTTAAGAGAACAAAACTTTTTGTAGCAATGCACAGTGGTCACTTTTGAAATATAAATGGTAATTAATCTGGAACTTCTAAACTGCAGATTTCATTTGTCTGCAACTTAAGACATATTTAAGGACAAGTCACAATATATAATCAGTATCTCGGTGGACTTGTAGCTTAAGCGCGCACGGAGCCAGAGTGGGTCAAAGTTGACCAACCTCGAATTTTAAAAAACGTATAGGCACGCGTTTAATCGAGTAGTTCTATCTGTCATAATGACTTCTTTTGGGCGAACGGGATTCAATTTTACTACAGAGATCAAAGAAGATATTTAATAAAGAATAATTTGTTGCGGGCAGGCTAGACTTGGGTAGTTAGGGTTACCAGACGGTCCAGCTAAAAAAGCTAAAATACAATTTGTACAGTTAAAAAAGAATTTCTTTAAATTTGAAAAATATTTTTTTTTTGTTTGTTATTTACTGCCTGCGAAAAGCCTTTAATAATTTGCCAATTAATATTCCAATTTCCTTACTTTCAAAAATGCGATAAAAATTAGCAATCCTTTTTGTGAAAGGCCTTTTAGTATTTTAAATAATCTAGACTCCCAAGGGGTCCCTCGATCTATTAAAAGGCTGAAATTTGATTAGGAGCAGATTTTAAGGAAAGTTGCAAAAATTTTATTATCGATTGGAATATACTTAGAACTTTTATTCTTTATGTAATATATCAATGAGGTATGGTAAAGTTGAGTGTAGGCCAGTCCAGATTTTTTAATTTTTGTAACGAATAATTCGAATAAAATTTTGCTTTTTTTAACTATAAGTGTATTTTTAAATTCTCCAGTTAAATTTTTAAAATCCATGTGAATTTTTTCCATTGTCCAGTTATTTGAATTTTGGTGTTTGGCAACCCTATGGCTAGTTCACGAACGAACTAGTTTAATTGAACGATTCTACCAATTGACCTAAATGAACTTGTTATAAGTTTTATGTCTACCTAGTTCATTTTCGAACTATGCTTTGTATTTGAACTATTAAACAGGTATTAATGTTTAATTTTTTAAAAAGAGAAAGACCGATTGAACTAAAAGATTGATCAGGTTCAATTCTTAACTTGGAACTAAAATGAGTGATCACCAAAATGAACTATAATGCACAAGTCTAGACAAATCGACTATGATCTACTTACTTTCGGCAATCTTTTTACCACGAAAATCATCAAGATAGCCTGCGAGAATATAAAATAATTTCAAACTTAAATTTAAAATCTAAAAAGTAAAAAAATGAAAAACATAAAATTTCCCTAATGAAACTCTACGATAAGAGACCTCAATCACGGATGCGATTGTTCAAAACAACAACAAAAAAAAACAAACAATTGGGGGAAACAATATTAAACAAAATGCCTCAACTTACACAAAGAAAAAGCATAAAAATATTATACAAAAATAAAATCACAACAAAAGCAAGTGGCAACAACAACAACAACAAAACTTTCGCATTTTCGCAAATTTACACAAAACTATTAAATTTAAAATGTGAAATACTTTCTCAACAAAACGCACAAAAGAAGAAAAATTATGTTTTAAAAACACACACACACTCGCACACACTTCATATTTTTTTTTATGCAGTTTGTTGCAGTTTCCTCATTCGTAGTTTTTGCTGTCAACTAACTGATATTGCAACCACGATCAAAGCGGATGCTTTTGGCATGACTTGGATAAGAAATCCTCTATGTGCTGTTTAATAAAATAAAATGATGGAGAAACAACAAGACGCAAAGAGAATGCCAATGGATGGTTGTTTGGCTGATAGCGATGCTGCGCAGCTGCATACAAGGGAAATCATCATTATGACAACATGAAACAATCTTTAGATATTTTCACCCATAAGCCTCATTTTCAAGCATAAATTTTGATAAATTCGCACAATTGTTAAATGTCTTTTGTATGAAAATTATGCATTTGGAACTTAGATTTTTAAATCACGTTAGGAGTTTCTAGGGATAGGAATTCTATAAAATTAATCCGCTTTAAAGCCCAATTTATAAGAAAAAATTGTTCTTGTATGGCTAAAGAGGGACAAAAGAGGAAGCAATAATCCCTTGTCGCTGTAATTAAAAAAAAAAGATTGTGTTTTAAAATTTTATATATTTTTTTAGTTTAACTCCGTTATTTAGTTGCCATTTCATATCGGGTGTTGTTTAAGACCAGGATCACTATCCTACACAATCGTACGATTCAATCACAAAAAAATCTGACAGAATTCTGTCCTACTCAAAAAATCGTTTCAAAATTGCGATGTAGATGCCACACTATCATACAAAAAAAGATTTTGCAACTCTGATCACATGGAAAAATACTATTTTATGAATTTTTTCAATAGATTATAAAATCGTACAGATCTGTCAAAAAGTCTGTCACACACATACACTTTTAATCCACACTATCACACTTTTTGGTTACACATGCAATTTTTGACAAATCGTACGACTGAGTATGATGGTTAATCATGGCCTTAAGCTGCACGAAAACTATTATCATCGGGAACTATGGTTTGACAGGTGTGTTGACATTTCTGCTCAGTGAACCCCCGTCTTCAACATATCTTAACAAAAGTCAAACTTCAAAAAAACAGTATTCAAAATTATGTTTTTTATATGTATGAAGTTTTACATTTGTTAAGACATGTTACTGTGTAATGGAGACAGGGGTAAACTGTGGAAATCCATAGTTGATAAGGTACTTTTATGAAGGAATTGTGTTTAGAAGCTAATTCTTGTTTAAATGGGAGCGAAGACAATCCTCACCCATATTCTATTTGGCGTCGTCGACATCGTCGTCACTTTTGGTGCGACATTACATTGTATCGACGTCGTCATCAATTCGATTATAATTTGGTATTCCCTCACAGTATTATGACGACATCGACGGCTTATCGACAATTTCAGTCAAATAAAATACACATATCAAAGATTTGTTGAAAATTTTTGAAACAAAAATATAAAAAAAACTAGCTTTAGCCACCACTTCGTGCGCGTCCTTGCAATATTGTATTCGATTTTCCTTTGAAAGGAATCCACACCAAAAACCCTTACTTTTTTAGTGCCGCCTTAAACTATGCCGCATATTAGTTTATGTATATATTTACTTTATAAGAAATAAAGTATGCATATCCGGTTAGTGGAGTTCAGTTATGGTTTATGTATTTACTTTACTACTAAAATAACTGCGTATTTTCAATGTTTTTTCTCCACTTTCTTTTTGAAATAAGATATTTTAGCTGGAAAAAAGTATACTATATTAAATCAGAACACTTAGGTACCTCCTCAAGAAATTTTGTTAAAATCCATCCAGTAGTGTTTACGTGATACGAACACACAGAAAGAAGGACAGACAGACAGATGGAAATGAGTTACTATTATATTATATGTATAGATTAAGGCTCCTATTACGGTTTACAACTCAACTCTACTTCAGTTGAAATTTTACAATTTGGTATTATCAATTACAACTCAACTTGTCAAAAACTTTTAAGTTGAATTTAAATTGTGTTACAACTCTGTTGTAGTATCACCGTTTACAACCCTGTGTTAGTTCGGTTAACAAAAGTTTAAGAAAATTACAACTCATCAGTAGAAGTTGTCTCAAATTACAACTCATCAGTAGCAGTTGTCTTTTAGACAACTGAACTGAGTTGAATTGTAAACCGTAATAGGGGCATAAAAAAAGTTGTTCGTATCCCATATGGATTCAGGTAAGAAAGATTGCAAAGACATCTGGTCATTCACAGAAAACAGAAGTCTGATATATTCCAATTACCGGATGAGAAGTACTTTCTTTTTGAAGGAATTGTTTATGTTGCAATAGGTTCCAAAATTTTAGGTTGAATAATTCAGCATTCATGCATGTGCTAGAAGCGGTGTCACCAAATTGTAGCAGATTTGCTACTGCATCTTCCAGGGCCTCCCCCAGTAGACTTAGCCACAGCTGCGTTGAAACCCATTTTCTTCTTTACCTTAATTTTTAAGTCGCAGTTGTGATAAAAACCATTTTTTTGTTTATCTTGAATTTTAAGACTCGCCAGACCTGTAATCAAATTTTCGTTATTTTTTATAATTTCCTTTACATAAGTATATTCTTCACATCCACAGTTTTTGTCACCAATCCTGCTATTTATTGGAGGGCCAATGGCATTTAATTCAGCAGCAAAACAATCCCATAACTCTTGAAAATTACTGGGGCTACATCCTCTTTTGCATTCTTCTTTCCATTTCTTCCACCAATTTTCCAAATTAATTTGAATTTGTTATTTCATTTATTTCTATTTTTTTTTTTTCAAATCGTTTTTAAAAACCAACACGACAAAGTCGTCGTCGACACAACATAATTTCGACATCACATTTTCTTACAAAATACAAAAAAAAAAAGTAAACAGTCATCGATAAATGTTGATGTCGACAAAACGAATACCAATTTAGGCCAGTCGACAAAACACGTCGTCGTATTGCGTCGACGACGCCAAATAGAATAGAAGTGATTATTTTAAATACTGGGTTTTTTTTCTATAAACTTTGACAAATTTTTGTCACGTTACGTCGCATGCTGACTGAATTTTTGTTTTCTAAAACTAATCAGCTAAACATCAACGACATTTAAGCCGATTGTTTTCAAAGTCGCATAAGTCACTTTCCAAAAATACCAAGTTAATGATAACATTGATTAAAATTTAACGGTATTTCTTCATTTTTACAAAAAATTGCAATCAAATGTTAAGCGCCACTTACCCAATGATCATGAATTTGGTATAATAGAAATGGCTTTGGGAAAAGCAAAAAAAAAGAATATATATATACTCTAATTCTTAAATATGTATATCGATTTAAAACGAATGTGACTTATGCCACTTTCAAAATAAAAGGCTGATTTGTGCAAGCAGAATGCACTTAGCCTTATCCGAAAGTTCTACACAACTATTAAACAAAACTCACTGAGTGTTTCGAACATGAGACGAAAGTCCGTTTTACTCGTCGGTCAGCTCATTGCACTTATGATACGAACAGAGTTTTGCTTACTAATTGCATGGTATGAGTAGGCATGTGTTCAGTAAGCTAGTTTGTGTTCGAGTATGACCACTTTGCTCATGAGCTTATAACAAGCGCAACCATTAGATGATCTTGCTCATGCAACTATTAAGTATAGAAGACAGAAGGGCCAATAGAAAATTCAAAGCACCTTGAATGGAACTCCATAATATAAAAATATCAATAAAAATAAAGATGTAGCGTTGATAAAATGACAAAACTATGTGAAACCGTTTGCACGACTACTCAGACGAACTGAGACACGACCAAGACGCAGAAGATAGGATTTATCAATCTGCTTAGCTGAGGATCCTTTGGCCATCATATCTCTCAACTAAGAGAAAATAGGTTTTAGTTTAAGATAAAAATTTTAATACTTCTGGAAAGACCTAAGATAGTCAAAGTCAATATGTGATGAAAAGTAAAAGAAAATCGAGAGTATAACAAATTTTGTAAGGAAGCCTCAGTCTGGATTAAATTTTTACCATTAGTAATACAACAGATTCAGACAACTTGCTTCAAGTGGACCAACTTTAGTTGCAAATTATATGATGCCTCATGGCTAGAAGTGATTTTAAGATACAAGTTTTAAAAGCATCTCTTGAAAATGTAACATCATATACACATACTGACATACGATACATATGTACGTTACATTTGAAATGTAAGTTAAAATCAAAATAAGAAAGAAAACACAGACAGATGTGTACCTAAACAAGCTGCAGCAACTGCTTGCTGGTTTAACCAGAAAAAAACTCTTTAAGAGTGACTACATGCTTTTTTTCTAAAATGCTATGCGTTGCGTTGCAAAATGTGAAAAGGAAAAAAAAAACACAACAAAACACCCATATAAGCACCAAAAAGAAAAAGAAGAAGACGAGGAGGAGGAGGAGGAGGAGGCAACATAAGATTGACGTTACCAACTTCACATATTTTCAAAGGTCGTTTCAAGTGAGTTGAGCAAGCGAGTAAATGAGTTAGTAAGTGAGCGTGCAAGCCGGAGCCGGCAAGGGAACACACTCACATGCAACTTACGAGGGAACATATACAAGTATGATGTAGTTTTAAGACTATAAAATCAGGCAGCATCTGTTTGATGTTTCATACTAACAATGATAACTAGATGATGATGATGATGATAAAGCTCTGTAAAGTGTGTTGAACTGTTGTTTTTTATCTACGTACTCACATATCGTTAGTTGTTGGTTGTATTTATAACTCTTTTTAACAGTTGTTGTTGCTGTTGTTACGTTTCTTTTTCTGGTTTTGAAGTGCTCTAGTAATAATGTTTTAAAGTTTTTTTAAGGGCCTTTAAGATACAAAACCACTTCACCGCTCTTTATCTTCATACGTTTCGTTTTGTTTTTAAATCACCAAAAGTCAGTCATCTTTTGGTTTAAAGTTTAAATTTATGCATGCAACTGATCCTCTTCCCCCTTTAGAAAAACGGCACATGATAGAGAAGAAGCTAAAGTCAAAGGTGGACGACAATTAAAGTTGGAAATAGAAATTATCATTACAAAAAGTCATTTAACAAACATTACACATTGTGTAAGGTCTCAATTTTGCATGAACTTTTGAAAAAACGAAATGTACACTCACAGAAAAAAGTAAGTAAATTTAACTCAATTTCAGATTTAAAATAAAAAAAATAAAAAAAAATATATCTGCAACATATTAATTCTTTCTTTTTCCCTTCTCTTTTTTGTTATTTTACTTTCAAATTTAAATTTATATTTTACAATTTTTTATTTTAAGTTTGCAATTTATCAGCATGACTTAGTTTTCATTATTTATCTGTTGTCATTAAACAAATGTCTTGTCAAGTCTTAGTAAATATTTAAAATAAATAGCACTAGTTTTTTTTTTCTTTTTCTGTTAAATATTGCATATAGTTTTTAGTTTTTATCAACACAAGAGAATAAGCATTTGTGTTTTAGAATACAATTTTATAAGTAAAAGCTGTGCTGGAGCACATGGACTTTGATTTATGCTCTAAATTTAGTACAAACAAAAAACAAATTCTTTAAAAGAATTATAAACTTAAAAAAATTTTTATTTTTTTTTTTTAACTAAAAAACAATATTGAAATTTAATCCTAAGTGATGTTACGCGGGTATCTAGTGTGGTGATTCCGTGACTTTTTGTATTTCAATACCTCTCCCGTTAAATGCTATCTATTACAGGTATATAGTCGAATTTTGAGAAACTAAGTCTAATAAAACATTAATTTTTACATAAAAATCTTTCATCGAAACTAAAGAAAGACTTGATAAATATTGGAGTGATGATACTATTAATACGCGAATGACGTCAAACTGACAAGTCGCCCAAAAGAGGTCGTCGTCACGGCAGAAGCCGAAAAATCAAAGTGCATGAAGTGGCAGTAGGCAGTAGGCATCTACACCACATTTTGCATAAATATGTGGATATGAAAAAGCTAACCTCATCTGCTAACACCAGACCATAACCGCAACCGTATCACCACTTCAAAGGAGTGTTTCAACTGTCTTGTAATTGTAGACAAAAAAGAACCATCACAGCACACCATAGACAGATGTGATCAAGATTAACGTCAGCATCTAGCCGTGTTGGCTCTTATCCGACGGTGATCTTACCACCGAGTGAAAAGAAAGTGTAGACTAGCACCCCGATTGTGTAGCAACAACACACCATACGATATTTGTGTAAAAATACCTAATATCGCATTTGGGTGCACCGCACAGTCACCAATTTACAGAGAGTAGCAATTTACAGAGACTCCGTTCTGTTGGGAGTGCAACAGCATACTTTGTATGCACTATCCCTGCATACATCGATCTTAACCACAACCACCACGTGAAGCGCCGAAGGGGACTTCACCAACAACCGGGTCTCTGTGGGGCCACCGGTTCCCGAGAGCACATCGTCAAAGCTGTTGGAAATGCATCAGTGACAGTTTGTACCCCCGGGGGGAAGGACATCGGAGAACAAAAAACAGTGAAACAGGTAGGTCGGATGATGATGCACCAAAAAATTCTAAGGTGGTTCTGTAGGCCAAACCATCATATTTTTTGTGATGCTTGCGGTGGCAATCACATTACCTTTAAAATGATAAAGCAACTACCGGCAAACGAATTTATGCCACAACCAGTATGTTCTCCACTATTTCCTGTTTACAAAATTGAAGAAGTAAAAGAAAAAGTCAAATAAAGAGATCATCATTGAAACAAATGTCTTTTTGAAGGCCTTTGATACATAATCAGTATCAAATCATAATCAAAAAATCAAACGAATAATAATAACAATAACGAAATACAAATATGGGCGATAACTTATATACCCGTTAAGAAAACAAAAGGGGAAGACAGATCGCGAATCAAAAATAAATATCAGAAATGGAGAAATCTGTAAGCATAAATTAAAAACACTTATAGTACAAGTTCCATTTATATTGTGTTTCCTCGTACACCACAATCTGTAGCCCAGTTGCTGAGCACATCAATCACGCTCGTCATGCTTGTCACGTCCATAAATACCCCCTATACTATTAATGCCACCTAATCCGCATCTGCTGCAAGCTTATCCACCTAATTGTTAAATTCTAGAAGAGTCGAGTAAATAAAGAGAAGCCCTAGTGGTGTACCCCACTGTTTCAGAGTTTCACAATCACATTTCTTGCGACATCTTTTAATTAAATTTTTAATAGAAATATAGTCAAACACACTGTGTGTCATTTTCAACTGTCTGTCTAAAACAGTTCAAAAGATAAAGCCGTATACATCAAAACCAACTCCTCGTTAATCCTTCATTGTATTTTTTATACTGTGTACTGTTAGAAGTCCGATTTATATCTCATCGGATGTCGATCGGAAGAAAGTCCACATAACGATGCTAATCAAATACGTAAGTCGAGCAGAGAGAAGCTAACTTTTTAAAAAAATCACCCTAAAAGCCCTCTTTATACCGTTAGCTTTAATTTTAATACAAACATAACTGTGGACCTGCATCCTTTAAATACTGCGTACTTGATTCCTTCTAGCATTTGAACTGCAGTAAACCAAATGAGACACACCTACAGCTTTATGTCAAAGATCAATCCAGCTGTGTAGAATCGGTATAGAGGTTTAGGAATGATAACATTGGTAACCCTCAACCAGTAAAATAACGAAATGACATCCCTTTTCATCAAGGAGAGAACCGACCAGGATGATCTTCAAAACTTAGTAAGTATCAAACCGATAAGTCTCTGAGGTGACACCAGTAACATAAGCTAAATGGGAAGAGAAAAAGTGGACGAACTACTAACTAAGAGGAAAAAATAGGCATGGCAAAGTCGCGTTTTCTATCATTCTTAGCAGACATTATGTTAGTTTAGACATGACTATCTCTTAATCTGTACATGTTAGTGGTGCTTAGAAAATGAATTTGCCTTGACCTCCAAATTTATCAAAAGCCACGCTTTTAACGATTAAAGAATCGCTTAAGCTGAAATTGAGCTTCCTATTACACAGCTGACAAATTTAGCTCAATATTTCGACACGAAATTTTCGTACTTCGGATAATTCGAAGAAGAGCCTAAAACTCTTTCTTGGTATAAGAGTATTTCAATCAGTTTATAAGAATCAGTTTATAAGAATTGCTGTTGTACGTATAATAGTTTTCCAGTACATTGGGTTTTTAATAACTACTTAATATGAATTTATGTCAGTAGTAAGAGAAATTTCTTTAAATGTGTTTTTTTTTTTTTTCTTTAAATTTTCTTAAGTGCCTCCGAAACAAAACAAGTCAAGACTAGACTTGTTAACAATAAATATTAACAAATTTTCTTTTAAAAAGATTTTGATGTTAGTTTTATCTTATTTTTTTTTTTCTCAAATTTTATCGCCAACAGCCAATAAACTTTTCCTTAAACACAAAAATCACGGTCATGCAAACATAAAAATTGTTCGTATTGGTCATACAACAACAAAAACGACAACAACAAATAAATATTAATCATTTATTTTATAAGTTAAATAAATGGAAATTCATATTTGCTTGTGGACTTCGAATGTTTAGGGAAAATAATGTTTGGAAAATGTACAAAAGAAAATGGAAAAAAGAGAAAATTTATGCACAAACACAGACGCAGCCACACTCAAGCTAGGTAAAATAAAAGTTTATCACCATTTGATTTTCCCGTCTTGCAGGCGCAACAGCAATAAAAGAAAAACAACATGGCAACTTTCAAGTTTTATTTTCCTAAGTATGACTGAAAGACTGACTGACTGTCTTAATGGCATAGTACAGAAAAACTAATACATATAAATACATATTTGTTCGTTATATATCGGTCGGTCAATAACTTGTGACAAATAACAACAGCACTAGCAAATACAATGTAACATCAGCAACTACAACAGCTCTAGCAGCAGCCAATATTTGAGACAAGACATACAATTTATTCATATGATACGAGTAAATACGAGCATGAGAGTGTCGAATTATTCACATCTAACCACCTAAGCAGTTTGACCGTTTTAGCATTTTTACTGCCAAATTTAGCACTTATCAAGTAACTTTTCATTAAACATTTCTAATTTAGCACTTGTTCAGCATTTTTAAATTATTGATTTAGCATTATTTAGTATTTTTTTAATTTGATAAATTTCATAAACCTATTTCTTTCGTTTTATTAGTCAAAACATATTTTTTAGTTAAAAAAAACAATATTACCCCTGCAAGGCTATTTGCCATGATATTACAACTGCTATTCCCCCGAGGGGGGCAATACTGCAGTATTGCCAAAAGCTTTAACGAAGTGCTCTAGGGGGAAATGGGGGCACCAGATGCTAGGGTTCCTGAAGCTTAAATCTGAAAGAAAAGGTCTGCTTAATTATGGGTTCTTTTCGAGGCCCTAGCAGTACCCAAACGACTAGTACCACGGCAACTGGTAGCCCCACAGATACACGCTTCTCTCTGTGGTCGTATGTTGGTGAAGTCCCTTCGGGGTAAACGTGGTGGCTGTGGTTTTGGATTAATACATGCAAAGAGGAGCAAGGTTGGTCCAGTGTGTTGTTGCACTCTTAACAGGAGTTGTATGGCCTCCAACCCCTAAACAAGAGTTTAGAGCATTGGTCCAGGTTTGCCATGTTCTATAAATTGCTACTCATTGTGACTGTGCGGTACATGTTAGTGCGATACTAGGTGCTATACACACGGCACCGTATCGTATGGTGTGCTGTAAAACACACCGTATCGTATGGTGTGCTGGTCTATACTTTATTTTACCTAGTGGTGAGTTTACCGTCAGATTGTGGCCAACACGGCTAGGAACTGACGTTAATCTTGATCACATTAATACTGACACTAATTGTTATTGTTGACACATTCTAATGCTTTAACACAGAGCTTCCGGGGTATATAATGGCACCAGACCCCGAGGTTTGTGGAGCCTAAATCTGTAAAGAAAAGGTTGGAAAATATAGGCCTTTAGATGCCCTAACAATGACGAATCGTCTGGTACTAAGAGACTCACCAGGAGGCCCCATCTCTGTGATCGGTTATTGGTGAGATCCCTTCAGGGTACTCCTTTTGCAGTGATTTTGCGTGGTTGGTCAAATGTGCTGTTGCACTTTTAACAGAAGGCACCGATCGAGTGTCAAGACTTTGGTAGTCACCAAACTTCTAAACAAGGTTAGAACATGGGTCCAGGCCATGTTTTATGAATTGCTACTTATTGTGATTGGAGCATAATAAGTGGTAAGACCACCGACAGGTTAGAGCATCATGCTAGGTACTGACGTAAATCTTGATCAGATAACTGCTGTCAATTTTAAAAAGAAAATTTCAAACATAGTTTGTTTAAACACTGATGGCGACAAAAAAAATGGTTGTAGTTAACCGTGGGATATATAATTAGAATCACTGTTTCGGATCGATTCCGCCGATTGTTCTTCATGTTGGTTTCTCAGTTATCGTTACTTGAATTCTATAGCGAAATTCCTGCACCAGATTTAGTTTTGTCAAAATAAGCCACAGAAATAAGTTATGTCTTCAATTACAAAAGTTATTACCAAATACTGAAGCAGACATATTTTAACTAAAAAAAAAATAAAAAAGAATGTTTGAAACCAATTGCAATAAAAATGCATTTTAGCTAAAAATTTGACTGAGATTCATCAATTGTGCGTGACCTTGATTATATATTCATACGATATAGAGACCATATATTCCGAAAATTATGAAAAAATTCCCTGCAGTTTAGCGTATTGTCTGAAATGGTTAAATGTAATTGTACGAAAAAAAGAATTCTCTCGATATCTGGGGACAGGCAGTTAATGTATCGCCATCTCATTAAAATATTTTGTTTGAGTTTGTGATAGCGAGTTAATAGCGGTATTATTGTTTGCACATAATTGGATGGCCTTGTGACTAATTGAACCGAACCAAAGTTCTCTCATCATTGGAAAACTCTGAGAGGGCTCAGACAAGCAAAAAGTTTTATCGCGTGTATAAACCAATGGATAATATCACTCAATAAGAGTGACTTACGAGATGGTCTACCGAACATTGTGGGCTACGTTATCATCAATTCAATTCAGAAAACACTGAGATCAAAACTTGAAGGTACTGTGAACAGCATGATGAGACTTCGGAACACGTACTTTTTGCGTGACCTGCCTTGGGGTCTTGTAGGGAAAAATAGGCTTTCTATTGTCTCCAGGGGATATCAATGATCTCTCACGGATAAGATTATTGGCTTTATCTGTAGCCTAGAACTTGATCGCTGATCATAAAGGCTTTACAAAAAATCCTTTGAGTTGAGATACTTAAGGCCTATTATTTAATAAAATTGAACCACTGTGCACAAAATACTACTTTTTGAAGTTAGCATTTCTATAATAAATATTGAAAACAAATAATCAATAAGACTACATACATACATACAATGTCCTCAAAATGCAGGCATTGATAATTAGAAATTATATTCAACATTAAGATTTTGATTATGAACCAAATGTTTTTTATTCTGGAAAATTATAAAAGAAACATAAAGTTGGGTTTAAGATGTCGGTAGGATTTTATATTGATTTATTCTATTCTATTTGATTGTCTAAAGTGTAGAAATTTCTAAACTAAATTAAAAACGATTTTTATAGTTTGGCTATTTTAGTTGCGGCGTTTCTATTGATTTTCTGTTGTTACTGCAAACGCTACTTGCAACAAATTTTACAGCCGACAATAG
Organism: Phasia obesa; assembly: GCA_949628195.1. Lineage (NCBI taxonomy): Eukaryota > Metazoa > Arthropoda > Insecta > Diptera > Tachinidae > Phasia > Phasia obesa. Next base: position 73,193,411 of record OX451218.1, read on the forward strand.
ACGTTGACTTTTTATACAAAAAAAAACAAAGCATTTGTGAACGAAGTTGTCATACGTTTTATGAAAACCGCCGCTTAAAGGGGGCAACTACAACTACAACAATTTAGCAACAATGTTTTTGTGAAAGACTATTTTTGCCGCTTACAACGACAGCCTCAACAACAAACATCAAGGTAATATGGCTTGATGTCAAAGACAACTAATTTATTTTTGTGTTTGGTTTTTTTTTTGGTTTCTTTTCTTTTTGTTAAACATTTAATGTCTCATTGTCTCTCTTTAACAAATCTTTAACATTTTTTCTAATAATTCTCATCACCAAGATCGTCATCATTTTAAATGGCGCCAAATTGCTTCGTTACTATAAAGAAGCAGGGGAGGGTGGGGTAGAATAAACCACTCACTACAATACCTCAACCAGACCACAACAATTTCAATGATGCTGTTACTTACAGCTGCCGCCATGAAATTGACCAGCATCAACAGCAGCGTTTGACATAAAATCAGTTAAAACATGTTTGTTGTGTTTATAAAGTTGACTTATACTAAAGTCAATTTTACTTCAAGTTGTAGTTGGTTGTTGTTTTGCGGTTACAGATAAAATTACAACAACAATAATTATTTAGAATTAAAAAAATTTTCAAAAATAAAAAAACAATTTTTCTGAGCCATATTTAAACGTAAATGTGATCTTTTTTTTTTTTGTCTTTAGTTTAGACTTAAATATCAACGCTTAAAAATTTGCTAGCTATTTGTTGCCAACTAATTGAAGTTTGAGTGATTAATTAAGTCGAAAGATAAATTTAAAATTATTTGAAGAGCTTAAAATAGATAAAACGTAGATTTTCTTAAATAAAAAATACAACAAAATGAAACTGTTACTCAAAAGCAAAATTCCAGAAAATTTAAGCTGCTTGAATGAGTAAAGATACTGTCAAACATATTCTCTTTCAAACAACCAGCTCATTTGCAGATTAAGAACAGTTTTACTTGACAGCCCTATGCCCCTAATAAATGCATAATACACCCAATTTTTCGACCCTTGCTGTGCTCAAGCAACAATTTGAGCGTGACAATCTTCATAATATAATAATAAATATTTTGCCTTAAATACTGCAAAACATAAAATTCCTAATTAGTTAAATAAATTTATATTTTTGTTAATAATAAAAGATTTTTAAGCTGCATAAAACAAAAATATTAATTACCATCCGCCCGTTTAAGTAAAGTTCGTGTAAAAAATCTTTCAACGGTTAAGTATCAATCATTTACCTGCAAAGAGATAAAAAAAATACATATATAAAAAAAATTAGGTATTTGTTTAGTTAAATAAGTAAGAGTGCTAATTCGGCGATGCCGAATCTTATATACACTTTACCATAGTAATGTTAAATATTCCCTTACATTCGGTTTTTACTTTTTTAATTTTAAACTTCATTTTTGGATAAAAATTATACCAAAATTTTTTTGCTAAAATTTTTTGTAAAAATTTTAGAGAAAACTTTTTCTAAATATTTTATAGAAAATTTGTGTAAATAATTATTGAAAAGTTTTTATAAAATTTGTTGTAAATTTTTTATCGAAAATTTTTTGCTAAAATTTTATCAAAATTTTTTTTGTGAAAATTTTATCAAGAATTTTTCGTAAAAGATTTATCGCAAAATTTCTGTAAAAATTTCATCGAAAATTTTCTGTAAAAATTTCATCGAAAATTTTCTGTAAAAATTTTTTCTAAAAATTTCATCGAAAACTTCTATGTAAAAATTTCATTGAAAATTTTTTCTAAAAATTTTATAGAATTTTTTTTTGTAAAAATTTTATAGAAATTTTTTGTAAATATTTTATTGAAAATTTTTGTAAATATTTTATTAAAAATTTTTGTAAAAATTTTATTGAAAAGTAATTATAAAATTTTTTTGCTAAAATTTTATCGAAAATTATTTTGTAAAAATTTTATCGAAATTTGTTTGTAAAAGATTTATCGAAAATTTCAGCAAAAAATTTCATCGAAAAATTTCATCGAAAAATTTCTGCAAAAAATTTCATCGAAAATTTTCTGTAAAAATTTTATCGAAAATTTTCTGAAAAAATTTATCGAAAATTTTCTGTCAAAATTTATCGAAAATTTTCTGTAAAAATTTTATCGAAATTTTTTTTCGCAATTTTTATTTATTGTATCTTCAATATAATTGAACTATCAATCATTACTCATATCTTAAGTCTAAAAAAAATAAAAATACTTGTTAAGTTCAACCAGTGCCGGACAAAAAAAATGTATGTTTCACGGTTACTGTAATTTGCGGGTTATACCTCTGATGTACAGATGAGAGAAGCAGTGTCCCTCCTTCTTAGTAAAAATTTGACAGAAAATTGTTTGTAAAAGTTAGGACCTTTCTGCACCCTATTGGTCTATCGGCTACCTATAAACCTTTAATACAAATTAAAGCAGAAAAACCCGACTAACCTAAAAGTCCCTCTCATAGGGGCTTATTGATCCCCCGAGATCTTAATGCACTCCATGCGATCTCGCGTTCTAATATTTATTTAATAAGAAAAGCAAAAGAGAATCATTACAACCGAAAAAAATAAAAACAAAGTAAAAGAATATACGTGGGCGTGGTTATTTGCCCACAGTTTCAAATGGAATGATGTTGTTGAATTCCATTAGCGAAATTTTCGAAACTATGCCTGGCAGATTGTTGGGCTTGAATTTTCTGTATCTCTTCTGGTGCTTTGGCATGTCTCCGTTGACGTTCTAATTGTAACAACGCTCATACGAAAACCTGCACTTCAACTTTCTTGTCTATTGAAAAAGACGACGTACAACGTATGACAGCCGGCCTTTTTTCGCGATTCACCCACAACATGGGTACCCAAATGTCTGTGCATAAGACTGCTTCTCTTAGCGCTAGTGTCAAAAAGAAAAACTAGAAATTAAAAAAAAAAATCTGTGTTTAAAACAGTTTCTTTCAAGGCCTACAGTTTAAAATGGTAAGAAATCGTTTAAAGCTTTCGTTCAGTTCTTACACTGCTTACAATATTTCCTAGCTGTTAAACAAAGAATTATATTTCCTGCTTTTGCAATAAAAAATTTGTAAAGTTTATTTGTTAAATAATTTATTGTTATTCTAGACATTTAATTAAAGTCATCACATTCATCATTTCGTCTACATCATATAGTTGCAATAATTTATATTTTAAACTTGGTCTGACTGGCCATTAAGTCGTCGTCTTCATGAAATAATTACTTTACTTTTCACAAAAAAAGTTATTTCCTTAAAAAATAAAAATAAAAAAATATTTCTTTTTTCAGAGATCTTAATTTAAAATAAGATTAATGTTGGTGTCAACATTGACAAAACAAAATAAATAAAAAATAATACACATCTTTAAGTAAATAATTTTAAGTTCAAAAACTGCAAAAAGACATTGAACTTGACAATTCTGTTTTAGATTTTTGCTTATTTTAGTAAAAACAAATACTTTTTTTCAGAGATGCAAAAATGCATTTAAAACGTCATTAACAGGGTAGAGAGCGTATGTAAATAACACAATCTTTAGATCATTTTTTGCAGTGATTTTAATGGACACAATGTGTGAGTAAATATAATATACAATATTTTATTACGCTTGAAAGCGAAGCAGAAATATTTTCAATACAGGTTAAAATGAACAGAATTCGATAAATTAATAATTGTATATATAGATACAGATATATATTATACCTATCTATCTTTCTTTTAATATAAGGCACAAAATATGTTTGTGTGTCGGTAAGCTACAGCTTGCTAGACCGATCTTTCTAAAATTATCACAGTGCGGTATTAGCCATCTTTTTGATATTTCAAGTGGGCGTGGCACTTTCCATACAAAGTAAATATTTATCATCATGTTTCTTGGGAACTATAATAGATGAAAACTTGAAATTGTGCAATTAACTTTCTTTTTAATAAGCATAGCTTAGCAAAAAAAAAGATGGCTGGATTCGAACAGTGGGCGTGGTACCTCCTACATAAAGTGAAAAATAATTATCTTGTATCTAGATAACTATAATTGGTAGCGTTCTGAAGTTTTGCACAAGTAATTCTCTCAATAATGTGCATAGCGGAACAATAGATTTACGGGATTGGAGCTGTAGGTATGGTACCTCCCATACAGAGTAAACATTTACAATTATGTATTATAGGCTAAGTTTTGAAGTTATATCAGTAAAATCCCCGCATTATTTTGATTCTTCGATCAAAAAACTGCCTAGATTAGAATATCTACAGAACTGAAAAAGGACAATCTCTAGGCAGCTCTAAGAATCGGTAATTTCCGAGTTATAGCTTGGCCATACTTTTACTTACAAATGTTTATATTAGTTTTTGCTAGTTTCGAACAAAGCCGTTATATACCAAGATAAATTAAGTTTAGTTAATTTTCCTTCAATTTTTTCAACGGTAACTGTATGTGGAACACCCGTTTTGAAAATCATCGCGATTTTTAAATTTGAAACTTTTACTATTATTATGTTGATCTGTTTTAGTACCAAATGTCGACAAAACCCATTACTTTTTTTCAGAGAGAGAGAGAGAGAGATGATCACCTTTACTTGGCGTCGTCAACATAGTAGTTACTATTGAGCCGACATCACACTTTGTATCGACGTCGCCATCAAATCACTTATGAATATATGTATGTACATTTCGTATTTTCTAACAATTTATGGCAATAAACCGTCGAGGTTTAACGACAATTTGAGTCAAATAAAATACTCATATCTATTATTTTATTTTATTTACAATTTTTTACTGAAAAACATTGAAACAAACAAATAAATTTATTAAAATAAAATGTTTTTCGTATCCGATTTGAATTCCAGTGAGGAAAAATGCAAAAAAAAAATCTGGTGATTCAAAGAAGATTAATCAGACAGACCGGATGAGAAGATAGTTGTTTTGTTAGTTGTGTGATCAAACTTTTGTTAGTTATAATTTCCTTTATAAATACTTCATTTCCACTTCTTTTATTCATTCTCAGATCCAAGGGCTTTAATGCAGTAGCGAAACAATCCCAGGCTTTGGAAGCCTCTTGACACGGAAGGATTTTTTCCATTTATATATTTTCCATTTCAAAAAGCCGAGGCGACAAAATCGTCGTCGACAATAAGAAAATAAACAGTCATCGATAAATGTTGATGTCGCCAAAGGGCATACCAATTTAAACTTCTCGACACAAAATGATGTCGTATCTTGTTGACGACGACGCCATATAGAATTAGGGCGAATATAAATCATTTCGAGTCATCAAAACCTCTCCTAGAAACTTCTGTCTACGAATCCCCATGACAAGGCAGTCAGTCATCTTACGTATTATAACATCGCCACTGGGGGAATTTGAAGCCAAAATTTCTGAATAATTCTTGGAAATTGAATTGCTATTAATCGATAACCTTTATTTGCGTTTAATTTAAAATATTTTATTTAATATATTAAAATTAAATATTTATGTAAAGACATGCTTGAAGTATTAAATCAAAGCCCCCAACCAAAAAAAAGTGGTTAAAATGAAAATGCATTGGTTTGCTAAATATTCAGCAAAGTGACACAAACCTACCTTGTTGAAAGCTACTAGGCTAACGATTTAAAATTTTTACATGTTTTGTTCTCTTTGCGAGATTCTGGTTGAGATTTTGTATGTGCTCACAGACCCTTAGGGGTTTGCGTGGGGGCTCTTGATTAAATTATCTCTTTTCGTTTAAAGTATGTTACTCTTATTAAGCCTGCGGAAAAAACTATTAAGTTACTTTTTTAATTTATTTTTTTTTTTATATTTTTTTAGATGTGTTTTAATTTTTCATTAATTTTCATCTGCCACTGTAGCTCATTATAAGGTCACTACCAAAAGATCTTTATAAGATCATTATCAATTTATTTTTGTAAAATCCAAACACTAAAAAAAGTTATTTTACAAAATAATAAACAAATTTTTATTTATTGCCGCCCAAAAGCAAGTGAAGCAAGCTTTTAACCCTTAACCTCTAAACTAAACTAAACAAACATAATTCTATTCAGGCAGCCAAAGAAATCTATGAATTTAATTTTTTTTTCTATTTTAATTTATTAAACCTTTAATCCGCAATTGCCGCATAAATATTTTACAAGAGATAATATTAGTTTTATTTTTGTTTTCCGAAAATTTTTAAACAATTAAAATTAATTAAATAAGCGGCATCTATGCATTTGTATATTGAAAATTGAATGATAATCTTTGTAACGACAGTTAACACCAAAGGTCATCACCAAAAGCGTCATATGTCCATATTTATATAGATTGCGGCGCCAAATTAAATTTGTAAATTTAATAATAAATTTTTAGAAATAACTGATAGAATTAGTTTAAAGAAAAATATTTAAAAATAAATAAATTAGTTTAATTTAATACTTTTAGATAAAAAAGTAAATACATAAGATGGCTCGAGTGGAATAAAAAAATATATATAAAGTATATTATAGTAGCGTTCCATTCCTGTAAATTTGGCAATTGGAAGTAGATTTTTTGTTGCTTAAACTTTACTTAATGAAATATATTCGGGTTGAACTTTAGAATGATTTTTTAGCAGCTTGAGAACTATCGATATCGATAACTATGGTTTAAGAGCTAAGAAAGTATAACTGTGAAATTTCTGTTCAATAAAGTTTGGCACTCATTAAAATCGTTTGACGCCAAAACGACGCATTTAAGTTGTGGAAAATTACTTTTACAAAAAAAAAATAAATCTGTTCGCGAAGAATATAGAACATTTTGTCCATTTCACGTATACATAATCGGCCTAGTAAGCAAGCAATTCGTGCAGTTGTTGATCGTTTTCGCACAAATTTTACTCTTCTCAATTCAACAAGACCAATAAAGGAGTGAACCGAAGAGAATATTGCTGCTGTAGCGCGAAATATGGAATGACACCGAAATGTCGTTATCGTTCTGAACTTGTTGGCCTTTGTCCTTCGACTACGGAAGGATCTTGGCTTACGTGCCTGTAAAATACAGCTCTTGCAATAATTTAACCCAAACTACCATCCTTTGCGTGGCATTTTTGCTGATTGGGCTCGTTTGAAACTGACCGAAGATAAGCATTTTTATAAAATAAATGTGTTTAGTGATGTGTGGTTACGTCAATAAGCAAAATTGTCGTATTTGGAGCGAAGAGAATCATCTAGACGTTAACGAATCACCATTACATCCCATTAAATTAAAATTGGTGCTGTTTACAAGCTGGCAGCATAATCGATCTTTATTTCTTTCGAAAGGCATTGCAGTGAATGGCGTGCGCCATCGAGTCAAGCTGACTGAATTTTTGTTTTCAAATATTAATCACCTAAACATCAACGACTTTTCGTTACCGAAAGTCGGCTTAACTTGCCATATAGCGCGCTTAATAAGCGATTTATTGCAAAATCAATTTGATGACTTATTTATTACCAGAAGTGGCCTTGTTCACTAGTCCCCTCGTTCGGGCGAATGGACGCCTGTGGATTAGTTTTTACTGGGGCTATGTTAAGTCATAAACCAATGAATGCCGACAAGCCGGCAAATCTTGAAGCATTTGAAGCCAATATTTAAGCCACCATTGCAGCCATACCGACAGATTTATTGGTAGAAGCAGCCAAAAATTGGACTAATCGAATGGATCATGTAATAATCAATGTAATAATAATCGGTATTTTGACTGCCTGTCCGTCTGTCAAGCTATGTTCGAATCACGTAAAAACTACTGAATGAATTTTAATAAAATTTTGTAAGGAGGTATCTTAGTATCTTGAGAAAATGTAGAAAAAGTAGTTACGCAATTTTTCAAACACTATTTACAAAACTCTACAATAGTTTTAGAATTTCATATAAACTTTAGAATTTTATCCAAGAATGGGAACCTGTATATAATTAAAATATATAAACCATAACTGAGGCACTATAAAAGTAAGAATCTTAAAATTTGGTGTGAATTACTTTCAAAGCAAAATCGAACAAAATATTGGCAGGATGCTCACGACGCACAGTGGACCATTTCACGAGAAGGCAGTCAAAAATTCATAACTTTGGATTGGATTGAAATTTTTATACGTGTTTTTTTCTGTTTAGTAGGTTAAAACGCAGTGTTTTCAAAGCTGTGCAGAAAATAATTGGATTTGTAAAACTTTTTTTATTAATTCATTAATTTATGCAGAAAATATCGGAACTTGGGTCAGAAAAACTGTTTTGGTTCAGAAAAACTGTTGCAACGCGGTACATACATATATAATGGGGTATAGGAGTGTAGGGAAGGGTTCCGACTACAAACTGGTGAAAGATTTTTTTCTGGCCTGGTTGGACCTGAAGGATTTATGCTCTATTAAGTCGGAGACTTTAAAGCAATATGGACCTTTTTCAAAAAAAAAATTTAAAATTTCTGAAAGACACAAAGACTTGAAAGTTATGTAATTAAACAAAATGTATTTTATAACAAAATCTTTTAAAACAAAAAAGTTATAGGTATTTAAAAATTTAAAATATGTGAAAATTAATTTTAACAAAATACAGAAAAAGTCCATTTTGTACCACCCTATTCGCTGTGATATTGTTGAAATAGACCAGTAATATTTTGGCTCCCAAGGTACTCTGGTACTTACTTTCAAATAAGTAATATAGCTTTGAAATCGGTAACCATAAAAATTTTGATCTTTAGCCGCCTTTTCAAAATATGCGCCACAGTGCGACGTGGTAGGAACAGCTTGTAATTAAGAATAAATTTCTTAAAAAATTTGTTCTAAAATCAATTTTATTTATTATGCAGATGAGTTTAATTAATATTAATAATGAAATAAATATGTTTTAAACATTTTAATATTAAATTAAATGTCAGCAGTACAAAAATGTCCTTGGACAAAACGTAGATTCTGTTCTGTGAAATCACAAAGGTAACGATACATTCTGAACAGCCTAAGTGCAGTTAATGCAAGTTTCCTAATGATGGCAATTATTTCTTTGCAAATCATTTTACGCAAATAAACGTGTTGATTTTGTTTTTTTTTTTTTTTTTTGTTTTTGCTTTAGTCCTCCAAGTGTTAGTCACGGTATGGATTCTATTGTTAAAATAAAATTTGCTCTAGGCCAAATAATAGAAACAAAAAAAATGCAACAATTCTTTGCCAAGAAAAACAACAAAAAAAAACACAACAAAAGCCTAAACCAACATACTTCGTAGAATGAAATAAGAAAAAAGATCTCTGAGGAGGCCATTTATATGTATGCACGAGTATATTGCATGGATGCTATATGTTAAGCTTTCAGTGATTTGTATTTAATTTTTTCATTTCCATTAATCTTGATTCTTTAAAAAACCCAACTGCAACAAAAAAATGTTGCATGCATACTTTTTGTAGACCAACAATTCAAGGTCGTTTTGTGCCAAGTTTTTTCTGAATCAACCAAAATAAGAAATAAAATAAAAAAAATAAGTTAAAACATCATTTTGTCTTAAACTTGTGAGCAATTTTATCTTAACAGATCATCTTTGGTAGAAAAAGAAAGACATCAACAACAAAAAATTAACTTAGCAGAGTGGAGTGGAACGGAACTGTGCACCATAGAGGCGAAGAAAAGATTAAACATTAACAAACATGTATAGAGAAAAAAAACTCTTTGCAAAAGGTGTAAAGCAAATTAGATAAGAGCATTTTAAATTCTATAAACTGACAAGTCAGTCAAATCATACATTCTTTGATAGACTAACAAAAGGCCATCCAACCAGCCAGCCAGCACAACCAGCATGGCCACAAAACAAAATACTGACATAAAAAAAGTTATAGTAACCCCACTACTACCAACAACCACCTTACAACCACAGGCATGTATGACACCATTGTATACAGCATAAACCGCAGGAACGGACATTATGAAAGAAGTAGAAATACAGATAGCGAATCAGATACAGACATTAAGTTTATTTAAACATAAGAATGCATTTTAAATAAGTTGTTGTTTATCTGCATGCGAAAAAAATGTATATATATATGTATATAAATTTATTAGGTGTATACATTTGCATCTGCCTTCTTCAGACAGCAGACTTAATGAAATTTTTGTTTTTTAGAATTCCGTACCCTGTCAGTCGGTGTGTCTGTCGCAGGCCTCTATCTCTTTAACCGTAAGATCTAGACACTTGAAATTTTCACACAAACAGTATTACCCCAGAAAAAAATTATTGGTGGATTTGGTAAGCAGTAAAATATAACTCATGTCTTCCTCAAGCGGTTCTCATAAGAGCATCGAGAAAGCTATAAGACAATAATAACAAACTGCATCCCCTCTCGCTTACGTAGGTGCAAGTATGTAAGCGAATCAGTTTATTTATAAAATTTAGATGCAGGTATGTAAGCAAATAAGTTTTTATAAGGAATTTAGTGAAGCAAAGAGACCTACCAAGAGAGTCTATTTCTTTCTCCCTTACAAACCTGCTTCCAAGTAAATGTAATTTTTTGCTGGGATACTATGATCTCTATAACGATGGCTATTGCGAAGCATTTAGCTTGTAAACAAAAAACACCCAGTCTGATAGATTAACCCACTACCAAACATATCAGTTATGGAGGCACACAATTAAAAAAGTGACAAGTACTTTTAAAAATTAATAAAAAATATTTTAGTTTTAAAAAACCACAAAAAAAACTCCTTTAAGTAATTGTTCTTTAATTTGTATTGCATACAAATCTGTTGCATACCTTTAGGATGGAATATTAAGAGGAAAGTAATATAGTGGGTGGTAAAAGCGAAAAGCATATTATTATTTTGTTTATTTTTTTTTTTTTTTTTAATTATATTTTTGCGGTTTTCTTTTCTTTTTATTTTGGTGTGTGTGAAGTGAAAATGAATGAAAGCTTAAGCAAAGTATTCCACCCAATATTTTATTTAAAAATACAAATATTATCCATTAACATACATACACTCATACATTAAAGGAGTGTTTGTATTGTTTATCTTTTTTCTTCATATGTATGTCTATTTAAAGATCCGTCTGTCTATCAAGATAATAGTAACAACAACAAACCTGGCATAACACAACACAATTTTCAATTAATCTTTTTTTTTTGTAATTTTTTCTTTATTTTTTTTTTTTTTAAGCAATTTGTGGCAAATAAACAAAAGGGTTTTTTTTGTCAGTTTAAGTATTTAAGATAAGAAGTTTAATCGTTTAAATGATGAGTTTAAAATGGTCTTTCATTTTTTTTTTTTTTTTTTTTTTGTATTCAAGAAACATTTAATCTAAGTATAATGTTGCCAATGCCCGTTAAAATGTTACTATAAGGCACGCAATACAGACCTATCACATTATTTGGTAAATCAAAAGAGGCAACAATTATAGAAATTCTAAATTTCAACGTAAAATTTATTTCTTTATTACAAAATAAAAAATAAATATATTTTTAAAAAATTTGTTGTTATCGATATGGAATTATTGGAATTTTTATCTGTCTATTTTTCAGTTTGTCAGTTGTGTCTGCCTGTGTTCGAATCACAAAAAACTACTGGATGAATTTCAATAAAATTTTGTAGTACATCGGTTCAAATATACGAGACTTTTCCCATTGTGAGCAGGATGGCGCGCCAAGTCACACAGCTCATCAAACAATCGATTTTTTGCGCTGTAAGATCACTGTTCTATTTATTTATCTATTTATCTCTGTTAACAGCCGTTTTGGCCATATGAATTGGCCGCTTTGGAGTTGCGTGTTCTTTCTTTAAAGTCCAAAAACGATCAACACCGATCAATTCGATAAATCATCAACAGGCTTTGAAAACTGGACAAGATAAGCTACTGTGAAGCCCCGGCATTACATAGATAAAATTGTGTTTTATATTCTATAATTGCACCGTCATCCTCATTTGGCTAAGGGCCTTAACCATGGCCATGGCCATGGATTATACGAAATCTCTAAATCAACTCGGTTAAGACAATAGTTAACACAACGTTGGGTTCCCAATCATGATGATCATGTTATCAATGAGCGGGCATACTGTCCAGCCAACATAGAGGCCCGACGTAGGGCTTTTTTGACATATAAAACGATTATGCTAAAAAAAAATTAATTCCAGTGCCGGAGGAGAGTTTTCTCGTCATTGGTAAGCTCTGACAGGACTCAGACAAGCAAAACCTTAATCTACGGAATACCAAAATATCCGTTTACATTGTGGTTTTCGTTACCACCAATTCAATTTAGGAAATACTGACATCAGAGACTTCGGAACGCGTAATTTGTGCGTGTCCTACCTTGGAGTCTCGTAGGAACAAATTCCTAGGAGGCTCTCTATTGCCTTCAAGGGATATAAATGATCCCTCGTCGTATAAGATTATTGGCTTAATACGTACTCTAGAGGGTGCCGAAGGGGATTTGGATACCAAGCAACGGCTCTGATTGGTTTTAACTTGGTAGAACCCAGACCTATCTTGGTCCCTCTTTCATCTCAACTGTGGACACAGACCTCCCCGTGGTGTCACCTGGGGTAGCTACCTTTAATACCCTTTTTAGAGGTAGTGAGCTAAAATGTGCCGCGCGTTCACCCATAAGAACGATAAAAATATGGGTTGAGGCGTCGGGTTAGTAACCCACCCTTATAAAAACCAACTTACTATGAAAAAACAAAGAAAAAGATTTAAAAAAACCCCTAATGTTGACGACCCCCGCAAACGTTTTAAGAATCACGATCTGCGAATCTGCACCTGGAATGTCAGGACGTTATATAGAGAAGGTGCAGTATACGCACTGGCGGACGTACTTGAAAAGTACAATGCCGATATTACTGCTTTACAGGAAGTGCGATGGAATGGGAAAGGCGTCACAACAACACCCAAGGGTGACGCATTGTACTATAGTTGCCATGACACAAGACATGAATTTGGCTGTGGATTTGTGGTTAGTCGGAGACTCAAACACCTTGTCTCCAGATTCACTCCGGTGGATGAGAGGATAGCCACAATCCGTATAAAAGCCAAGTTCTTTAACATCAGTCTTATATGTGCCCATGCCCCGACTGAAGACAAGGACGAACAGACCAAAGATGTATTCTACGAGCGCCTAGAAGGAGCATATGACCGCTGCCCCGACCACGACATTAAAATTGTCCTAGGAGATTTTAATGCAAAAATAGGAAGGGAGAATATCTTTGGTCCAACAGTCGGAAAATTTAGCCTCCACGAAGAAACATCCGATAACGGAATGAGGCTAACAGACTTCGCGGCGGCAAAAAACATGGTAATCAGCAGCACCAGATTTCGTCATCTCGATATACATAAAGCAACGTGGCTGTTACCAGATCATACAACCAGAAATCAGATTGATCATGTTGTGATAGACGGAAGGCATTCATCCAGCGTGTTGGACGTACGATCAATCCGAGGAGCAAATATTGATTCGGACAATTACCTTGTGGCCGCAAAGGTTCGCACCCGGTTAAATGTTGCGAGAAACGTACGGTCTGACACAGCGCGGAATCTGGACGTCGGGAAGCTGCAAACACAACAGACAGCAATAGCATACTCCACTCAACTGACCCAATTGCTTCAAGAAAGCACTCCTTGTCCCGATAATATTGCAGAGCAATGGCAAATTATAGCCCACTCTATGGAAAACGCCGCAAAATCCGTACTTGGGTATCAGAAGCCTCCCCCAAGAAACCCATGGTACGACCAAGAGTGTCGTAATGCTACTGAAGCGAAAAATGCCGCATAGAGGGCAACCCTGCATTCAGTAGCAACACGTAATGCAAGGGAGAGGTATCGGGAGAAAAGGAGAGAGGAGAAACGCCTATTCCGCAGAAAAAAGAGAGAAATGGAAAAACGTGAGTGTGAGCGAATCGAGATGTACAGGAGTCAGAATGAGGTCCGAAAATTCTACCAAAGAGTGAAAAAACAAACTGATGGCTTTGGTACAAGCATATCCTCCTGTAAAGATGAAGAAGGTAATCTGCTGACAGATACTGAGTGTGTGCTGAGGAAGTGGAGGGAACATTTTTCCACACTATTGGTATCAGATAGTAGCGGTGACGAAGATACCCTAGAACCAATCCCGGATGACGGTATTGAGTGTATACCACCTAGCCAAAATGAGGTCAAAGTAGCAGTTACTCGGCTGAAGAATAATAAGGCAGCAGGAGCCGATGGGTTACCAGCCGAACTATATAAGACCGGAGGCGACACGCTGATGAGGTGTATACATCAGCTGGTTTGTTCAATTTGGTTAGAGGAACGCATACCCGATGATTGGAACCTCAGCATATTATGTCCCGTGCACAAAAAAGGAGACAAGACAGTATGCGCCAACTACAGAGGAATAAGTCTCCTTCCCATCGCATACAAAATACTTTCCAGCTTACTGTGTGAAAGACTAAAATCTAAAGTTGGCGAGATAATTGGGCCATATCAATGTGGCTTTAGACCTAGTAAATTCACCACCGACCAGATATTCACCTTACGTCAAATCCTGGAAAAGACCCAAGAAAAACAGATCGACACCTACCATCTATTTGTCGACTACAAGGCTGCTTTTGACAGCCCCATTCGTTCAAAGGTGTTTCAAGCCATGTCTGAGTTTGGTATCCCTACAAAATTAATACGGCTGTGCAGGATGACCTTAACTGATACGCGATCTTCAGTTAAAATAGGAAAAAACCTCTCCGAGCCATTTAGTACCAAACGAGGTTTCAGACAAGGCGATAGTCTATCGTGTGACCTTTTTAATATCCTGCTAGAAAAGGTTATACGGGATGCGAATGTGAATAGAACTGGCACGCTATACACTAAACAACACATGTTACTCGCTTACGCTGACGATATAGACATCATGGGTCGAACATTGCGAGCGGTAACTGCCACCTTTGAAAAAATCGAAAAAGAATCTGCCAAAGTGGGTCTGGCAGTAAACGGCGATAAAACCAAGTTGATGGTATCAACGCACAAGACGTCCAGTAGACTCGGGCAGACAGTGGAAGTTGAAAACTACAACTTTGAGGTAGTTAGCGATTTTATCTACCTCGGTACCGCCATCAACAAAACAAACAACATCAGTTTTGAGATAAAGAGAAGAATAATACTGGCCAATAGATGCTACTTTGGACTAGGTAAGCAGTTTAAAAACAAGGCCACCTCTCGACAGACAAAAATAACTCTCTACAAGACACTGATACTACCCGTGCTATTATATGGTTCCGAAGCATGGGTACTTGCGAAAGCAGATGATGCTGTGCTTAAAGTGTTTGTGAGAAAAATTCTTCGAAAAATCTATGGACCAATCTGCGTTGGCGGAGAATATCGGTGTCGTATGAACCATGAGCTGTATGAGCTGTATGCCGACATAGACATAGTCAAACGTATCAAATTACAACGATTGCGTTGGCTAGGTCATGTTGTGAGAATGAATGAAGATGCTCCAGCTAGAAAGTCATTTGAATACGAACCTGGTGACGGTTCACGCAGAAGGGGAAGACCGAAACTTCGATGGAAAGATCAAGTTGAGGAAGACATCTCGAAACTTGGTGTCAGAAACTGGAGAAGAAGCGCAGAAGATCGAGGCGCTTGGAAATCTATTTTACGTTCGGCTACAGGAACAAATGTTCTGTAATAGCCACCTAAGTAAGTAAGTAAGTACGTACTCTAGATCTTGTTCGCTGAATATAAAGATTGTATAAAAGATCCTTTGGGTCACAGTACTTAGAGCTAATTACTTTATAAAATAACTCTAGCTGTGCCCACACACGTTGTGTGCGTCCTGACAATATTTTGTTCGATTTTGCTTTGAAAGTAATTCACACCAAATTTTAAGACTCTTACTTGTATAGCTCTTTACGGATACGTTTTTACTTTATATAAAGGTACCCATCCCTCTTTAAAATTCTAAAAATTATTGTAAAGCTCTGTAAAAGCTGTTGAAAATATTTTAATAATAATGTAATTGAATTTAATTCAAAGTAAAAAAACTAATCGAATACAATTTTTATTCAATTGGCTATTTGGCAGTAATTCATATTTTGTCGTTATTTTTAAACAGCGCCATCTGTTGCGCAACGATGTTTAAAATATCCCCCTTTCAATTCATATTTTGTCATTATTTTAAAATAAAAGAATTTGAACATTGGGCATGACTCTATCCGCACAAAAACTCACTAGCGTGTTGTTATAGGCTATATTGGATCAGTGGACATATCCTTTATTGCAGAGTTGTTTAATTGTACCAAATTTCTACAGAATTGTTCTAATTTTCTACGAAAAAATTGAGATACAAATTTTCAAGAACGCATTTTTACCAGTTTAATAGTACTGAAAACTTGGCAGCACTTTTTATTTACAGAACTCTACAATAGTGGGACTTTATGTAAATCCTATGTTGTAATTACCCAGAGATGGGTATCTCTATATAAAGTAAATACATATATATAAACCATATCTACAGCACTTAAAATTTGTAGTGGATTATTTTCAAATTCAAACAAAACATAGTTGACGACGTCGTGGACACTGCTAGTAGGTAAATAAAAACATGTTGCAATATTGTTTTTTTTTTTTTTGCTTTTTTAATTCACACCAAACATGTTAAACAATTTTAACAAATCAATTTTAATAAATATGATTTTTTGCTTTAAAATAAATATTGAATGTGACATTGTTTACAAAATTTCTTATAATAAATTAAATAAATAAAGAAATAAGTAAAAAAAAACATCCGACGACATGGCTGAATGGAGGAACAAACAAAAACTTAATATAAAAAAATAAATGTAACTGTTGTTTTTAAAGCTAAAGAAAATTTTGTTAAAAAGGTAAATAAACTTTTTTTAGTTTATGAGTGTTAATATTTTGTTATTTAAAAAATGCGTAATTCTTTTGCTGCTTGTTTTTTTTTTGTTTTTTTGTTTTTGTTTACGTTTCTTCATAAGTAAAAACGTGACTTTTGTTAAAAAGAAGAAATTAACAAATTTTAAGTCTTAATGACTAACAATTTTAAGAAACATTTTAATTTTATACGAGGGGGGTATAGAATAAAAAAATAACGCAAGTTTACAAATTCAGATCACCTTCTTTTTATTTTAGAAAAGTAACACTGAGGCAATTATGCCTACCATTTAATTGTTGCTTTTTTGAGAAAACGATATCGTAAAGGTAAGACAGGTGGTAAAATAAATGATCAAATAAACAATCAAATTTATTCTGTAGATGTCGAACGGGTCTTGAGTGAAAAAAGAAGAATTCGTAGAGAGTGACAATCAACTTAAAATCAGACAAAAAGAATCCACGAAGCAGCTAAGAGATCTACTGGAATCTCGAAATATAGCATCCCTGAAAATTTTTTTGGAAGACCTCGACCCAACTCCACAATCAGATTATTCTTTATGGCGTTCATGTAGGAGCCTTAAAAGACCGGTGATACGAAATCCTGCCTTGCGAACTTCAGGTGGAGGTTGGGTGAGAAATAATACAGTTGGTCATTTGAAAAACGTTTGTAGTCCAATTGTATCGACTAAAATAGACGAGTTACCACCTGTCGATGACATATTTGAAATTCGTGATATGGAAAGGGCATTAACTGATTTAAACAAAACGAAAGCCCCTGACTTTGAAAAAACCAATAATAATATATTATTTGAGTTGCCCCGTATAGCTCGAAAAATTGTACTTTTTATATTTAATGCCATATTACGTCTTGAGTACTTTGCCACAAATAACTATGATTCCTAAGCCAAGACCACACAAAAATAGAATCATACAGACTTATAGGATTTTCTCAAACTTATCAAAGCTGTTTGAGAGAATTTCAATAACTAAGCTGAAACCAATTCTTAGCGCGCGAGTATGTATTCGAAACCATCGTTTCGGATTTAGAAAACATAAAAATTGTACGATCCAACAAACACACAGATTAGTAAATGTAATTAGAAAGACCTTAGAAGAAAGAAAATACTGTTCGGCGCTTTTTAACGACCTTTCCCAAGCATTCGATAAGGTACAGCATGAGGGCCAATACATCGTATAAGCTAAAGCTGAATTTGCCCGAAAAATTCTATAAACTGTTAGAAAATTATTTAACCGATCGAAAGTTTATTTTTTTAGCCGAAAATTAGGCCAAAATTTAATTTTGAGAAATATAAAAATAGAATTAAGCAGCTCGACAGACAACAAAATTCAGCATCGTATAATCGTTTGTCGTTTCAGCACTAGTGCTGGCAAAGTATTGAGTAGTGGGTACCGAGTACTCGAAACTCGATTATTTTTTTGGGTACTCAATATACAAAAGCAGTTAATCGATACTTTTACGGTAGTATATTTAGAAATAAATTTATAAAAATATTTGACAACTACGACGATGAATTTCCTCTGCTAGTATGTAAACGGAAGTATAGAGTACTATTGAGTACCCAATTGAAAAGTATTGAGTTGTACCGAGTAATTGAAAGTAGTAGAAATTGCCAGCACTATTCGGGACATTGTAAAATCAGGAAAGTTGAGTAAATTGCATACGTTTTTAGTGACTTTTTACGATTTTGAGAGGTTTGCAATAAATTTGTTGTGGCTAAACGAATAGAGATTTTGTGATGATTATTTTTTTTTTTTTTTTTTTGGTGAAAGGCTATATTAGCTACTTATATTCATTTTTTTAAAAGTTTTATTTTAAATTTTTATAATAAAAAATTTGTTTTGAAATTAAAAAGGGGATTTTTTTTTTGTTAATTTTTTTCTAAAAAAAAATGAAAAGGTTTTTGAGAGTGAGGGCCATCGCGGTCACTATAAAATTTACGATCTCTACTTTTATACTGTAGAAACCGTTGCGCGTTTTTGCGACATTTATGGGCCATTTTTTTGCGATTTGTTCAAAATTTCACCTTTTTCGCAGTTTTTGCTGATATTGCATGGCAAGCTAGATACGAATAAGAAAGCTTTTTGTCAGTCATAAAATGTTTTTGGTTTCTAAGTTGTTTTAAATAAATTTTGTTGAAGCTTTAATATTCTGTAATATTATTCTATTAACATGCATAATTCTCATTGTGTTTTGTAGAATTTTATTACTTATAGAATATTTTTGGCTTCTCTAAAAATAAGGAAAAAGGTTTCCTGATGATCTAGCCTGAGCAACCAGTGAAATACGTATAGGGACTAGCTCTTTCCCCCAACAAATAAATTGCATTTTTATTATAAAACCTTATTTGGTAATTAGCATAATATTAAATAATTAATTGTTATTATTTTAAATAAAATTTATTGTTAGTAGTGTAAATTATTTTTTATCTATACATATAATACGCATAAAACTGTGATTTTCTGCCTGTTTGTCTGTTTGTGTTCGCATCATGTAAAAACTACTGGATGAATTATAATAAAAATGTTATAGAGAGGTACCTTAAATTTCAAATATAGGATATTTGTTTACCCGCAAAAATATCTCATTACCAAGAAAGAGGGAGAACAAGTAGTACGCAGGTACAGTAAGCAATTTTACAGATGCAATGGTACTCCAAGCTTGGCAGTAACTTTTATTTTTGGCAGTGGGTAATTCTAAACACTATTTACAGTACTCTATAATAATTTTGGAATTTTATACAAATTTTAGTATTTTATACAAATTTCAGAATTTTATACAAACTTTAGAATTTTATATAAAGCCTATATAATTACCCAGGGATGGATACCTTTATGATGGATACCTTTACATAAACCACATCTTAAGCACTATAAAATTAAGAATCTTAAATTGGATTAACTTCAAAGCAAAATAAGGACGCTGAATAAATTAATTATTCTCAGATATATTGAATACTATAAAGTAATAAATCACAAAAATGACTTTTATTAATATTCTTCTCTTCGACATAAAAGCTCAAAAATTTATATTTTTTGTAAAATAGAAAAAAAAAACACATGGGTCGTTTTGGAGAGTGTGATTGGAGGGATACCTTCCCCTGCCCATAAAAACTTAAAAATATTATTTTTATGGTATTAAGCAGTGCTGGGATTTGTAGTAAAATTGTATTAAATTTGATACAATCGACATATCAGTGGTACACTGGTACAATTCATGCATTTTTGGTACAATTTAATATAAAATTTATTCATAAAATTTGTTATCCAACCCTGTCTAAAACTAACTAAATAGCAACATTCTATTTTATGTTCAGGATTTTATTATTGATAGCCCTTTTATGTATAAGTAATATACATATTGATGTATTATTGTAAGACCTATTTGCATCACATCATTCAGTTCTTCCATTCTTTGTAGAGAGAAATCTTAAGATCTTTTTTGTAACTAGAACTCCAGGCATACTCTATCGGATTGATATCAGATGACTTTGGTGTAGTGTAACCAGCTCCTAATATTTTAAGCCTTTTGCTTATGCTTATTTTGGCAATTGTTAGTAAATTAGTAACACAAACGCAGTAATTCGAGGAATCATGGTCAATTATCTTCAAAAATTACATATATTATTTCGAACAGTTTACTTTTTAATTAATGCCAAATTTTGGTACAACTGATGCTGATTTGGTACAATTTTATCATTGGGTCGGTACAATTTAAACATTGTCAGATCCAACACTGGTATTAAGTAATGTAATCCATTTCTTTTAATAATTACGTTGTTTTTGCAAATAATTCATCACCGTGTTTTTTTTTTTTTTTTTTGTGACGGCTGGCAAGCGAGCGCTTTCGATGTGACAACATTATTATTCAGCCGCACGACGTATTGGATAGCACTCCAAGTACCAAACAAACAGCAGTATTTTATTTAACGGCCGAACAAATCCAATTAAT
The DNA here is from genome assembly GCA_949628195.1 of Phasia obesa. NCBI lineage: Eukaryota > Metazoa > Arthropoda > Insecta > Diptera > Tachinidae > Phasia > Phasia obesa. Next base: position 73,214,215 of record OX451218.1, read on the forward strand.
CTTTTTTTTTTTTTGTCATAAAAAATATAAATTTGTTTGTTTCTACCAATGCTTTGCTGAATAAAAATATATGAAAAATAATTTAAACTCTTCTTTGATTCATCATATAAAACTAAACATAAAACCTGTTATTCGGTAAAAACCAGGTTTTTCCATAATATTGGTTTTTTGAACATTCTAATAGAGTAGTGCATTGCTTACACAGTTACTGTTACATAAAGCTGGAAAAAAAAGCATATGACCTTTTAGAACAGATTCTTGGAAAACAAAGTTTTTCTTTTCAGATTGCCATCGCATAACAACAAACATTTAAAAATTATAAAAGTTGATGATAAAACTGTGAAAGAACTTTTTTTAGCTAAAGCGGTTTTAAAAGGAAATTATAAATTCCCTTAATCTAATGATCCATTATAAGTTCATTATGGTTTGTTATTTGTTGTTGGTTGTAGTTTAAAACTAGATTCCCCTTTTTCTTTGAAATGAACATAAATTAAAGCACTCAACCATTAAAGTTTACACATACGAGGAGTATAAAAATGCTGTTCATTTTTATTTTTTCTCTTCAGTTCTTGAAAATGTATTGTTTGTGTTTCAGTTGGGAAAAAGCACTCACTTGAAGAGTGAAGGGCAATTTTTTTTATTTATTTTCCTACTTTTAAACATTTGTCAGTACTTGGGAATGTGTCTGTCTATCTGTCTGTCTGTCTGTCTGTAGGGCTTATGACTTTTTTGCAATAGGAATTTTTGATAATTTCCGCTTTCAGTACAACAAACCAAACAAAAAATGCAACAAAAAATGCTTTAATGTTTGTTTGTCTACTTTAATGTATTCTAAAGCTCCTGTTATGTAATTTGCCATAATACTTAGCAATTTGAAAGAAAATTATAAAAAAAGCAAACAAACAAAACTACCAACATAAAGCCTTCTTTTTTCTCTAAATTCTTATTTAGTCTTCCCAAAAAAGTCAGTGTGTAGGGTCTTTTTGTTCTCATGGTTCGTTTTTTGTTTTCCTAACTTTCCACAGAGTTGTATTTTCAGGCCTTTTTTACATTTTACCTCTCTTTTTTCCCATTAAGTTTATTTGTTTCATTTTATGTAAAAATTCTTCTAATCATAAAGCTTGTTAAATGTTCTAACAATTAGTCACTACATTAAGCAACCAACAACACAACAAGGTCTCTAAATAAATTATATTGGCTTTTAGTTCACAAAAAATGTTAGAAGATAAATGAGAAAATAAAACTTAATTATTTAAGTATGTAGTGTGCTAAATTCGAATTTAAGCCTTGCATATTCTACTCCACTCATTATTAAATTAATAATCATTAATAACTACTAGCAGTGTTGGTATCGATACGAAAGCAAAATCATTCAAATTTGTATGACTTGAACATTATGTTTCGATAAGGTTTTCTTTCCAATGGCCTCGTCGACAGTGTCCTGTAAATATTTTGTTTTTATTTATTATTAATTTAGTTATTTTATATTTTTAAGAGGACTATCACTCGGGTAATTAATGCCTATATTAATCGTCTTACTTCCTTTGGAAAGCGATAGGAGTATATAATACAGATGGTTAGAGTAAAAGCTTCACCTTCGGCAACACTGCAATAGTATGTTAAATTTATTTTTAGAACAGTGTTGCAGCGTATCTGGTATTATTTAGGCGTATTAATTTGATGCTAGCATAACAAAATTTTTGTCCGGTCAATTATTTTTTATATGTAGTTTGAGATTTCTTTTAGAGAGTGAGAGAAGTTTGACAGAAGTGATTTTGTTCGGACAACTCTCAGCTTGAATTAGTTTAATTTTAATTTTTGTCCGAACAAAGTACAACTACGTTGCCACCAATTATAATTTTTGAAGATAAAGCTGTATTGCGTTGCCACATCATATAGTATTGGCTTAGTATGCAGTTGGGTATTCGTTTTGTTTGTTTTGATTACTTAAAATTAAATAAAAAATAATGTTTTTTTTAAAACATGTTTTAATAAACAAAACGTTAAATTAAGAAAAAAAATATGTAATTTTTCATCAATTTATGTAATTTTTTTTTATTAATTAAAATTTATGTAAAATTAATACGACTTATTTACTTATGAATTTCATATGGCAGATTTGTTTGTCCGGACAAATTTTTTGAAATTAATAAATTTGGATTTACCCATTTTGTCCGAACATAATTATTGTCCGGACAAAATTATTTTATTGTAGATTGAGACTTCTCTCAGAGAATGAGAGAGTTATTCGGACAACTCTCAGCTCACGTTGTAACATTAATATGACTTGTTTATTTATGTATTTGATATTGCATCTTTGTTTGTCCGAACAAATTTTTCGAAATGAGTGAACCGTGCTGCAGAAAATTCTCAGAAAAAAATTTTTGTTTGGAAAAAATGAATTAATCCAGCTTAACTATTTAGAAATGAGAAATTTTTACGGAAAAAAGTTCTTATTTGAACCGAGGTATTAAAAAATTTTATTAAAATGTCTCTAGGAGTTTTTACGTGTTGTGAACACAGACAGACAGAAATTCCAAAAATTGTTTTTTTTTTATGCCATATCGATTAATATCTCAACCAGCACCAAAATTTTCAAAAAAAATATTTCATGTGCCAAAACGGACCTGTTACCAAGTTCGTTTTAGATCGAAAGGTTATAGGAAAAATTCTTTGTAAGCCTTCAAGTACGGAAAAAGAGTATTTGTGTATATATTATTTTAATTGCGAATAACGAAGTCTTACATAAATAAGAAAATTAATAAATATTTAAATAAAACACAGTGCAATAGTATAACAAATAAAAGAAAGTGGCAGTATAGGTTGGATTCTGCTATAACCCTATACTAATTTCGGGAAATTGGTAGCCAATTCAAATTTTACTATCCTTTGATAGAAGAATCGAAACTGTATTGTCGAGTTCGTGTATTTTAAAAAAGTTTTTATTTGTTGCACTGTGTAATTTTACCGACAAACAAACAAGGGTGTAGATTGGATTAAAATTTTTTGTTTTAAATGTAATATAATTTTGAGGTAACGTGTTTGAAGAAGCTTAAAAGCATTAAAACCCACTGTTACATAATATATGATATTTTTTTTTTACTAAGAAAGAGCTATTCTAGGACAAACTTCTGTGAGAGGAGTCCTTAATGATAACAGCTACCTGAAAAAAAATTTTTTTGTCTTAAACTAGAATATTTTTCCTTTTCAAAAGCCTATTGTTAGTTTGTTATAAATATTATGAAAAAAATTATGATATCTTTATTTCTCATTCTAGAGAATAAAACATATAATTTTAAGAACTTACTTTAATAAATAAGAATTAACACATGTTTAAAACATACCTGAAACGAAAAAAATTATTTAAATTATTTAAAAATTAAAATATATTTGTAAAAAGTTAAAGTGAAAAAAGAACTATAAATAAACTGACTACATAAAAATAGAAAGGGTAGTTAATTTTTGTTTAAACTTCACTTAACTCTATAAGACATAGCTATCCCCGATGCGCTACGTTACGGCCATCCACAAAAAAATATAGTAAACACTTGGAAGAAGAGTATGACCAACCTTTAAACTAAAAACGCACGCTATTCTCACATCGAAAATGTTTTAGTTTATATGCAAGGTACGATACCTACGGTTTTCATCCAATCTGTTTTTTGCCAGACTATACATTTTAACACGATAATAATTTTTTACTTCTTATGGGATGTACCACTCCACTCCCACTATCCTAATCCAGTCTGTGTTTTGCTAGACAATGCACATTACTCGGATGGTTACTTGTGCAAAGTTTCAAGACTCTACCTATTGTAGTTCTCCAGGTACACGATAATAATTTTTCACTTTATATAGGAGGAACTACGCCCACCGCCCCAATCCAGTTTGCATTTTGGTAGACTATGCGCATTAGCATAAGGGTTACTCGAGGCTTTATCTATGGGAAGTACCACGCCCAATATTACAATTCAGCCTCTGTAAAAACTATCAACGTGGATCTTACATATAATACCTATCATAAAATAATAACTCATTTCCTGTCTGTCTGTCTTTCTTTGGATGGATTTTCAACAAAATTTTTTTGAGGAGGTACCTTAGTATCCTTATTCCAATATAGGATACTTTTTCCCACAAAAATATCTTATTTCCAAGAGAAAGTGGAGAAAAACCAGTGAAAGACGCAGATTTTTTACCGATTTAAAGATACTACACTTTAAGGCTTTTTTATTTTTGAAAGCGGTATAACAGTTGCGTAATAAAAGAAAGCGATGTTTTAAAATAATGAGTAACTCATTTCCTGTCTGTCTTTCACAAGGCTTTACAATAATTTATAGAACTTTATATAAATTTTAGAATTTGATCCAGGGATGGGTACCTTTATATAAAGTAAATATCTAGGAGTTTAAAAATTTAGTGTGGATTACTTTTAAAGCAAAATCGAACAAAATAATGTCAGGACGCACACAATGTGTGTGGGCACAGCTAATCTATAATAATATTTTTTTTCGTTTACTTTGTATAGCACACGTAAGGCTTGTTTACAATTAGTAACCATAATTTTATAATTTTTATTTCCATTTACATATTAGATATATAAATTAATTCCAATCGTTTCTTCAACCATTTCAATAACTAAGTTTGGCAAAATTACTGTTACTAGTATATGTAATTCGCCTTTGAAAATATTGAGATTTTTAGCAAAAAGAAGCAGATGTACATCAATATCATTTTGTGTATAAACCGTTACAGTTTCGTTTTTCTTTTAGCTTAGGCAACTTGTGGTTGTTAACGACGAATTAGAAGTGTCGGATTCGATGTTCATTAAAAGCAACGTCACGACCAGCTTAGTAAGTTTGAGAAATAAGAATCGGAAGCTTTAATTGATCAAAATTGGTATTAAATGAAATTAGTGCTTGCAGAGTCACAAGCATTAAAGCCCGTTTCACATTGTAATATTGAGTGTTAACATTTCATTTTCACACTATCACACTTTAAATAAAATGAAAAATATGAAAAAGGAACAAAGCGAGACGAGAAATTTAAGAGCGGCGGCTGAGCAATTCATGTGGACGGCAGAGGTGACGGATCTTAAGTATGTTTGACCGTTCAAGTTTTCGGTTAAAAAAACAAAAACAGAACAAATAAATAATACGTACATTCAACAAATTCATGACATGGCAGAAACAAAGTACATACGTTGGCAAATTTACTGAAGGCAATTTTAGGAGGGTGTAGGACAAAGAAAAAATATCATCGACGGCGGCGAACAATCGGATTCGACTCACTCAGCTTGGTTCTTTGCTTTAAAAAACAACCCTGATAAAATGAAAAATGTTATCGTTTAGAAACATTTCTAAAAAGAGTTTGGTATTATGGGATGTCAAGTTTCTTCCCGTATTATTTTACATTTTCATAACATATTGCTTCCACACTATCACACTTTCTCATAATATTTAAGTTTTTAACAAATCCTAATACTGAGTTGTTTATTAAATTTGTGGGAATTTAAATATTAATTATTTCATATTATACTAATTACCCATAACGTTTTATAATGAAAATGCAATTTATTTGTTGGGGGAAAAAGCTAGTCCCTATACGTATTTCACTGGTTGCTCAAACCTCAGTATTATAGTGTGAAACAGTCTTAAGTAACAATTTCCTGACGTTCAAAAGAATCGCATGAAAAGTGATGCTCGGTCAACCCATAGCTACGACGTTAAGGTAATTCTCTGTATTTGGTATGATCAGAAGGGTGTCTTCTATTATGAGTTGATAAACCGGGTGAAACGACCACTACATGATTGTACTGATCACAATTGACCAAAGACATACATAGTTATCCATTATGACAATGATTGGTTCTATTTTGTGGAGCAAGTTAAAAGTTAGTTTAAAAAAAACGAATGGGAAGATTTGTCTCATCCGTCGAATAACCCATTCGGACTATTATTTGGAATAAATTCCAGCCATCTTTAGCCAGTACCAAAATTAAGGTACTATACCTTAAATTTTTAAATAAATCTTAATTTTTCATTAAAAAAAGATGGGAGCATATAACCAACAAAAGTTTAGTTATAAACTTAGTTATATGGTAAAACTTACGTATAACTTGCTATGAATTTTATAATTACAATTTTATTACCAGATGTTTTATATTTTAATTATTTAAAAGATTATGTAATTTAGTGATAAATACACACGCTTTTAGTTTTTAATTTTAACTTATAGTTTCGAAAACTCTTTATGAGTGTTTATTATATATAGTATTATATGTTTATTATATTGTATATAATAATAATATAAAGTTCGTTTAATTAAAATGTATGAATAAACAATAATCATCAAGATAAAAAATCTCTTCCAATAATTAAGTTTTTACACTATGAAAACGAATATTCATGATGACACTGTCCGCGAAGTCATAAATAAGCCCATTTTCTTAGCTATCATTATTAACAATTAAAATTCCTTGCAAGATTTTTGTTGTTTAATGTATTACGTTGTTGATATTCTTTCTAAACAGCTGCTGCTGCCTGAGTTGTCATTACCTACTCACAGTGGCACAGAAAAAAATACAAATGCCTCAGAAAAATTTATTTTACATAAGTTCGTTATGTAAAATAAATTTCTTTTACATAAGTAAGTTATGTTCGCACGACGTAAAAACTACTGGATGGACCTTACTATCCTGATTCCAATAGAGGAGAAAAAGAATTGAAAATACGCCAATTTTTGTTTTTACCGATTTAAAGGTACTTTAAGGCATCTTTTATTTTTGAAAGCAGTATATTGTAAGCACAGTTGCGCAACAGATGGCGCTGTGTTAAAATAATGAGTAACTAATTTTCTGGGATGGGTACCTTTATATAAAGTAACTACGTAAGAGTCTTTAAATTTGGTATGGATTACTTTCCAAGCAACATCGAACAAATTATAGTCAGGACTCACACAACATGTGTAGGCACAGCTAGTCAAAAAAATGTATCTGTTTTGAAACAACTTTATTTATATTTTTAAGAGTTCTGTGACCTAAGGGTAAAAACATAACCCTATAATTATCACCCTGATATCTGTCTGCCAGTCTGTCATAAGCCTCTTTCTCTTAGCAGATACTTGAGGTTTTGCAAAAAGTGTAGTGCTATAGCCGCTATAATAAAATAAAGTTACAAATTAAAAGGCGTCTCTATCGACGGTGATTTTGATGCATGTGGCTCTATCTTTTGAACCGTAATAAATACATAGAAATTTGACTACTATAAAAAACGTAGTGATAACATACATTTTGCATTAAAGGGTGCCCCATATAATAGGTGAATTTTACGTATGACTTATCTTTTGAATTTACACAGAGCGTTTTTTACTCTGCCAGCTATAGCAGCAAATCATTAGAACTTAATATTAAAAATTATAGGGTGGCCCTACAACAAGATTTAATAAACAACATAGGTTTATTTATAATTTATGCTCACAGATCCGATTTCCGTCTGCCTGTTTTGTCACTTTTTTTGCAAGAATTATTTTTGTTCTTTGTGACTTTATGTGGGTACGGAAATAAGTGTTGTTAACTACTCATGTCAATGGAAAATTTTTGCAATTTAATTATTTATGTATGGTGCCTTTAAACTAAGATTGGATAATTGAAGCTCCTTATTTATAGTACCTGTAAATTAAAGTTAAATACTGTACGGTGGTATGAAACACTTCGTGTGTGTGAGTTCAAGTCGCACTTGGCCCATTCTTTCTAACATTTTTGCTGGTTTTTCGTTATTGTTCTTAGATTAAAGTGTTTGCTAAATATGAATCTAAAAATTAAATTAAGCTGAGACGTTTAATTATTCGACATATATAATCAGATTTAGAAAACAATTTATTTTAATGTTGAGGAAATGAAGAAGCAGACCACTTCTTTAGCGGGTGCCTTTCCGACAAAAAAGACAATTTAAGAAAATTATAAAAAACAGCATATATCTAAAGAGCATATCGAGAAATGGATAGCAATTTACTGTCTTAGTGTAGTAAGAATTGCAGAACTTAATAGATGGTTATCAAGATCAACGCCTTGAGTTTAATAAAAGGCACATGAGGACTTCTGGAAAAAAGTAGTTCTTAAAAATGAACACTGGACGAAAGAAAGGAGAAAAACTAACAAAGAATTCTGACGAAAAAACTTGACATAGAGGCTTTGTTGAGTTTAATGTTGTTGTTGCGACAGCTCTTCTGATACCGGTTACTACAGCTATGTTCCAGAGCGTATATCTCATTGAGGTGGGTATTAAAGTATTATGGCATCGACTGTTTTTTGTAATGCATTTTTATTATGTCTTTCATAGAGGCAAGGAACTTAAAATTTAACTAAAACAGGGAAAAATATTTTTTTAATCATCCATTTATTGATGTTAATGTTGAACTGACACACCATTCGCAGTAAATCAGGCTGTATTTCAGAAATAACGCGTCAAATATTTGCTTCCAAGTGATCTGATGGATGATAAGCACCATAAAACGCACTCAATGCCCGTTGATTTTGTCAAATTAAATTTAAATAATATTGAACAAATTGAAAATGTTGTTCTGGCGAAGCCCCCTTCTGCTAAATTGCCAAACCAAACTAACCTCAAAAGAATTGAGAACTGTCTTATTAGCTGTCACAGAAAACAATGCTGCCAATTTCAAGTTCTACGGTTCTAAAAAAACACCCGATATTTGAACATATTGAAAAAATATATATGCAAAACGGGTAATTAAAGAAGAAAGTATTGCAAGGCATAATGCTGTCAATAATTTGTGGTGGATATAACACAACCTTCTAAGCCACCCCAGACGCTTGATTTAAGCCACTTTGAAAATTTAAGAATAAAGTATACAACCTATTCGGAAAAGATTCACCAACAAATAAACATGACTTGCAAAATGCATTTAAATTTAAGAAATTAATTTTTACAGAAACAATCAACAAACAATCAACCTGAGAAGTCGTACTCGAACGCGAGACTTTTGTAATAAATTAAAAAAAAAACAGAAAATTCTTCTTTAATCTGTTACAAGAGTACGATTTCGATTTAAGGCTGAATTCTATTCAGTCAAGAAAAAACCACTAAATAAAAATATGAATTATTAATTATTTTACCATAATAGCCCATTTTTAAAAGGTGGGTATACTTCTCTGTGTTTCCGTGTGTCATGTCTTAAAATATGTTTTATCCGCTACATTTTTAATTTTTAATACAAAAAACGTATGACTTCGAGCAAACCTTATTTTCAAAGGTATACATACACACTTCTGTGCCACTGTATGTAAATGTATTTGAATTTTCATAACACAAAATATATAAATTTATTAAACGGACACTGAATTTTTGATCTTGGGTACAATAAATTTTGTAATAAATTACTAACAAATAATTACAAGTTATACAAAGAAATACTTGTGTGATTTAAGAGGAAGAGTATAATACATAACTTATAACTTATAACATAAAAAAAATTTACAATATGTGATTTAAATTTTTCGCTTGTTTCACAGAATACTAAGTTAATAGGATAATTTTTATTATATTTTATTGCATAGAATGCAATAGAAAGAATTTTTGTTTTTCAAATATTCTTTAATTAATAATTTTCAGGGTTCAGAATTTTTGATTTATCAGTGGTGAAATTTCAACATTTATGATATTTGTCATAAATGAGATTTCTAAAATTTCATATTTTTCACGGTCATAAAAGCCAACAAAAAATGCTGTGATTACGATCACTCATCAATGAGTGTAACTGTTTGTTTTTTAAACATACATACATGAACGGTGAAAAACGAATAATATCTGTATTATTCATATCGCTCATTTAGTTGAAGACCGTCATAAGTCAAAAAAAGGCATTTTGTAAAAAACGCATTTTAAGTTTTTTATTCTGCACTGTTAAGTAAAACAACATGAACATGCCTCAATTTCGAAGTCAAATAATAAAATGATATGTTATTTGTATATTATTTAGGGAAAATCTGGAATATTTTCACATTCACATTGTCGTTATTATTAATAAAAAAAATTGAAACAAATGAAATGAAATAACGGCATATTCTATTCCCACGCGAAAAGTACACAAGATAAAATCATGAAATTAATATACAACATGTAGCGGAATAAAAAGAACATTTCTGCATCACTAACTCAAAAATCACGTTTTTTGACTTATGACGGTCTTCAAGTAAATGAGCGATATGTGATAAGTAATGAATTAGTTCATTCTTATTAATGCTCTTTTACACAAATGTTTGGTATAGTTTTTTTTTTTTGTGAGTGTTCATTTATGAAATTGCTCATAAATGAGATTTCTAAAATACTACTGTGCATAAACAGCTTTGGACAGAAAAATAAGTCCAAGAATAAGAAAATATGTCTCCGATACATATTTTCCTATAGGTTAAATTGATATATTTTAAAATTTATCGGGAGACGCTTAGGAAATTGTATAACTACATAAAATAAAAAAAATTTACTTTTGCTAATTATTTTATTTTGAAATTTATACTTTATTAAAAAAAAACTTGAAAAACAATCAGTCAAAAAATTAGCACTTCACTTCAATTTGTACTAATATTAAAAACTAAATTAAGAAAAAATTAAAAAATATATAAATGATGCATTTATTACGTTGAGCATGACTTGTTTATTCTAATTAATACCTTCTTTCATGTCCTTTATTTGTAATAACTACAACGTTTTGACATCGTTTTGACATCGAATTTACAAGATTTTGGCATCTTTCCTTTGGAATTTTATTCCAGATTTGCTGGACAGCTGTTTAAAGCGCTTCGTTAGTTGGTTGCATTTGAGACACTCCCTTTTTTATATCTGTCCATAAATTCTTAATTGGTCTGGGCTCTGAGCGGGCCATTCCATCAAATTTACTTTATTGTCCCGAAAACACTTTGTCGCAAGGGTCATTATCTTGCTGGAAGACCCACATCAATGGCATTTCTTCAGAAGCATGAGGGAACATTATTTCCCCGAGTATACCAACATAAAAGTTCTTTTTGTTGTTTTGACTCAATTATAGGTCCTACACCATAATAAGAAAAACTACCCCATAGCATTATGCTAGATCCACCGTGTTTTAGGGTTTTAGTTGCAAATTTTAGGTTACGTAGGAACGTGGAAACCACTCAAAAACTAAATACTCCTGCTAAGCACCAACAATATCGAGCAAATGCTCATTATCCTCAGTTAGCCCAACCAACAACACAACATGTTTCATACGCTGATATGGTAAAAACCAATCATACTGCAGTACATAAAGCGACACCGACATCTAATTCTACTCCTAATTTGCAATCGCATCCTAAAGAACAAACACCATCTGGTAATTTTAATCGTCTCGAAGCAAGCATCAAGACATTAGTGAAGATTACCTGCAAGCAACAAACATCTGCATTGAAGAATTTCATCAAAACTTAGTTATTTCTTTGATTTATTCACCTCCTAGGTTTCAAATATCAGAGAGTCAATGCAGCGATTTCTTCAAATCACTAGGTCCCTGTTTCATAGCATCAGGCGACTACAACGCTAAACATACGTTTTGGGGATCACGCCTAATAACTCCAAAAGGTCGTGTTTTGTTTGACACAATTTCAAAAAAGGCGTCTGAATGTGATATCGAGTGGACAACCCACCTATTGGCCTACTGATCGACAAAAAATACCGGATGTTATTGATTTTGGCGTGATTAAGGGTATTCCGAGAGAAACTATTAAAGCTGAAGCGTCACTTGAGTTATCCTGAGATCATTCACCCACTATCGTCTATATATGGGACAAACAAAACATCATATCACCAATGACTATCACAAGCATTAATTGGTTGAAATATAAAAAGTATCTTAGTACTCTTATTGATGTTGACCAAAACCTCAAATCAGCTGCCCAACATTCAACAATAACCCGACAATTAGCTAGATGCAATCTAATTTATTCTGCAGATATCGAACGACTCTTGGCTGAAAAAATAAAAATTCGTAGAGAATGGCAATCACAGAGATCTCCTCAACTCAAAAGCAGACTTAAAGAATACACGAACCGGCTAAGAGATATCTTACGTAAGCCTCCCTTGCGAACTTCAGCTGGAGGCCGGGCAAGGAGTGATACCGAAAAAGGAAATTTATTTGCTGGACATTTGAAAAAGGTTTTTACCCCAAATATATCGACTGATATAGTTGAGTTGCCAGTTCTCGAGGCTAGTGCTGCAATACCGATAAAATTTGAATTTGGTGCTATTGAAAAGGCAATAACGGATTTAAACACCAAAAAAGCCCCTGGCGTTGATAAAACCAGTAACAAGATGTTATTTGAATTGCCCCGTATAGCTCGCAGAATCGTTCTTTTTATTTTTAATGCCATTTTACGTCTGAGTACTTCCCCACAGAGTGGAAGGTATCCTTGGTTACCATGATTCCTAAACCAGGAAAAGACCACACAAAAATTGAATCATACAGACCTATAAGCCTTTTGTCAAATATGTCACAGCTGTTTGAGAGGATGTTAATAACTAAGCTTAACCCTGTTCTAAGCGACAAAGGATGTATTCCAAACCATCAATTCGGCTTCAGGAAAAAACATAGTACGATCGAACAAACTCACAGGTTAGTTAATGTTGTTAAGAAGACATCTGAAGGGAGAAAATACTGCTCTGCGCTTTTTATTGACTTTTCTCAAGCATTCGATAAGGTATGGCATGAAGGCCTAATATATAAGCTAAAAATGAATTTTCCCGTAAACTTCCATAAGCTGCTAGATAGTTATTTAACCGAACGAAAATTTATTGTGAAACAAGGAGATTTTTTGAGCTCATCCCAGCCAATCGAAGCCGGAGTTCCCCAAGGTAGTATATTGGGGGCCTTTTTATACTTATTGTATACTTCAGACATGTCAACTAGTAACCGAGTTCACACATCGACGTTTGCTGACGACACAGCTTTTTTGAGCATTCACGAAAGACCCGAAGTAGCATAACGATATTAACAACACCACATATCGAATTTAGAAAAATGGTTGAAGAAATGGAGAATAAAAGTGAATGAACAAAAATGTACTCACATAACTTTCACACTGCGTAGAAAATCTTGCCCCCCTATTCGGATAAATAACCAAACGATACCTCAGCTTTCAGACGTCAAAGATCTCGGCATACATCTTGACCGGCGCCTTACATGGAAACGGCACATAGAAACAAAGTTAACACAAATGAAGTTGAAAGCAGTCCAACTAAACTGGCTAATTGGCAGAAATTCTACTCTAGCTTTAGACTGCAAACTTTTATTATACAAGTCAATTCTAAAACCAATATGGTGTTATGGCATTCAATTATGGGGCACTGCCTCAGCTACCAACGTAGAAAAAATTCAAAGGCGCCAAAATAAGATTCTACGTATTATTACATCTGCTCCCTGGTATATAAAAAATTCGAACATCCATAAAGATCTAAACGTGCCATCAGTTAAAGCAGAAATAGCGAAACTTGCCATAAGGTATTTAAAGAAGCTTGAAACTCATCCGAATCCACTGGCCCGTAACATACTAACTGAACCTGGTTACATTCGACTAGGAAGGAGGGACACTGCTTCTCTCATCCGTACATCAGAGGGATAACCCACAAATTACAGTAACCGTGAAACATACATTTTTTTGTCCAGCACTGGTTGGACTTAACAAGTATATTTTTAGACTTAAGATATGAGTAATTATTGATAGTTCAATTATATTGAAGATGCAATAAATAAAAATTGCGAAAAAAAAACAAAATATTTTCTTATTTATTCAATTTTAATTAGAAAAAAATTTCTTACTCATAAATGAACAAACACAAAATATTTTATTGTCACTCACAGATGTATGAAAAGAAGCAGAAAAAAGCTAAAATGTACATACATAACTCACACAAGATTGAGCAGTGAGTGAGAAATGCGCTACTCTGATAATTATAAATTAAAAAAAAACATTTTCCAGAAAGTTTTTTTAAGAAATTAATTTTAACATAAGTACATATAATATGATTAATGGTTTCTTACTATCGTACAAAAATCTATGTATCGTTAACCCATCTACTGGTTCTTGCCCTAATAGCAGTGGCCAGTGATTACCCCTGTAATGACTTAAAACTTTTCTGGACCCGTTAGTCCTTAGTCCTTTACAGCTCCAAATATTTCCTCCTACTTCTACTTAGATACTATAGTAGCCTATTGCAGTGACTTTATCGATTCTACTCCAAGCCGACGGCGCCCCGCCGCCTTTTGTTTTTCCCATAATATAGCCGCCGCCGCTTTTATCGGCTTCTTTCGACTTGAAAAAGCCGCCATTTTTGTCGAATTGTATCGACTTAACCACCGAATTTAAACTATTTGTATTGTTAAATAAAAACTAAAGACTTTTTTAGATTATAAATGTTTGAAACAAAGTACAAATTGGTCGATAAAACCCTTTTATTTAGACAAAAACATAAAAAATCGAGCCGAAAATTAAGCCGTTTTCATGAAATAATATTTTTTTTTGTATTTTCTTTGCTATTTATTAAAAACTATTATATTGTTTAGATTTATTTCCAGTTGCTAGATTGTCAAAATAGCATTATCGATAACTTTATGGCAGCTGAAAAAAGTTGCTATACGTAATACCATTTTTCCCCAGTTGCGTTGCTTTTGACAACGCAACAAAGGGTGTTTTTTATAGAGTTATAGAACTTTAAGTTGCAATAAAACAACGATGGATTATTCGATTGACATGAATTTTATTTATCCGAAAAATAATCTTGTGGCATTACATTTTAAATATGAGTTCTGGTATATGAACTGGAATCCAATTTTCGATGACTTTTTCCAACATTTGTGGCGGTATATCGGCAATAACTCGGCGAATGTTGTCTTCCAAATGTTCAAGCGTTTGTGGCTTATCCGCATAGACCGATGACTTTACATAGCCCCACAGAAAGTAGTCTAGCGGTGTTAAATCACAAGATCTTGGAGGCCAATTCACAGGTCCAAAACGTAAAATTAGGCGGTCACCAAACGTGTCTTTCAATAAATCTATTGTGGCACGAGCCGTCTTGTTGAAACCACATCTCCTGGACATCATGGTTATTCAATTCAGGAATGAAAAAGTTAGTAATCATGGCTCTATACCGATCACCATTGACTGTAACGTTCTGGCCACCATAGATTTTGAAAAAGTACGGTCCAATGATTCCACCAGCCCATAAAGCGCACCAAACAGTCAGTCCTTCTGGATGTAACGGTGTTTCGACATACACTTGAGGATTATCTTCACTCCAAATGCGGCAGTTTTGTTTGTTGACGTAGCCATTCAACAAGAAGTGCGCTTCATCGCTAAACAAAATTCGCTTATGAAAATCGGGAACAACGGTAATCTAGTTTTGGGCCCTATTTGCAAGCGTTGTTCAGGCGTGAGTCTATTCATGATGAATTGACAAACCAAACTGAGAATAAATCACTTGACAGCTGTTAAATCGGTCGCCATCTTGAAAAGTAATGCCAACTTAAAGATCTATTCCTCTATAAAAAAACACCCTTTAGATGGTGATAAATGGAACCAAAGTTTAAGGTGGCGTACCATCGCGCCAAAAGCAGTAATTCCGCTTACTATTCTAGCTTGAGAACTGGATAAACATTTTAAAGGAAACAGAACCATTTTTTTATTTATTTTTGAAATAAATTTAAACAGTTAAAAAACTTCGCTCTGTTATGAATCACCTGACGTTGAACTAAAAATCAACCTGGCAACCGAGAGCTATGAAATAATTACATGGTAACGAAAACAGAGTTGGCAATTTAAAATTTACTGAAGGCTGGATCTGTTTTAAATATCTAAAGAAATCGCCTTAATTATTTTTGTCTAATAGCAATTTGTAATTGTTAAAAAGCATTTCTTCTTTTTTGCAGTTTATGCAGAAAATTAAATTCTCGTTTGCCTTACTCGCGTCTGTGCCAAGAACAACAAATAACAAACAACTTTTCCTATTTTTTCTATTCTTTAAGGAATAAAAGAAAAATAAAAAAAGCTTATTATAAAATATTTTTATTGCAAATTTGTCATATTTTAACATTTTCATTATTCTCTATATCATGCACTTACTCACTCATCCACTCGCTGCATGTTTAAGGGTTTAATTGATAAAAATCTATAATCATTTCAACATCACTGCACTTTATACAGCGCAGCGCACCTGCCAATTTCAACTAGTTGGTTGGTAAAGTTTAATTTATGACTTAAGGTTGGTAACACTCCCTTTGCTTGGGCTATAAACTTTGATATCAATACCTTACACGTTCATACAAATGCTTGAATGGGTACACAACACATACATACATACATACATACAGTCACACTCGTATGCATGGAAGTGTGCAAACATTATGGGCACATTTGTTTTTGTATTTTAGCCATTTGATTTGTTACATTTCGCTGTAAAACGTGCCAACAATTTTTAAAAATAATAATGATAAAAAAAGGAATGAAATAACAACTTTGTTGTACTACGGCAACAACAAAAATGACATAAGAATTGTCAACGTTATTGTTATCACATACCTACATTCAGAAATAACGGCAAAACGTTCATTCTGCTGTTGTCGTTTATAAATGTAGAGCAAATATTTGTTAGGTTTTGCAATTATAGGGAGAGGGAATGTGTTGCAAAAGAGCACAAAACAAAATTAAAACTATAAATAAAACCAACAAATGAAGGGCACAGTGGGTTATAAGCAGATAAGAGCTGTTTTATTTAAGATCAAAATGCATGCATGCGTATCTAGAAATTCACTGATGAGCGGTTTTCATAGAGGCTTTTTTACGACTCCATGCCTTGCCTCGAAAATACGCTGATTAGGTTGTCGAACAAAATCATTCGACAAGTTCGTTCACAATAGGTATGAAAAGTCCATTTTATTATTTTTAATTTTACAAATTTGCTATTTAATACTTATAATTATTAAAATAAAAAATTACCTATTTTCTAAAATTTGAGTTAGATTTTATTTAAACAAAAATTATCCATTCCTTAGATAAATGTAACACTTTTATTAAAGCATCATTATGTGTTAGTTGCTCCACTGTTTATGCAAGGTAATTTATTTTTGTATAAATTCTTGCATAATTAATACACTATACCTACAATAAAAGGCAACAAAATACGGTTAAGTTCAAAACAATCTGACAAAAATTAAAACAAAAAATAACATAAAACCGGAGCACATATTTTTTGTTTAAATTGTTGAAAAAAGAAGTGTAAACAATAAAAGAATTTCCAAAAAAGTATTGCAAAATGTATATGTAAATGATTTAACGGTAAAAAAACTTGAAATACATTTTATCGCCAAGAATGCAGTAATGGCAAACCTAAGGCATAAATCCATGCATACATGCATTCAAAAGAAAGTATGTGTGTGTGTGTGTGAGTTTGTATTGTACACACATGCATTAGAGAAAAATTAAAAAACTGGGTGCCTTACTTGGTTTTCTTTAAAATAATTGACTTATTTTGCAGCCAAGAAGAGAAAGAAAAAAAGGGGAAAAAACAATACATCAACCCAAGATAAAAAATGCATTAACACTTAAGCACGCACAGGCAAGAGTAGAAAAAAACTGCTTAGAATGAACTGTGGTGATAATGGAATAAAATTAACCCTAAAATGGTGTAATAATTTAAAGCAAAATCCCTTTCTTTATTAATTTCCTTTTAAATTGCTTTCAAAGTAAATTACGTGTTATTGACTTTGTGTTATTAAAGCATGTTTTTGCATGTAATATATGGTCTTATATACATACTTACATACATACATACATACTTGTACTTATGGGGGTGTAAAGGAGAATTTCAAAATAAATGTCAATTTAGTTTTGACACATCATTAGCAACTCATAAATCTACTAACAACAATAGGTTATCCATCTGTTATCATTTATGTGCATTATTTAGCCCAGGATTTTTTATTGCGTTTATAGTTAAAAAAGTATGTCTGATTGTTGTGGTTAATTTTATTTGAGAGAGCGTGTGTGTATGATTAAGGATGTTATGCTGTTGATTGTTGTTAATTTTAGCGTGTGATTAGATTATGTTGTTTAATATCATTATCGATGTTGTTGCACTATTGTTGTCGCTTGATTTGCGTGCGTGGTCGTGAATTTAGTTTGACATGTAAAGTTTGCACGTAAAATCTTAACACATGACACATGCTGATGGTTTAATTAGTGCGGATAAACAAATTTTAATTAAAATAGTTTTAATAAATAAAGAATTTGATTCCCATCTCTGCTTGTATGGACGCAATTGAGGTACCCATCCCTGGTTAATTAATCTGGATATTGTAACTTAATAAAATAAATTAAATATTTAGGCTTAAGTTTTTAATTATAAAGATATAAAGAAAAATTAGACACCAGCAGGGTGCAATGTATTTTCTAGACAGCTACGTCCGTCATCAGCACTCTTCTTCAAATAAAATTAAAATTCATATAATTGCAAATTAATCTATACATATAATAAAATAGTAACTCATATATGTCTGTATGTCTGTCTGCTTTTCGTTTGTTTTCGCATCACGTAAAAACTACTGGATGGATTTTAACGAAATCTTATGATGACACTTTTTAAAAATATCTAATTTCCAAGAGAAAAAGGAGAAAAAGCAGTGAAAAACGCAATTTCCGCTTTAAAGGCACTAAAAATTTTCGTTTAAAACTGGAATATTTTCAACACGGTATTTTTCAACACACTTTTTTTATTTATTTTATTTGACTATTACGCAACAGATGGCGCCAGCTCAAGACAATTTGTATTTTCAGTTTGTGGAATTCCATTGTTATTAAAATATTTTAAACACCTCTTACAGAGCTTTACAATAATTTTAAGAATTTTTTATAAATTTTAAAATTTTTTATAAATTTTAAAATTTTATCCAAGGATGGGTACCTTATATACAGAAATACATAAACCATAACTGCAGCACTATAAAAGTAAGATTCTTACAATTGGTGTGGAATATTTTCAAAGCAAAATCGAGTAAAATATTGTCAGGAGGTCCAAGACGTGGCGGGCACAGCTAGTCTTTATATAAAATTCTAAAATTTATAAAAAATTCTAAATTATTGTAGAGTGCTTTATAGTCCAAAATTTTTCGATGAAAAAAAAATAAAAAAATGCTGCCAAGTTTCAGTACAACTAAATCGGTTAAATGGCGTACTTTCACTACTTTTTCTTGTAAACAATATATACCTTAGTACCTCGGTTCAAATATAGAAATTTATTGTACTTCAGGGGGTTACTGCGTATTTCAAATCGAAAGAAAAATAATTCGAATTTGTATGTCTTTTACATTGTGTTTCGAACAATGATTCTTCCGAATCCAAATACGCCATACTAGGTACCTCCTCACAAAATTTTGTTAAAACTCCATCCAGTATTTTTTTGTGATACGAACACAGACTGAAAGACAGGAAATTAGCTAGTGTTTTATTATACATAAGTATGTATAAATATCGAGTTCTTCGATTACAGGAGGCCCGAAATCTTTAAATTCCAGATAGCTTGCCAGGTTAATATTTTACTGAAATGTTATGATGCTAAACATGACTAAAAACAAGGCGAAAAATAGAAACAATACGTTGTCTAAGCAATGAGTAATAAATCTCGTTTGTATTCAATTTGTTAGCGATATGTGAAGCAAAGCAAGACAGATATGTATTGTGTTGGAATACTTTTTTTTTATAACCTGGTACATAATTTCATGACATTTATTTTTTTTAATATGAAATTTCCACCATATGTCCGCCGCGGCTACGATTGACATTAGATCAGTTTTTTACTACTTTTTTTTAATAAATCTGGTCCTTGGCGCCATTCGTAGCTTCAATATTAGCTTCCTATGCTTCAAGAGTTGCTGGTTTGTCGGCATAAAACAACGAATTAACATATTCCCATAAAAAGTAATCCAGAGACGTTAAAACGCACGAACGATGGAGCCAGTGAACAGGACCACTTCTGGAAATAAAGTTGTCATCAAATTGATTTTGCAATAAATCGATTGTTAAGCGTGCTGTATAGCAAGTTGCGCCGTCTTGTTGTAACCAAATGTCGTTAATGGTGAAGTGATTAAAATGAACGCTATCATCATGACATGGAATGCTGCTCGCCATTCACCGTAACGGCAGGTCCGGCTTACGGATTGTCTTTGCTCCAAAAATGGCATTTTTACTTATTGACGTAACCATTTAACCAGAATTGAGCTTCATCATAAAATGGACGAAGTGCTCTATGAACTTCGCGAACAGATTTATTTATTTTTTTCATAGTAAATTTTCACAATTTGGAGGCTTTGTTATGGCGGAAAACAATTGATAATGATTTCCCAATTTATCAATTTATGACAATTATTCAGTGTGTACCATTTCCATTAAACACAGAGACACATCCCATTTTGTGTAAACCTGTCATGCTCTCTTTGTTAAATCCATATCTCGCTGAGTTTGTGCGTTCACACAGACACTCAGGGGTTTTATTGGGTACGTTAGATTAAAATCTTTAAAAATCATGTTTTTGTAGGATTCACCAATGGGGAATAACAGGGTATTTGCTATCCTGGCGTCAAGTTGTTCCAATTCTTAGATCTTCGCATACTCATAATCGAAATACATCAACGATAACTTGCGATATTATCATGAATTGGGAAAATTGGCTTAATTCCAAAAATATCTGAAATAAAAGTCTAAATCTAGCCAGAGAAAAAAGGAAAGCCAACGCAAATATTTTATTCCAGCCTAAAGGTAGGCAACTAATTTGTGTTCAATAGGAGTACAAGTTTGTTTATATGTGCTTTATATTAAAATTTTATGATTTAAATAAATCTATTTCAGTTGTTACTTTAATATTTAAACTTAAATTATATTTTATATAAAACATTTAATACATAACTCAACAAAAAATGCATGCTTCGTTAAATGTCTAGTAGCTAAACTTAAAGCATATTTCACATATTTTTTTCATTTGAATACAGTGAAAAAAATATATCTTTTATAACAAACAGCCTTCTCTGTATGGCCAATACCTCTCTCATAATTTTTATTTTAAACTCTTTTTGTTGTCGTTTTTTAATTAATTTTCCGTTGATTGTTAAAGTTTATAAATTTAATATTCGAGAGAGGCTCGAAAAGGTTCAAATAAAGTAATCAGGTCAGAGTAATTTAAGAAAAAAACACATCGAGCTAATGGAACCCACGGCTTTGCTACCACATACTTACGTACTCTCTTGTCGAAATTTGAATTTCTTTGAAGCAACGTTAAATGGTCTCCTTCATTCCAAGAGTGGTTCTGGAGCCTGATTCTCATCAACAGCACGAGAGAATAAACGACCAGGAAATGCCTTATGCAGTAATTGAATTTAGTGCTAGCAAAATAAGAGAACTCCCTTCGTTTTGTTTTGTTATTGTTTTTTTTTTTTCAAATCAGCCCAAGTTCCTGCAGTTACTGACGCAATGTTAACTCATCGCCAAAGGTTGAGGACCTATTGAATCTGACCCTCTCGATGTCTACATCGGCAGTTATTATTAGGGGTTCGGGAAAATTAAAGCATAGCCGTGTAGGAGACGGCACTATTCTCTGCGTCAGGTGGAGGTATCTTTGAGTGAGGGCATACAGATTGGATTCCTGCTATGAACTTCGAGAAACTTCTTGTTGTTAAGAGACGAAAATATCTGCTATATGAGTAGCTTTAAGGCGAATTTGGTAACTTATCACAGGAGCGACGGCTGTTGATGTGTACTGGCTTGCTTTAGAGTTGTTTGATTATCGAAGTATGGGAGCATTCGTGTGAATCGAGGGGGTCCAAGGAATACAACTTGATTGCTACAGGAATGGGAGCTAAATGTAACGTCTCGAAGATGCTGTACGATAACCACTTGTATATTGAATGCTTTGACTTCGCTCAATAAAAGGACAATTTTTCTCTCTCTCAGCTTCGATATCGCTTCTAGTGGCCGTCACTAAGAGTCACTGTACAATTGGACCTATGTTCAAACGTAGATCGAAAAGTAAGTTCAACACCTTCTGTTCTTTATCTTTATTTAGGTAAAAGGTTCTTTCGAACTAAATATACTAAAGTTCTATAGGGAACTGTGGTGGTTGATGGTTGTCGGGGCATTATATCACAGTTGCGTTGTCAGTTGCCGAAATTGTATTACGTATGGCAACTGGCAACTAAAACTTGGTAATTTTAGTTGCCAAAATGGCAACCAAAAATTTGTGGTTGCTGTTGATTTGTTCACAGATTAGAAAGTAAAAACTGCACTAAAACTGAAAAGTAAGTTTATTTTTCTTCATCTTATACAGACAACGTAAGTATCGTGACCCCCTTTCTGCGTTGCTCACATAATTCTACACATAGCATCTGCAATGCAACAAAAGAATAACGATGATACGAATATTCCGTATTTATATAGACACATCTTTCATATGCACCTGGTCCAAGCTTTTCAACTTTTGTCGAAAAATAGCTGCTGGTATGAAACTTGGTATACCAAAGGCTTCATGCTAAAAAGAGGGTTGTAATTTACAGGAGGATCTTTTGGTGGTTGGGGAGGATTGTAAGTTTTCTTTTCAGATTTACTGTCTTGACTGGAACATGGCACATTTTTAAAGAGATTGATTATTAATTTAAAAAAATTATTCAAACTATAGACATGAAATAATATGTTTTTTAATTTTTTTTTTTTTTAAAAACTATTTGTTTTTATTTATTTACAGTTGCTTGCCTGTCAAAATAGCATTATCGATAACTTTATGGCAACTGAAAAAAGTTGCCTTATATAATACCAATTTCTTCCCAGTTGCGTTGTCGGTTGCCATCCATAATCGACCTATAAAATTTGGTGTGGATTACTTTTAAAGAAAAAGGCAAATTCGAACAAAATATTATCAGAAATTAAGGAGATGTCGGTGTAAATAAGATCGATATGCCTAGAAATCGAGGTAATATTTCTTTTCTTTCGAATAAGACAGACAATATGTTGAGGTTTTGCTATTAAAAATACATTTTTAAATTGCCCTCGTAGGTGAGTACAATGTAAAGTTTATATCTATTTAAAATACATATTTATTTGTAAATAACTACTTAGGTAAATACATGCATATGCATGTATGTATGTGTACATGGGTGCGAGTGTGAATGTATGCATGTGTGTATATTGGCCTTGAATTTTTATGCTTATAATTTATATTTTTTCTATTATTTTTTATATGATGGTAAAAATTTGTACATAAATGTATGTATGGATATAACACGGTTGTTGTTGTTGTTGCCATAAATATCATTTATATTCAAACTGTGTAAATATGTACACATAACATTTTCTAACGAGTGCACATCTGCAAACTAATACGAGTACGCAACAAATGTGCGTCTTGTGTGTATTTTAACTTTTGTGCTTTTTTTATAATTCCTCTTTTTAGAAACTTCTTAGCTAAAGTTTATATGGTACCTATACATATTGTGTTATTGTTTTTGTTTTTTTTTTCATTTTATTGATGTGGAAATTTGCATACGGTCTTTTCAACGCTGCTTTTGTTTGTTAATTTCAGTTTGGTATGAAAAAGGGGATTTTTTTCTTTTGTTTGTTGCTGTAGTTGTAATTATAATATACTTGTTGTGCTTGTTAACTTTATTGTAGTGACTTTAAAACATTGATAAAAATCTTGTTCAAAGATAGAGAAAAAGAGAGCCATTTGTTGTTTTTGTTGTATTTTTTAATTGTTTTTTTTTTTATTTTACTGTTTAAATTTTTATTGTTATGTAAAACATTAAAACTAACGGCTCTTAAGTTATACAACCCAAAGGTTCCGTTGGCTGGCCGAACAATCTACATATTTCACGATCGGGTAGTCGATATCGCAAGATCTAAGTTTGATAATGTGGTCGGATTCATTAGGGGAATCGAATCGAGTGGCTTAATGACTCATAACGAGGCTTATTCAAATAACAGTATTTGGGGGTTGTTTTGAGGAAATCAGAAGGGGCCGCTCTAGCTGTAGATGTCGCTGATAAACAGCAGTTTCTTTGATGGTGAAACAGGCACTACCTACTACATTTAGGTTATCAGTCACGTCTAAAGCGAAGTGGCTAATGTTGATCTGAACGAATATATAAACAAACAATAGTTGGTCGAATATGGCACAAATATCCTTCGCTAATAGACATGAGATAATAGAGATTAACGATAAAGAGCCAAAACCTATACCAATGAGAGTATATTGCAGCAAATTGGAATAATATGGAACTGAAAGACACACAGATTGCGTTTCCCTGCTTACTTATTGTCTCCTTTTAGGAAACTGAAGAAAATAATAAGGTCACTTGATTTAAACCGTCAAGACATATTTCTGTGAGTTTGTTTTAAGTTCAATAGATTAAAGAGTTTACCGACAGTGGCTGAGTCTGCTTGGCTGTTGGCATCTTATAAAATTAATAAAATAGAATAGAACTCAATAGAAAGTAATACCTGCAATTCATCTTTATCTTAATGACGTGTTATCTCACGGCGGTGGTCTTATCACTGGGTGAAAACAATGCGAATACCAACGCCCTTGTTTCACGCTATTGTTGCCTCTGTTGAGTAGTGCAGATGTGATCAAGATTAACATCGGCACCTAGCCGTTGGCTCTTATCCGACGGTGGTCTTAATTAACACTGAGCGGAATAAAAGCGTAGACTAGCGCCACCACTTTGTAGGACGGCACACCCTACGACAACGTGCCGTGTGTAAAAGAAGGCATCGCTAAGCGAACTAAACGTGCCGTCCAGTCACAGTGAGTAGCAATTTTTAGAACATGGCAAACAATGCACCCATATGCTAACCTCTTGCTTAGGGGTTGGAGAGTATTCAACTTCTTCTGTTGAGAGTGTAACAGCACACTTTGATGCACAATGCACCATCTCTGCATAAATCGATCTTAAACCACACCCACCACGTGTACCCCCGAAGGGGACCTCACCAATAACCGGTCACACAGACGAGAGGGTCTCTGTGGGGCTACCGATTCGGGTGGTACCAGTCCTTTAGGCACTGGGGACTGGTGCCGCCATCCCGGAAGCATTGGCATCAATGTGTTAAAAGTCCCTGGGGGAAGCGTAAATAGGATGAAATCAGTTTATTGCAGACGAGTTTATTGCAGACATCAATAACAAAAAAAAAAAATTATATACAAAACTACTTTACCGTCCACGATAAGGATTATTGACAGGCGATGGACTTTCTTGGTACCGAATTCACGCTAAATCCATGTTCCAGTTATAAGTGATGCCCGACCGGAAGATACGTCATAGTTGGCTTTTGGATCCAAAATTAAAGTAAGCGTCTAACATGCTGTTGTATGGCGACAGAGGCCGCTAAAAGTTCAGTCTCTAACACCTCAACAAGGTCCTGCCAATTTTAGCATTATGGTAAAATTTATACTAATTATGTCACTATGAGCAATAAGGGCGTTGGTGATTGCATTATCTTCACCCATTGGTAAGAAGGTCTGCTACTGATGTACATCTATATCACGTAACCTTGCGGTGGACATAGTATAAACTCGCGCTCAACTACTAGACCAGCCTTAGGTAATAGTTCCCCTTGTTATCAGCATTGCAAATTGGCAAAGTGAAAGAAATCTTCGAAACGAAAGATGACGCTTCCATACCATTAATTACATACATGCAACATGTTGCGTGTAGCATTAGCATGAAGCTGTAATAGTGTTCTCTATTGAGAAAAAATTAAACTTGTTCATAAATATGTAATTTTTTCCGCACAGCTGCTTTAAACTTTTACAACGCTATTAAACAAAATAAAGTCTTTTATAGACTTCCTTCCCATGACTGCAATTTTTAAATGATTTTTAAAAATTGATTAGAAACAAAGGTTTTTCAATATTGAACCTTAACTAAAGATTCCATTTTCTTGCATTTACATTTTTTTTTACATTTTAAATTGCCAAACAACACGCACATGGCAAATTAAGCAAACATTTCTAGGGTATGAAATTCTAACACCAAACAAGCGAGAAGGAAATAAAGAATTTCAAATGAAAAGAATTTAGTACAAAAAAACCTCAACAAGGGTTTTACAAATTTATTTTATTTTGGCTGATTTGTTTGATGTGTTAAATATTCAAAACAAACAAAAATATACAAACAAAAACATTTGCACGCGTGGTAAATATTTATTTGGAGTCTATTGATCTAAGAAAATTAACCCCCTAATGTTCATTATGTGACCAACCACCATATGTTTGTGTGAGGTTTGTTTGCACTTGCAACAAACAAACTTATTTATTTGATTTCGGTGCTTAAAGCTGCATACAGCCAGCACAAGCTGCTCTGTAACATTCAAATGCACAGTAGGACCATACGAATATAAAGTAGTCATAAGTAAAGAATTTGCAAAGTAATAACCCGAATTATAAGGAGATTGCATTCAACTGTCAGATAGATGTACGGTGTATCGGTATTTTCGGAACTGCTACTTATGCCTTCTCGCAGTGTTGACCGCAACAAGGCACCAGGACTAAATAACGTGGACCCAGCATATGTGAAAGGATTTACGGTTAGATAAAGCTTGGTCGCTAGTGTACGGACTGTGGGTATTATAGTGGAAGTGAGGGATGACAAGTTAAGGTATCAGGAAAAAGCACTAAGACACAAATGGAGTAGGGTACTCCATTTAGATAACTGTGCTGGTGACTGGAAACGTCAAAGGAAGATATTTTAGGCATGAAAAAGTTCCAAAAGTCTCAATCGTGTGAAGGCCATCTATGATCTCAACCTTAAACAAATGCAAGCAATTACATCTGGTGATGCGCCAACTACTAGTCGATAATCAGAAATCAAAGGTAAGTTAGACGAAGTTCATCGACGTCTAGGTGAAGCCGACAAAAATCCATGATAAGTGCTTGTCGAATTGAATAGCACGGGAATCACATGATTCAGTGTTTTCAATCTTGTACGAGAAATTAGAAATGAAAAAAGCCATTAGCAGTATAGGAGTCCCGCTTGCTCAACGAGCACTTCCGCGGCGGTTATGATTAACTTCTTTGACTTAACTTAAACATTAATAATGCATGATACATAGATTTACTGAAAAGAAGCAGCAGTCAATTCTAACGTTTTAACAAAATAATTCGCCTCAAAGATATCAGAATGAAATCGGCTGACTGACTGTTTTTTGGACTGTTTTGACGACTTGAAAAAAAAAAATATTAAAATAAGAAAAAGAATGCACTTCACTTTAATTAGGTCAATTACGCCAGCAAAAAATAAACTTATGCCTCGATCGTCCTCCAGTGCACACTTATTTAGTTTCAATAGCAAAAAAACACGACTTCAGTTGAGTGGTCAAGGCGGTAACAAATGCCTATTTTGAGGACCTTCAGAAATCTAATAACAAGCTTAAAAACATTTTATGAAAAGCTTTATAAACACTTTTTGGCTTCCTCTTTCTTATTATACCAATTTGCGCACGATAATCGTTATGGAAATTTTAAATTATATTTTTTTCTCGCATTTGCTTGCAATCAGATCCACTGTGTTGCTTTTTTCTATTCTATTCTATTAAATTTGTTTAACCCCTGTGAAAATGCTATTTATCCGACACCAGCATTCTAGGCATTACGCCCCTCTTTAGAGTTTTCTATTTGTTTTTCGGATGTTACTGAAGATACAAACCAATAAATTATTAATGAGTTACCAAACACCCTTAACAGTTTTTTTTTTTGTTTTGGTTTGCGGTGCCCCAATATTTAAGAAGAGCCATTTGAAGTCGACGAGTGTTGATTTTATTTTAATCGTCCGCAACAGAATAAAGAAAATAGAGCAACAAGGGTTTTAGAAAAAAAATGTACAGAGGGAGAAAGATGCAAACAATAGCAATCAGCAATTTTGTTTAATTTAATAAAATATCTAACTTTACAGGGAGTTTTAGAATCAAATTAAATGTCTTAATTATTATGTGTTTCTCACTATAGAGTGTTAGCCTAAGCGAATATTTGAAATTCAAATTAATTTAACTTTTACAAAAGCTTAACCCGGCTTCATTGAAGTAGAAAAGTGTTACACAAAAGATGGGGTCGGTCCTAGAGAAGGTATTGTGGTGGGTAACGAGTATCGAGTAGTTGATAATTTTTTTTTTTTTTTTGATTATTTAATACATAAAAATTGTTAATTGATACTTCTAGAGTCGTATTCTTAGAAAAAAAATGTATAGAATATTTGATGACTACGATGATAAATTTCCCTTGCTATTATGTAAACGGAAGTATTGAGTACAATTAAATACCCAATTGAACAGGATTGAGTAGTATTGTTTTGATTCCTTGAGCGGAAAAGGTTTGGATACAGTAACCATATTTGTGAAAAAATAAGTCCGAGAAACATTGCACAATATGCAACAGATCTAATGAAAAGCTTTTTATCACATGCTATATTTTTTCAAAAACGTATTTACCTCGAGGTATTTATCTTCATACACATTTGATAAACAGTCACAATTCAAAATTCTATTTGTGAATTTTAGGGCAGGGAACTGTTTTTTTAATTTTGTATTTAAACCGAATTCCACAGTAACGATATTTGTCAGTGATTCAAACGAGATTTTTAGTATGCGATATGGTACAGGTAAATATAAATTGCGCGTTCCGCTAAAAACGTGTCCGGGTACGATCAAGGAAGTTATAGGGTGTGGTAATCCTCTATCCTTATTTTTGAAAATACATACATAAACATAATGACTAGAAGTCTTAGAAATGCCTAGAATAGTCCAAATCATTCAAGAGCATTTCACAATATTACAAATTATTAAATCTGGAACGTTCGGGAACATCACAGAATGTTATATAATATTCTGGCCGGTTGTAGACAAATTGAAGAATTTTTGTATGTGTGGGGCTGCCCCTACCTCACTGTCCCATCTAAAATATGTGTTCACAAGTTGCAACTCTGATATTTTACATTTTTTCTTTTGTTCCAACTACCACAAAATCTAATATCATCACCTTGAGTAAAGTCGGTTAACCCAGCTAATTAAAAATATCGCCGAAAACTTTTTGTATTGGAAGGATAACTTTGCATATTCCAAAAAATATCTAAATGAAAATAAATTAAATACATAAAGCACTGCATGAGCGCAAAAAAAGCTCATTAAGATGTTCATCATAATATTTCAATTAATTCAGGTCTATTCTTTGCACACGAGTAACCAACGAGCTAAATAGGATGAGCTTGCAGAGTTTCCATCAAAAATGATAGAAGACAAAATTACACCATGCGCACGTTTTCCCGTTAGATGACGATGTTCGGCCAATGTAGGGTTGCCAAGTCTGTAATCAACAAATTGCTTCAAATAAGTACGTACAAATAAATCTAATAAACTCTCATAATTTATATTTAAAACTCTCATAATCTATAGTTATACTCTCAATCAGAATTATTAGCGAATAGGAAGACAGTTTCGTGAATTCATTAGGCCGACGTCCGCAAAAAATTTAAATTTTATTTTTGGGATGGCAAAAGAAAGTTTGAATAAGTACGAGTAAATGTTGAACAAATTAAAAATTAACTACACGAACACAGTTCGAATGTGCAAAAAAAACACAGAATTTTTTAACAACATTCTTAAGAAACACATAAAACAAAAACTACAAATGCACGCAAAACACATTAAGCCTTATCTAAAAGTTCTACACAACTACTAAACAAAACACACTTAATGTTTCTAACATGAGACAAGTAAACGCGGTACTTACTAGAAAGTTTCTTTTACTCGGTTAGTTCATTTCGTTTATGATACAAACAGAGGTTTGCCCACCAATACTATTTTATGAGTAGACATGTGTTCATCGGTTCCTCGGTCTGCTAGTAGATAGTGTGTCTATCAGTCCGGGGTTGTGGGTTCGATTCCCACCAAATACTCTGGAATTTTTTACTATATTTGAAATAAGCTACCTTCCCACAAAATTTTATTAAAATTCCTCTAGTATTTATTAGCTGATACTAAACGTGAGCGCAAGATGTTAAAAAGTGTACAGTATTGCATGTTTTTGAAACGCAAATATTGATTGTATGTGTAGTCGAATATTACTAAACAATAAATACAGAGAACAAGAGAGCAAACAGTGCAAAAATCAGTGCACCTGATTTGACAGGACAGTTTTATCAAGTGCAATAAATATGCTGAGCATTTCATATTGTTCACTAGTTCATTTTACTTAAATTTTCATCCATAAAAGTTAAAAAAATTCAATCTACTACAGTTTTCTATTTTCAACCACTCAACTCAAATTAATATAAAATAACTAAAATACAAAGTACAAACCCTTGCTTTTAACATACATTTACATACATGTTGTCTGCTATAACAGTATTTCATATCAAGAGACACTATTGAAACAAAATATTCACTACTGAAATTTTATTTCAAACAACAACAAATATTGCATTGGTTGGAAGAAGGGCAAATGCTATTGTATGTTTTTATTTAAGAGCACAACAATATTTGTATACACATGAAATCAAGTGCAAGAAAAAAGAGGCCAATTCATTATTGAACATTATGAAGTTAGTCTAACAAGACGTTTAGCTGATACAAACATAAAAGACAGATAGACGGCCAGACACAAGCATAGAAAAATTAAAAAAAATATGTTTTACATTCCATATCGATTATCTACTACTGCTCCAACAACAAAATTGTTAAAAATAATACTTCTTGTTACAGATTTATTAAATTTATAAATAAATAAATAAAATTAATCAAACCTTTGCTTTCAATTAAATTTTTAAAACCATCAATTTCTTACCTAAAACGATATAAAACAAGATAAAATAATTAATGAATAATTTTAAACAATTTATTTAATAATAGTAAATAGATTAAACTAAAAGCTAATAAATTAAAATAAGATTTAATCTAAATAACACAAAATACCGCATAAATATATATATGTATTTAACCACCAAAAATAAAGAGAAAAAACACTTCAATCATGAAATACATTGAATTGAAGTTGGCTGGTGTGAGTTTGAGTTTGGCTGGTTACTTAATTTAATTGAATTTGTTTACATTATTTATGATAGTGTATTATGCAACAGATTTAAGTGTTTAATTTTTTTTTTTTTGTAAATTTGGTCAGTCATTAATTTCACGTACAGCCAGCCCAGGTAGTAAGTACATGCCGGCAAGCAAGAGCTTTGAAACGAATACAAAAGACACTGAAACATAAATTTCTTATTTTTTGGCACAAAGCAAAAAAATAGTTTTAAAAAATCAAATATCTATATGTGTTTAGTTTGAAA
Source organism: Phasia obesa (assembly GCA_949628195.1). NCBI lineage: Eukaryota > Metazoa > Arthropoda > Insecta > Diptera > Tachinidae > Phasia > Phasia obesa. The sequence continues at coordinate 73,245,598 of OX451218.1, forward strand.
GGTAATTTGCCAGCCAAGTTTAACACAAACAACAAGCTTGGTAGTAGGCAAACTAAATACCTTAATTGGGCCATAATCCCCTTCCTTTAAAACATTTGAAAATATTTTTCGCCATAAATCGAAAAAACACGAATTGTAAATAATTTTAATTTTTTGTTTAAAGATTAATTTGATTGATGTTTTTAATTGTATGATATCATAATTTAATTTTAATTTCTTTTATAATTTTCATACATTTTTGGCAAAAAAAATATCAAATACAAAACACGTCATATGAAACGTGGTGTTTAAATTAATGCGTTGCGTTGGTGGTGTCATATCAACTCTTTAATGTTTGTTATTTGCCAGTAAATGTCGAGTTTATGGTTCGTTGCTTGGTCAAATTTTTCTTAGGTTTGTGGTCACAAATTCTCCTTTTTTAATAGCGTTGAATATGCTGATGATATTGTTTTTTTTTTTTAAACGCGTTATTCTTATGGTCGTTAGCTGCTGCCCATATTTGGTTTAAATTGATTTTGCTCAAATTTTAATTATCACTGTTATTCAAAAAAAAAAATTAAGGTCAAATTTTAACAACAAACAAGGAAGTGAGAAAAATACATTTTTAACCTTTAAAAGGAATAAAAAAAAGATTTAAAAAATGGTAATTTGAATAATTTTTCAATTGTTGTTTAAAGCTTCTGATGGTAACTCCATCTACTGGTATGTACCAAACGTGTTAACAGATGAAATAATTTTTTTAAAACTTCATATGACTGCAAAAGAAAAACAATGACACTGGAGTCGCCTACACTTAACTTTACCATACCCAATGGAAACAGACATTTTTATGGATTATCGATTAAAAAAATTTATTATTTTCGGTTTGGGGTGTTAAGTAAACTACCCCTTGCCCCTTCCCGAATATGCCCAAAATTTATACAGCTCTCCATCTCCATAAACCAAGGACAAATACTGAATTTAATTTTTATATGTGATACGGTATGACCTGTAGAGCGTTGTGCCCAAATTTACACAACTCTTCATCTCTTTATACCATAGGCACATACAAATTTCGTTTTAATATGTCATACGGTATGACCTGTAGAGCGTTCACAAAATTTGGGGGTAAGGAAACTACCCCTTGCCCCCTCCCGATTATGTCCAAAAACTATACAGCTCTTCATCGTCATATACCAAAGGCACATACTAAATTTCATTTCGATATGTACAAACTCCACAAAAATAGTGGCATACACACCCACCCACAGACATCATTGCGCGAAAATAGCCAAAATGGATTCAGATGATCTCAAAACGTATAAATCCGAAATCCCGACCTCGATTTTTTCATGATTACTATACTTTACCCTAAACTACGTATGGCAAAGTAAAGAAATAATTTAAAAATGTGTGGACGTTGACATGGCAAGACTGAGCATAATATTAAGGGGAACATATTTGAATTCTTTTTGTATTGACAGTAAAAAGAATTTTCTTTTCTCCTAAAATAATTTAATACTGTTAAAACTTCATACAAAAAATATTTATAATTTTCCCCCTTGATATCATCCGCCTTGCGGTGGCATTTCTTGATAATCTTGCTTTATCAGAATAATTCAAAGTGTATGCAAACTTTCAATATATTCTTATATTTTTAGAAAAGTTAAATAAATAAGTCTTGACACAAGAGCAATACTTTAAAAACTTACTTATACGATATGGGTGGGCATGGCTTTGCCCAGTTTTTATTTTTTATTAAAATCTTGAGTTGAAAAAATAAGGAAAGTTTAGTTAAAATTGGTGATTAAAGTGATTTAAAAAGACGTTATTATATGGGCATGGCTCATTCCACTTTCCTAAACAGAAGTTTATATTCAAGGAATAATTTAATGTGAGTGCGTAGTTTTTATAGATTCAGTTAAACGAAGTACTTGAAGCTGAAAGTACTTAAGGTGAAAGATACACAATCGAGCAAAGGTTTTGAATGGTGGTAAGAAATGGCAACGTTGAATGATCAATTTTCGAAGAAAATCATCTTCAGTGATGAGGCACATTTACACCTCAGTGGATTCGTCAATAAGCAAGTGCCACATTTGGGCGACTGAAAATCAAAGAGTGATTATCGAAAAACCAATGCACCTTCAAAGAGTAACTGTTTGGTGCGGTTTATGGGCTTGCGGCCCGCTCAGGCAGTTACTGTGAATGGTGTTCGCTATCTTGAGATGATAACGTACTTTTTATGGCCCGAATTGAAAGATATGGATGTGGATGAAATGTGGTTTCAACAGGACGTTGCCACTTGCCACACAGCTAACAAAACAATGGCTCTTTTGTGCGACAAATTCAATGGCCGTGTTATCTCACGTGGTGGCGATGTAATTGGCCGCCAAGATCATGTGATTTGACACCGTTGGACTTGGACTTCTTTCTTTGGGGTTATTTGAAAGAAAAGGTGAACGTCGATAAGCCAGCAACAATTCAAGAGCTAAAGTATTGTGGAACAAGATTAACGTGAGTACCTACCATACTCGGCCTAACCTCACGGTGGTCTTACCACCGAGTGAAACTTAGGCGTAGACTAGCGCCCCCATTGTGTAGTATAACAACACTTTACGATTGCCACCAATCGCTTTTTGTGTGTGATACAGTCACAATGAGTAGCAATTTATATAATATGGCAAGCCTTTCCAAGGCAAGCCTAGATCCATATTATAACCTCTTGCTTAGGGGTTTGGAGACTATCCAAACTCCGTCTGTTGAGAGTGCAACAGCACACTTGATCGACCTTGCACCTTACCTACTTAATCGATCTTAAACCACAGCCACCACGTGTACCCCCGAATGGGACCTCACCAATAACCGGTCACAGAGAGGATAGGCTCTCTGTGGAGCCACCGATTCCCGTGGTACCAGTCCTTTGGGCACTGGTCAGGCCTCGAAGAGGACCCGTATTAAAACAACAGACCTTTTCTTCCAGATTTAGGCTCTAGGAACCCTAGCGTCTGGTGCCCCTATTTTCCCCGAGTGAACCGCGTCAAAGCATTTGCCATATTCCTGCAGTGACATTTGGAACCCCCGGGGGTAAAGAGCTAAAGTATGAGATAATTCGGCACATTAACGGCATAGAACCTCAATTATCCCACAGCGTCATCGAAAATTTGAAGCATCGATTGGAGGTGTGCCGCCGAAGTGGCGACGGCCATTTGACCGATATTTTGTTCCGTACATAATCGAACCATACCAATATTATCAAAATAAAAAGAAATGACAATAATTTCCTAAATAATTTGTGTTTTATTCAAAATCAACATCGGCCCTTACAAATTTAAAAACCCTTTATATATGTAAACCGTATCTGCCGTATTATAAAAGTTCAAGGTTTAAAATTTGGTGTAATTTCAAAGCAAAAGGAATATTCGAACAAACTGACAGGACTGGTAATATTTTTATACCAGAAGCATATCAATCAACACAAAGTGTATTGAAAACACTTAAGAGCTAAAACAGAACACGTCTGCAACACGTCAAATAGCCCAGACCCATAATTTAATCGTTTTCAAATACTTCCTCAAATGAATGAAATGTTCTTTTGATTTTTATTTGTGCTTAAATTTCTGTCATAGTTGTGTTTATAAATTTAATGAAATTTTGTTTAAGTAAAATTGTTGGGAGAATGTACGAGTATGTCTAAAAATGAGAGCTAACTTACGACGATTTTAGGTGGCAAATTTCAAAGATCAGGCCTAGCGATCTTCTCCATAAAATTTTGATTTCTGTTTCGATTTAAATTCAATATTTAAAAACGAAATATAGGCACAAAAGTCGGTAATTAAGAAACGCTTGAAATTGTTTAAAAATTGAAATTGAAAGAGTCGTCTTTCAACAAAAACAAAAAAAATACACAATAAAAATGTTATTGAATGAAAACACGCTCCTTTCACACAAGTAAAGCTTGTTGCACAAACATAATCACCCAAAGTGCAAGTTTACTTTTAAAAAGCCTCTTTTTAAAGACGCTTTGTTTTGTCATAATTTGTCTAACACCTTTAATTGAATGCTATTTAGTTACAGTCAATGACAAAATAAAATTGATAAATAAAAAATTTATGAAAAATAATAGCTTTACTTTCTCCTTCTTAAATTATTTTTTGTTTCTTTTTTTGTGTTTTGTGTTTTGCAAAAGTAATTTAATACATGTGCGTTTCGCATTTATTACTTCTTGCAAATGAACACGAAGAAGAAGATGAAAGAAATTATTAATTTTGGTGTCTTCGTCCATTATTATTTTTTTTCTTTTAGTATGAGTGAGCTTCAGTGGCCTGAAGCTAGAAAATAATTGAAATAAAAGTTTTGAGTTTTTTTTACACAAAATTGTTACTTGAGCTAAATGCCCTTGAGAAAAATCTCTGCTTAAATTTGGGTAATTTCTTAAAAAGCTTAAACAAGAATACTTAAATGTATAATTAAATTTAATTTGTGCATAATTAAAGATTGTTCTTAGGGCAGCGCCCATATTTCTAAAGTGTGATGGACTGTTCTTTTTGCCTCATTTCATTTATAACTATAATTTTGTTTTCTTTTTAATTTAGGGTTTATGCTTCTGCCCAACACATTTATTATTTAGCTTTCAAATAAGGTTACATGAGAAGAATTAATTTGTTTTTTTTTTCATCTTTTTCCATGTGTATTTTTGTCTTTCGAAATCATACTATTTATTTAAGTACAAATTTTTCCACATGTTTCTTCTATCGACTCTACTTACACTTGACATTGACAAACGTCATTGAAATAGTATTCCTCTTATCATTTTATCTTTCGTTTTTTTTTTGTTGTGTAATTAAAAATGAATACATTTTGACACGCAAACTATTTAAGATGACATTTGTCAAACATTGTTTAGACATGAAGCAAATGTAACAACATTCTTAACTTGACAGACAGCCAAAAGGGGAACCAAAAACATTATTATAGAGATACAATGTCATTGTTATTTGATAAGTTTTTTTTTCTTTTTTTTTTTAATTCTTACAAAATCCATCAACTTACAAACAAAAATTATTTTTTCAGAAGCATTATTGTTTGAAAAATAAATCGATAAGAATATCAAATAGAGATTAAGGGCCATTATTATAACTTGCCAATAGCTAAAATTAGAATTTTATCGGAGAGATTAATAGGTTTTTGTTATTATAACTAAGCTAAAAATAAACTTTATCTATCACATAAGTTAAAGGCAAGGTATAGGTACGAGCCTTACCCTAGTTATTATAACGAAAAGCTACTTAACTGTCCGGTAAACTCCCAACTTTAACTATTGGCAAGTTATAATAATGCGCCTAATAGCTCGAATATGGATGGGAACCAAAATTTAGTTGCGTTGTCAAAAGGCAACGCAACTGGGAAACAAATTGATTTTCATGCATTAGTATTTGACAGATCACGTGAGATTTCAGACATGGTGCCAAAGAGAAAGATGCTCAGTATGCTTTGACATTTCATCATGAATAGACTTACTAACGAGCAACGCTTGCAAATCATTGAATTTTATTACCAAAATCAGTGTTCGGTTCGAAATGTTCAAATGTGACAAATTTTGTTCAGCGATGAGGCTCATTTCTGGCTGAATGGCTACGTAAATAAGCAAAATTGCCGCATTTGGAGTGAAGAGCAACTAGAAGCCGTTCAAGAACTGCCCATGCATCCCGAAAAATGCACTGTTTGGTGTGGTTTGTACGCTGGTGGAATCATTGGACCGTATTTTTTCAAAGATGCTGTTGGACGCAACGTTACGGTGAATGGCGATCGCTATCGTTCGATGCTAACAAACTTTTTGTTGCCAAAAATGGAACAACTGAACTTGGTTGACATGTGGTTTCAACAAGATGGCGCTACATGCCACACAGCTCGCGATTCTATGGCCATTTTGAGGGAAAACTTCGGAGAACAATTCATCTCAAGAAATGGACCGGTAAGTTGGCCACCAAGATCATGCGATTTGACGCCTTTAGACTATTTTTTGTGGGGCTACGTCAAGTCTAAAGTCTACAGAAATAAGCCAGCAACTATTCCAGCTTTGGAAGACAACATTTCCGAAGAAATTCGGGCTATTCCGGCCGAAATGCTCGAAAAAGTTGCCCAAAATTGGACTTTCTGAATGGACCACCTAAGACGCAGCCGCGGTCAACATTTAAATGAAATTATCTTCAAAAAGTAAATGTCATGGACCAATCTAACGTTTCAAATAAAGAACCGATGAGATTTTGCAAATTTTATGCGTTTTTTTTAAAAAAAAAGTTCTCAAGCTCTTAAAAAATCACTCGTTATATAAGGCAACTTTTTTCAGTAGCCATAAAGTTTTTGATAATGCTATTTTGACAGTCTACCAACTGGAAAAAAATATAAAAATCAAATAATTTTTAATAAATAACAAAGAAAATTCAAAAAATATTATTTCATGTATACAGTTTTGATTCTTTTTGAATAACCAATCTCTTTAAAAATGTGCCTATATACACTCGTAAATTTAATGCAATTTTATCATCATGTTCCAGCCAAGGCGATAAATCTAAAAAGAAATCATACAATACTCCTGATCCACCTAGAGATCCTCCTGTAAATTACAACCCCCTCTTGAGCATGACCATTTTTATCAAAAGTTAAAAAGCTGGGATCAGTTGCTGATAAAATATGTATAAAAATTCGTATCATCGTTATTCCTTTGTTGCATTGCAGATGCTATGTGTGGAATTACGTGAGCAACGCAGAAATGGCAACAAATTTATGGTTGTCATTTTGACAACTAAAATTAACAAGTTTTAGTTCCCAGTTGCCATACGTAATACAATTTCGGCAACTGACAACCCAACTGAGGTATGGTTGCCATCCATTATCACGCTGTTACCGTTATTTTTATAGTAAACAAATAATTAAATTCTTGGCAACTCTAAAAACCATCAGATTCTTTTGAATTAAAAAAATTAAAAACAATCTTGTTTATCTATACTTATAATAAAACAGAAAGTGAGTAAAGATAAATATGTCGAGCTAAATATGTTTCGACGTAACGACTTACGTAATTACATATTTATAAATACGTTTTTAGTATTTGTGACATATTTGCAAATATGTTTTCGTATTTGGGACATATTTGTAAATATCTTTTCATATTTGAGACATATTTGTAAATTTTAAATATCTTTGAAATATCCTCACATATAAGTGGTGTTCGTCTGATGGATTTTTGGAAATTGTGGACAAACTAAGATAGATTACGGAATGGGACATACTTCATTTTAAAGGTAATGAATCACAGATTTGTAATCCATTTAGACATTTTAAGGAAAATGTTTTGGATATACAAAAAATTCCTTAAAAATATTCTCCCATATAAGTGATGTTTCTCTGAGGGATTTTTGCAAATTGTGGAGAAACTAAGATAGATTACGGGATGGGACATACTTCATTTTAAAGGTAATGAATCGCAACAGATGGCGTTGTTTTAAAATAATCAGGTATGTGATGGAGAACGATCGATTTTAAAATGATCGTTTTCAAAGGGTATGATGAATTTCGATCGATTTTGAGAATTATTTTTGAACCCATCTCTTAACATTTGGGTTTAAAAAATAATAATGACAAAATATGAAATGAAAGGCGGATATTTTAGACACGGTTGCGCAACAAATCATGCTGTTTTAAAATAGTGACAAAATATTAATTGTTTGTGTTTTTACGTTGTGGAATTACATTGTTATTAAAATATTTTAAACACGGTTTACAGAGCTTTACAATAATATTTAGAATTTTATCCAGGGATGGGTACCTTTATATAAAGTAAATACGAATACGTGAAGCACTATATAAAAGTATGAATCCTTAAATTTGGTGTAGATTCATTACATTCAAAGCAAAATCGAACAAAATAATGTCAGGACGCACACAACGTATGTATGAGGTTATCGCACATAGTTGTACGTACTAACCTACCGGGGCTCTCGAATGTTACAATATAATTACAAATTACATTCCAACTTAATTCACTGAACATAGTAAAGGTCAGGATTCACTATCCTACACAATAATACGATTCAATCACAAAATAATCTGACAGAATTCTGTCCTACTCAAAAATCGTTTCAAAATGGCGATGTAAATGCTATCGTACAAAAAAAGAATTTGCAACTCTGATCGCATGGAAAAGTACTATTTTATTTTTTTCAAAAGATTAAAAAATCGTACAGATCTGTCAAAAAGTCTGTCACACAAATACACTTTTAATCGACACTTTCATACTTTTTGAGCACACATGCAATTTTTGACAAATCATACAACTGAGTATGATAGTGAATCATGGCCTTTACCAAGACTATGTAGGTTGCAGTGAAATAACCACGATCTTTGGTGCTAATCGAATTACTATCTTAATATACTAGCGCAATATCAACTAGCCTACCGACGCAACAAATTCGTTTTTGTTAAACGATATTGTAAAAAAATAATGAAAAGATTGGCAACGATTTTTTCTAGCCGAAAAACAGCTGTATTCACAAAGTGTCACTGTTTAGTTTAGATTTTGAACTGGATGGCATCGTTCTTTGAAAATAAGGCTGGTTAATTTGCTGATACGACAAATGATGACACCATCAATCAAACAATTTAACTGTTGCATAAGACGGTTTCTGGTCTTTCGTTTTTGCTCATCAGAATTGCTGCAACCCTTGTGATGCTATACAACCTGTAAAACCACTCAACTCTATTGCATGAGACAGTTTCTGGTTTTGCTAGTCAGAATATACTTATGCCCTAGATGGTGAGATTTAACACTCTTTTCCTCTGCAATTGTAATTGAACTTACAACAAGTATTGATATCTTAACACTAAAAATTATAGTAAGTCAATGTTTGGTGTTCGGCCAACAGAGGCAATATCCCTTCTGATCGTTTAAAAAGATACATATTTGGGGACAGCGAGTGTGGATGTGTTTCAAAATTTTGTAAATCTGTTGCCACATGTTTTGTTATTTTTGTTTCAACTAGTCTTTGTGAATGTTTAAATTATTAATTAACCAGGGCGCGACGACTGTAATCATTCACAGAAACTTATTTCAACGGATTTTAATTTTTTCAAACTATGAATCTGAGGCAATACACCATATTCCATAACATCATATTGAAGATCGACCTGTGAAGTAAAATGTTAAATATAAGCTAAGGGTAGAGTTTCTGCGAACAAGCCAGTGTGTTTGTACTGGGTTCAATTTAACTTTGCTTCTATATGCTTTTTCCAACTACAGCGCCGATCAAAAGGTATAACGTGGTATTTGACCTTTAAAATACAATTTGGTAATTTATTCAAATTTATGTGAGTACATATTTCTTCTTTCATCTTTTCCCAATGGTCCTGTAAATATCGGAATATAACTGTAGCAAATACTAAAAAACTGCGACATCAGTTAATGTCGATTAGTGGATCCGCTTGCTAGGAGGAGTTTATTTTTTCATCACTTCACCCCACATTTTATTTCAATGAGACGCGATTTGCCACCCACATCAACTCCCCCTTTTTGACACAAGTGTTTTTATTGGAACCTTGAAAACGCAAAAGCGTCCCTGTTCACACTAGATGGCAGTTAAGAGTAATTAAGCGATGGAATAAAGCTAGCGATTTCTTTAAAACTGTGCATTTTTGTAAATTCTTTGTTTTAAAAGAAAAGAAAAACTTGATTCATCATGTCTAAAATAATTATTTCCGAAAAAAACAATATATTAAACAAACTCTTTAAAATGAGTAAGTTTTGTATCAAATAAAAGATCTTCTTAGATGTATTTTAAACATTTTACTTTTTATTTTCGCTATAAAACTAAAAAAAAAGACATTGCAAATGTTGTCCATATAATTTTCTATGTCTGCAGCTTGCGGCTGACTAGTAAAGACCACTACTACAAAGCCGGTATCTAAAGCATAAAACTGGGATTGGTTGAGCATTCATAAACGTTGGATAAGAGAGGGAATAGAAACGCTAAAAAAAAAGAAATTGGTAATAAATATAAATGTTCTTGAAAGAGAAAGGAAGCAGAAAACGAAACAAGCCCGAGACTGACTACTTTTAAAAGTTAAGGAATGTGGTAGAGATAAAATGTTTTTTTTTTTTTCTTTTGTGAGTAGACATAATATTTCTACTTTCAATTCTATAATTTATGGTGATTTGAAGAGTTGCTTTAAAATCATAATTGAAAGCAATTAAATGGAGTTGGAAAGAATTGTTAGAAAGAAAAATCGCAAATTTAAGATTTATAAATAAAAGAAAAACGTTAAAAAGTTTAATTTAAAACTTCGCCAAATTGCGAAGTTACCCATTTTGCTGAAGAACTCTTCAATAAGTTTTTTATCTTTTTTAATAAATAATATCCGAAAACCGGATTTTAGAAAATCACAAGTTTAGCTAATATAGTTAGCAGGTTGACTGCTAAAGCATAGTCACGAGTTCGATCCCTAACCGATATCAATAGCAATTTTTACTGATATGTATTAGTTCTATTTACAATGTACTATTATTACAGCGCCCTCTTTCGCCTGTATTACCTTATAGCACTAAATCACCGGCGGAGTAAAAGATTTATATATTACTAAAGATTTAGACCCGCTTCTTTTTTGGCGCACTGCTGTCGGAACGGACTTTAAGCAAAATCGTTTTCTACCCAATATTTATTTTTAATCTCTTAGCTGTGATTTATTTAATTTACATATAATTAAAATTCAAAGGCATATTGACGTCAATAAACATTTCTCTACATGAAATATTTTTTTAATATTTTGTTGCTGGTGCAGTTATCAATTATAATCGAATTTATTAATTGTAATATTTGTCTTTCTGTGTTCGCATTACGTAAAAACTACTGCATGAGTTTGAATAAAATTTTGTGAGAAGGTCCCTTAGTATCTCGATTCAAATTTTTAAGGAAAAAATATCTCATTTCTAAAATTAGTGAAAGTATGTAAATTCACCGATTTAAAGGTATTGCAAACTTCACAGCACCTTTTACACAATTATTTTATTTTAGAATTTTATATAAATTTTAGTATTTTATTAAGGGATGGGTACCTCTATATAAAGAAAAAACTGAGTGGATTACTTACAAAGCAAAATAGAACAAAATATTATCAGGATGACCACGAAGTGACGGGCCCAGCTAGTTTATACATACATATTGTTACGTTTTTACTTTACTTTGGTTTCTTTTAAATGCAAAATAAAAACACACCGATTTTTTTTTTTACTCTAAGTCACTTTCTTTATTCAGGTTTGAATAACTTCTTTTGACACCACTGTTAAAAACACACAAACTGTTTAACCCTCTCTCTAAAAACACGACAATTTAACTCTTAGAAGTTTTAAATAATACTGACATGCCGCTCGAAACTATGAATTCTATTTATAGTCGCCTAGAATGATCTATACTAGAAAGATCTGGCAAGTTCCTTTTTATTCTTTATTTATGTACATACGTGTGTATATCTCTACTGTCTTCTGTAGTTATGAAGTATATACGTATACATTTCTTAGAGAACGCGTGTTTAGTTTATACTTGTATTAATGTACATACATACGTGTACGCGTGTATGTGCTACCCATTTCATGTACGGCTGCCAGATTTGACATTTTATCATTATTTTTGGTCAAAAAAATTGCACAATTCCGTTTTGACGATTTCTTTTCTTTTTTTTTCTTAAAAAGTGACGATTTTTTACAATACCAAACATGAGTGTTTAAAAAGGCAAAGTTTTGTATTTTTAGTGTAAACGATGTAAAAAATTGTGGTAAGTAAATTAAGTCAAAAAGGACCAGTTTAAAGGGGATTGTTGTTTCTAATATTACGAGTACAATTTTTGTAAAGATGTTCTTTGTTACCTTCCAGTGTTGAGAGTATTGATAAATTCCAAATATTTTATGATAGAATTTATGGTAAAATTTCAAAGTAAATTTAATGCATTGAACACGTAGACAACATCAGGCTACCTTGTATAGACTGTCAAAATAAAAAACACACATGTATACTAAAACGATTATTTTGAAGCCATCAAAGCTATACGACCACCGTTGTGGCTGTAGTCAAATTAGGGTAATTTCTATTTTTGAATGCGACAATTTTATTTTTTCACCAAAGGAAAATGTCTCAGAATTACAAATTAATTTACATGTCAAAGCTTTTGAAGAAATATTTATAATTTTTTTTTTATATATATAAAATTATAATTATTTTATAGGAGTAAAATATGTGTTTCTACAACAATATCAAAGTTTACGAAGTAGCTGTCGTCTTCAATATAATTAAGTAGCTGACTACACGGCGACAATTGGCCAACGGAATTTGTAGTCGTGTAGCTGCTGTCGTCTATGTGTTTAAATCATAAGAAAATGTTTTGTTTTCAGTACACAATAAATACATATGGCTAAGTTATCTTTATGATTTTTTTTATTGCTTTTTAACAAAAATATAAAAAAAAAATAGTTTAATAAATACTTTTTAGTAGTCCGATTTTTTGACGATTTTTTAAAGCCGAAAATATGATTTTTTTAATTTTTATCGTGATATTGACGATTTTTTCTTAAATTGATCTGGCAACCCTGATTTACTGTTCTTTGTTGTTTGTTTCTTTCATTCATTATTGTAAAAAAAAAGACCATTAATGTTGTGTAACAGACAAAATTTTTGCGTATTTCTTTTCAGAGCTTATAAAGAATAAATTCTTCTTTCGCAACAATAGGTACGAATTTAAAATCGCCATTTAAAATTAAACAAATTTATTATTGGCTGGAAAAACTAGACACCTTTTTGCAGGGATATTTTAATGTAGTTGACACACTGCTTAGTTTTTCATTCAGGATCTGACTTAAAGTACGTCAATCCTAATGCATGAAAAATATACATTTGGTGTTGTTTTGTTTTGTTTAGTTTTTTTTTTATAATAAATATAACATTATTTATTTCTAAAAAGCGTATAATTCCTTTTCAAAATTCATTAAATAAATATTTATTTAATTAATTTTAAAAAGGAATTATGCGTTTTTAACCGACTTCAAAAAAGAAGGAGGTTATCAATTCGTCTGAATGTTGCTTTTTTATGTATGTAACCGCAGAACTCAGCTATTTCTGAACCGATTTTAAAATTTGTTTCTTTATTTGAAAGTTTATGCTTTCAGCTTCGTCCCGTTTATATTAAATACATTATATAATACATTATATTAAAAATTAAAGGGTGTCCTCTTATAACATACATGTTTTTTACGTTTATTAAGAACCGTAAAGGGCACCAAATTAAAATTTTAAAAAATTGCGTGTCGCTATAGCTCCCTCATAGGTAACGTAATTTGACCTATATGGGCTTATCTTTTGAACCGTTATAAACAAAACCTTGACAAATTGACAGAATGTCGATTACTATGACCGTTATAATAAAAAGTATAAATATTCAAAATTATAAATTAAAGGGTGCTCCAATAGTTCATTTAATTTGATGTTTATGGCCATACTTTTTAACAGTTGTACACAGACCGTTGGAATTTACAAAAAACCTGTATTGTTAAGTCCGCTATTACAAAAAGTATAAAGTTTGATTTTAGAAATAAAAGGGTGTCCCAATAGATAATTTAATTACATGTATGTGGCCAAACTTTTGAAGTGTTATAGACAGACAGCTGAAATTTACAAGGAACCTGTATTGCAAAGTCCACTATAGCAAGTACACAATTTAAATTTAGAAATTAAAGGGTGTCCCCATAAATTTTGTAATTTGATCTATATGGCCCTATCTTTTGAACCGTTAAACACAAAAACGTGAAAATTAGGCAGAATGACCACTACTTTGTCTGGCAAAATAACAAGTATAAGTATTTGAAATTATAATGCAAAGGGTGTCCCATAATTCATGTAATTTGATATAGTATATGGCCAAACCTTTGAACCGTTATAGACAGATAGTTGAAATTTACAAAGAATCTGAAATTTCCTCTAAAATTTTAAATTGTAAAATTTTATAATTTTAAAATTGTAAAATTTTAAATTGTAAACTAAAGAGTGTCCCTATAGGTGATGTTATTTGATCTATGTGACCCTATCTTTGAAACCGTTGTAGACAGAGGCTTGAATGGTGTCCCAATAAAAGACGGATGCTGGTGAAAATAGCTTAACTTTTGAACACTAATAGGGAGAGGCTTGACATTCACATAGTCTACGTTTACCCTCTAATTTTGGCGCATGTTTTATTTGGTATAAATCTAATTCTTACAAATTACTTCTTACATTTTTAGTTTAGAACTGGTACCCTTCTATCTGTTTTGAAGTTGGTTTTTTTGCAAGAATTATTTAGAAATAAATAATGTTATATGTAATGTATATTAAAATTCCAAATATAATTTTTTAAATTAATATAATAAAGGGAAAAAATTTAACAACAGCACTAACAAAAAAATCAAATTGTCATTGTCATTATCATCATCATCATCAGCGTCATTGTCTTTTTTAGTTTAATGCATGCTGGCCAATTTTATACTTCTTGGTTTTTTATATAGACTTTGCGTTTGAAAACAAACAACATTTTGCCACTCCATAGATTGCTTTGCACCATCATCATTTCTATATTTGTTGGTTTTTTGTTCCTTGTGTGCATTTTTGTGTTTTCAAAGACAGCCAAGACACATTGTTCACAACGTTCTTGTTCATCTGTGTCGCAGTTGTTCCTATTGTTGTTGTGTTTAAATTTTCGCTAAAATTTTTACCGATTCTAAGAGATCTTGATGTTGCTTGTTACTAAACAAGACTCCTTTTTATTGTTGCTTGGAATCTCCATTGACTTCTTTTCTCTACATAAAATTTCATTTTTCTTTTTTTTTTGTATATTGATAGTTGTTGGTTGTTGCTGTTGCGTTTGTTCGTGGTGGTGGCTTTTTTCATCATCGTTCTTTTCACTGGTTAAGTTTTTTTTTCTTTAATATGGCTACGCTACTTTCAAAGCTGCAGTTGTTACTGTTGTTTTGCTATTCATATTGCTGTTGTTGTTATTTGTATTTGTATTGTAGCACTGCGCAAACAACTTGGTTGGGTCCAATGACTGTGAAGGTCGTTTGCTTGTTATGTTGTTGCTAGTTTCTGTTGTGTTGTATGGAAAGCAACAAATTCTTTTGATATTTTCTCTTTTACAACAAATATTTCTTTCTGCATACCTATTTTCATGTTTAAATAACATGAACACATTTATATTCATGTACATATGTGCGTTTGTAAATACATACCACCTCACACACACACACGCACACACATACTTTTGTAAATATATATGTATGACAATTTTTTCTTTTCTCTATTTGTAGATGATGTTCGATGTTATAGTTTATCACTCATTGTTAGTTTTTTGCATATTTGGTTATCAACGTTTTCATCTGCCACTGCAGTTATGTATGTGTATGTATGTGTGTGGTGTTGCAGCATATAGAGTAGAGAAAAGAAATGTTGCAGCTTTATTTAATTAATGTTCAATTTATCCAAAAGATTTGAAGTTATGCATAAACGCATCTTCACCTTCATCATTATTATTCATTGCCGTTGCGTTGTCATCAGGAAGTTTCAAATGCAAGACCCACTTAAGGTAAAAGAAACGAGACAATGCATCGACAAACACACACACATGCTAAAGGGCAGATGCTATTTTTTGTCTTGTCTTCTTACTACACCCAGAAGTTTTCTTCTTAAAGATGGCTGAGTGCAAGGCATATTTAACAAGATGATAGCGTAAAGGAGAGGGAATATCTACAAAAAATTTTTTGATTTTTTTATCTGAATTTTGACAGTAATATTTATTTTATTCTCTCTTAAAATACATGATTAATGTCAAACTCCATATAAAAATAGAAAAAATTTCTCTTTAACAATAGCTCTGCCTTGTGCTGTCACCTGGTTAAATATGCCTTGGCTGTGTGTTGTTTCATAAAGCTGATAGTCTGAGACACCACAATGTTTCCTAAACACAGGGATGGCAAGCTAAATTTTAAAATTGCACTGACCGGCTACTTTAATACTCGTAGTATTAAAAAAAATTAAAATTTTTTATTTATATTGAATAAACGATACGAATAAATTTGTTAGAAATTTTCCCATCTTTTGTAATCCGAATTCGAGAATAATCTTCATTTTCAAATTCAATCATCCCACTAAACCAAGGGTTTCGATTTTTTCTGAAGTCAGACTTGTCGGAAATCAGACTTGTTGTAACTAATAAGTTAAAACATTTCGGCTGTTTGTCTGAACCAATAAAAAAAATCGGGAGTGGCCTACACTCAACTTTACCATACCCAATGGAAACAGATATTTTTATGTATATATATTACATAAAGAATATAAGTTCAAAGTATGTATATCTATTCGAATCA
This sequence comes from Phasia obesa, assembly GCA_949628195.1. Taxonomy (NCBI): domain Eukaryota; kingdom Metazoa; phylum Arthropoda; class Insecta; order Diptera; family Tachinidae; genus Phasia; species Phasia obesa. The sequence goes on from OX451218.1 coordinate 73,262,003, forward strand.
AAAAATTAATTATTTTCGGTTTGGGGTGTTAAGTAAACTACACCTTGCCTCTTGGCGATTATGCCCAAAATGTATACAGCTTTTCATCTCCATAATTCAAAGGCACATACTTAATTTCAGTTTCATATGTCATAGGGTATTACCTGTAGAGCGTTTACAAAGTTTGGCTGTAAATAAACTACCCCTTGCCCCTTTCCGATTATGCCCAATATTTATACAACTCATCATCTCCATATACCAAAGGCACATACTAAATTTCGTTTGAATTAATAAAGGTATGACCTGTATAAACTCCACAAAAATAGTATTTTTTTTAAACAAACAGGATCGTGAGAAATCCGCCGAAGTTTACAAAAAGCCTGGAAAAAGATGAAAAGGTTAGTATCTGAAGAAACTCAGGTTTTCATTAACCAATTGACGACGGGTTAATTCTTAAGAATTACAGAATTTGTCCTCTAAAGTGCGTTGATGTTGGCTTTCTTGTAATGCAGTTATTTAAAATCAAAGGTCTATACTTCCGTGGAGCAAAATGGCCATGGAAAATACAAAAGAGTGCTTATGTGCCTGCAAACCTGTGAAGATCAGTTGCAAGGTGTGCTCCTTATTCCATATATCAAAAATAAATTTTAAACAAATTTTATTAAAATTAATAGATGACAGTCACCCCTATTCTGCGTTTCGATTCAAGTCAAAATTTTTTCCGTTTGTCAACTTTGGTATTCTGTGTTCCGTTTTATTTAATTATTTGCGATTTTATGTACTCTGCATTACGATCGTAGCTACGTTTTTGTAAGTTTGTAAGCATTACCAGCCAATTCAAGAACTTCAGAGGCCAAATATTCCATAACGTCAGCTAAATATACGGGAGCACCAACATGTTCAGCATAATTGCTTTTATGTAACAAAGAGAATACGTGCGCACTTAATTTAACTTTTTTTTAAATGACAAACAGAATTGTTTATTAATAATTATTTCATTCGTTTTATAGAAAAACAGTTATATTAAACATAGTCTTCTCTTCTTCTTTTTCTTTCGACTCAGTTTTTGTGTGGAATATCTTTTTTCGATTCTTGCGTAACTGAATGCGGGAACGTAATCGAAATGCAGAATAGGGTTGACTGTCATCTAGTGAGAATAGCAATGTTGTGAGACCAATATTATTAGCTTTTTTGCAAGCTTTAGAAAGAATTGACATAGGTCGACATTTCTATTAATAATGAGGAACGGAATCGAAATGCAGAATAGGGGTGATTATTTAAAATAAACGATACTTTCTAGAAGGAAAGACAAAATAAAAAGGTAAAACAACTCGAAGAAAAAAAAGTAACAAACTGACAAATAAGAACAAAAAAAAAAACAAATAAAAGTTAAAATGCTGTGTATTTTAAATATGAAATGCGTCATACACAAAAAAAAAACAAAAGTTAAAATTTTATATTTTTAAGTTGTTATAGTTGCTTTGTTTTTTATCTAATTGGAAATTCATTTAACGTATGATGTTGTCTGTTTTTTATACATAGGTATTTGTTGTTTTTTCTCTTATTCACTTTGTTAATAAAAGTATTAATTTTTGAAGAAGGAAACAGAAAAGATGAAATTAATTAAAATTAGATAAGAATCGACCTCAAGCACAAAAACAGTATAAAGCATTAAAAGCAGAAATATAATGTTAAGAGAAAAAGTTAAAAGAAAAATAAAGAAGGTGTGCGGGTTTTAAACGTAGCTGCTTGCTTAGCTTTCAATGATAGACTTTGGTACAAAAATAGAAAATACTTGATTTGTATTAAATTTTATAAGAAGTTGTTTAAGGCAGCGATATCTTTAAATTTAATATTAACAAAAAAAAAAAAAAGCGAAATAACTTGATTGTGTTCATATTTCAAACATTTGTTTCACTGCCATATTGGAAAATTTCCCAAACTATCAAGGTTAATGTCTTATTATAATAAATTTACCTTCAAAATGTATCTAAATTTATTTTACCTTTCTATCTATCTATCTATCTATCTATCTATCTATCTATCTATCTATCTATATATCTATCTATCTATCTATCTATCTATCTATATAAAAGTGACAAATTTCTCGGCAAAACTCAAGCAATGTGGTCAACACTGTTTTTTCTATATTTTCGATATTTACATCATATTTTCTATAGTTTTTTACTTTACCATACGTAGTATAAGGTAATGTATAGTAATCATGAAAAAAAATCAAGGTCGGGATTTCGAGGGATTTATACGTTTTGAGGTGTCCTGACTATTTTCGCGATGATGTCTGTGGGTGGGTGTGTATGCCACTATTTTTATGGAGTTTCTACAGGTCATACCGTTTGAGATATCAAAATTAAATTTAGTATGTGCCTTTGGTATATGGAGATGAAGAGCTGTATACATTTTGGGCATAATCGGGAAGAGACAAAGGGTAGTTTACTTAACACCCCAAACCGAAAATAAGTAAAACCTATACAAATTCTGAATATAACCAATATAGTTCTGAAATCTGTAATGTCATAGCTTTCAACCCCTATAGTCCGCTAAGCCGCACCTTTCCGATTTTGGCCATTTTTTGATATTTAATAAATGTCCATATGGGAAAATACATATTTTCACTTTTTTCCAAGCCTTTATTATTAATTATCAATAAAACGTTAATAAAATAGCTGCTTTTAATTACTTTTTGCATAAAAATGTTTAAAATAATTCATTTTTGTGTATTTTACCATCTTTTGTACAAATGAGTTAACTAACACAGGGTTGTTAAAAACGAAGGACACTAAATAAAATCTTTTCATTATTCGAATTTTAAAAAAAATAGTTCCAATAAAAGTCATCATTGAAAAATGTAGAGATGTGTGTGAAGTTAGCTCCGTCAGTTAGCTAACTTCACACACATCTCTACATTTTTCAATGATGACTTTTATTGGAACTATTTTTTTTAAAATTCGAATAATGAAAAGATTTTATTTAGTGTCCTGAGAACCAATAGAGTATTTTAACTTTTAAAACCAGTTTTGTGTAATCTAATCTGAATATACAACATAAGTTTATAATCGCGTATCGTTTTGTAAACTGATTCCATTAACTCTTATCGGATACTATCCTAATGCCGAATTGTGAGCAAGCTACATCTATTAATTTGATTTTTTACAGCCACCGAAAGCAGACAACTTCATAAATTTTAGAGAAAATGGCAAATAATTAATTTCGTGTGCTAATTAAAAATTATTTATTTTTAATGTAAAAAACTACAGCCGAAATCAAAACAATACACGGGTGCACACGCGCGTATTCACTATGAAAAAGTCCATGAACTTAGCTACCCCATCCGGTACAATCTCCAGATTTAGCCCCTTGAGACCACTTCCTGATTTCAAATTTGGCGAAATGGCTTAGTGCTAAAAGAGGTAGGAAATTATTGACTCAAACTCATACTTTGAGGGTCATCAAAAATCTTATTATATAGGGTAAAGGTAAAAAACCTACAAAGACGCTGGATTACAGGTTCAAATTTATTTATTTTTTAATTGTTTCAGGTAACGTTCCGTTAAAAAAAATAATTTATTTAGTTAAAAAAATAATAATATAAATTTCAAATTTTTTTTTCATTACTCCATGATTACTGATATCCTGTCGCCAGTTTTACTCTGGACTAGGTGTATGAAAATTGGACCTCTCAGTTATGCCGCGGCTAGAACCGCCAATCGCTTCAAATTATATTAAAACATTAATGCTATATATATTTAATAAATAAAGCCAATTGGATGGATTTTAAAATCGTTTTTTTTTTAATTGTCGCCCACTGTATATTTATGAAGTTAAAAAATATATTCCAATTTTGCATCGAAAAAACTTTTTTCGCCTCTATTTTTTAAGTATATCTGGAACTTCTATGATGATTTAAAATAAATCTTTTTATGACTTAAAATAAAGTTTAGTACAGATTTTCGAGGTTTTACTCGATAAAATGGGGTTACCTTTTATTTCGATATAACGGTATACCTAAAAACTATAATCAATTTAACTCAACGGATTGTATATTTAAATTCGGCACCTTAAATAACCTAAGAACCAATTTTCAATTCAATCAAACCGTATAATCCTTCAACAACTTATTCTACTTCAGTTTAAGATAGACTCAGTTTTATTAGCAAACCCTTTATTAATTTGGTAAAAACGAATAATAAAATTTTTAATTCGAATAACTTATAAAAATCATTTAAATAATAAATTCTTTGAAGCAACTGGTCTTTAATTTTGTTGTACAAAATATTACTAATATTAAAAAAAACCCTCTAATATTAAAAACTCAAAAAAATAAAATAAGTTAAAAGCAGGTAAGTAGTTTAAGTGTAGACAAAACATTAAAAATAGTACGTTTGTGCTTTTGCTAACAAAATATAATGAAAATCTAGTAAATGGGAAAAATATTGCAATTGAAAGTAGAGAAAATATGAGTGTGTTATCTATGATAACAATTGCTTATCAATATTTATTGACCATCGATAACAGCAAAATACACAATTTATAAGCAAAATAAAATCCATAAAATGTTACAGATAAGGAAAATAAAAAGGTATGAGTTTTAAAGTGCAATAAATTTTAGCGTTATTGAATAAAAATAAAATTGAAACAAAAATTAGAAAGTTTTTAGTCTGCACCAAAAAATAATTTAAAAAAAGACATTAAATAATGATCATAGGTTCGCAAAGAAAATGATTTTAATTTTATTTATTGAATATCTATAATTGAATTAACAATAAGTGTTCACATCTAAAAACTAAATTATACTTAATTACACATAACCAGAGATTGTAATGATTATGAGTTTTATTTTAAAAATTGGGTTTTAATGATTATTTCTTCATTTTTATTTTCTACTCAAAGAATAAAAATTATTCTCTGAGCTTTATTTTCTGCTCAGAGAATAAAAATTATTGTCTGAGTTTTATTCTTTGTTCGCCATTTAATGATTGATGTTTAAGTTTTATTTTCTGATTGAAGAATAAAAATTACTTTCTGAGTTTTATATTTCACTTAGAAAATAAGGATTATTTTCCAAGTTTTATATTTCGCTTAGAAAATAAAAATTATTTCATGAGTTTTATTTTTTACTTAAAAATAAAAATTATTTCTTTCTTTTGTTAATTTGGACATATGTAAGTATATAAATAGTACTTTTTGGAACTTTTTTACTGAAACACATATCTCACTGAAACCCTATCTTAAATAACGATACTAATATTATTTCTATGTGTTTCAGTAAAAAAGTTCCAAAAAAGTACCAAAGTACACGTTTTATCCCCCAAATATTGAAATGAAGAAAAAGTACCAAACACTAGTTTGATACTTTTACTATATCAAAAGAATGCCAACTAAACTAATATCTATGTTTTTTAGTTAAAAAGTTTCAAAAAGTACTATTTATATACTTACATATGTCCAAATTAACAAAAGCATTAATTTTTATTTTTAAGTAAAATTTAAAACTCAAGAAATAATTTTTATTTTCTAAGCGAAATATAAAACTCAGAAAGTAATTTTTATTCTTCAATCAGAAAATAAAACTTAAACATCAATCATTAAATGGCGAGCAAAGAATAAAACTCAGACAATAATTTTTATTCTCTGAGCAGAAAATAAAACTCGGAGAATAATTTTTATTTTCCAAGCGAAAAATAAAACTCAACAAGTAATCATTGATGTCTGAGGAAAAAATAGAACTCGAAAAATAATTTTAATTTTTGATTTTTTCAATAAAACTTACAAAATAAAAATCATTGGCGGAACGGACAGTCCCCTTAAAGACGATTGCAATGGTGTACTCCTTGTACATGTAGCATATCCCTAACATAATGATTTTTTTCTTTTAAAATGTGATGGATAATCATTATTTTCGATCCCTGCACATAACTAATTTTTAAGCACAATAGCTTAAGTGTTACTTCTCGTTAAAAAACAAAAACAGCTTTTAATACAATAGACTTTTATAAAGAAGAAAACAGCGTTTACATCGTCACATCTGTACATTTTTTAAATTCGTTGAGAATATTTTCTATTTGCAATAGTTTTGGTTTTAACAGCTTTAATAAAAAAGATAAGTTATTATTTTATATTTTTGTCAAGAAAAAAAATTAAAGAATTTTATCTTTTATTTTTATGATATTTTCTTAATGATAAAAACTATATTTTTAGAAAACCATTGCGTGTTAACAATACAACTAATAATTCTTCCAAAAAAACCAACTAAACTAAATATGTAAAAGGGGAGAATAGATATATGTCCTAGTTTTCAAAAAACTAAAAATTAAAAAAATGTATCTTAAAATCAATATAGTATAGTATAGGTCACCCCTAAGTAGTTATTTTGATGTTTTATTAACCCCAAGTAAATACTGTCTTTATGCAAAATTTTTACAATAAATTTGTCATAAAGCAGACTTTATTTCTTTGGCATAAGAGCAAGTAATTCAAACGCACGTACACATACTATGTAATTTTCAAATGTCTATGTCCAAAGTATGTCACCCATAATGATACCCTTTATCTTTTACAAGTTTTCTTTATTCTGTATAAAGCAATAAACACTCTATTAGAAATTCAAGTCTCCATCTATAACGATTCCAAAGATAGGCATGATCATATACTTCAAATTAAGTCACCTATAGAGCCACCCTTTAACCATTATTTTTTATACTTCTGGTTATTGCGGATTCAGTAATACTCACTCTGTGTAAATTTTTTGTGCCTGGCTATAGCGGTTCAAAAGAGAAGATCATATACATCCTTATTACATGTACCTTGACGGCACCCTCTAATTTCTAATTTAAATGTTTATATTTGTTATTATAGCGTATAGATTCTGCTTAAACTTCAATGTCTGTGTATAACGCTTCAACAAATAAGGCAATATACATAAAATAATATCACCTAATGGGACACCCTTTAATTTTATTTGTACTGGTTGTGGAGAAAGTAATATCAACAATTCCGAGTGTCGGTATATAAGGGTTAAGAAAATAGTCTATATACATACATAATATATCATCACCTATGGACTCACCCTTTAATTTCAAACATTTAATTTTATACTTGCTGTTATAACGAACTTAGCAATACAGATGTTGTATAAAACTCAACTATCTGTCAAATACATCATATATAGGGAAACCCCAGTCATATATGGAGACACCTCCATATATGATATATTTGACAGATTATATCATATATGGGGACACCCTTTAATTTTCGGGCTAAAATAAAAGTATTAAAAAGGGAAATACATATTCTGTCTAGTTTTGAAGTGTTTTTTTTTTTATGGAACGATTAAAAGTTATGAACAGATAAGTCAAATTACGTCACCTATGGGGACACCCTTTAATTTTAAAGTTTCTTTTTTATTACTTTCCATTATTAGGAGCTGTAGTAGTAATACGCATTTTGTTGAAATTTTAAATTGGTGCCCTTTACAGTTCACGTAGACACGTAGTCGTTTAAAAATAGTTATTAATGTAAACTAATTGTCCACCTTATTATAAAATAAAATGCACCAACCAACCCACCATAATCACAAAATCATTGCACTACCTTCTCTTAATAAAATAAAATATTAAATTTCAGAAATAATTATGATCTTATTTAATATTTCATACATATTGGCTATATTATCTACAGAAGTATTCATTTAAAATCCGGTTGCTATGCACTTTAAATTGTAGCGACTTTATTGTTACTCATTTAAAACTTGAAGAATGTATTTTGATTTACGCCATAACTATAGAGTCTCGGTAATAACTATGCTCAACTAAGCTGGTTAAAAAATATTGTAAAATTGATTTAAACGAATGCAAACAGTTTTATTCAGAACGAGAACTTAATATAATAATTCTTGCAAAGAAAAAAACCGACTTCAAAACAGATAGAAGGGTATCAATTCTAAACTAAAAATGTAAGAAGTAATCTGTAAGAATTAGATTTAAACCAAATAAAATATACGCCAAAATTAGAGGGAAAAAAGTAAAGACTATGTGAATGTCAAGGGAGACTATTACTGTTTAAAAGTTAAGCTATTTTCACCAGCATCCGTCTGTCTATTCAAGCCTCTGTCTATAAGGGATTCAGAGATAGGGTCACATAGATCAAATAACATCACCTATTGGGGCACCTTTTAATTTACAATTTTAAATTAAAGACCTGTTGTTATAGAGGACTTGGCGACAAAGATTCTTTGTAAATATCAACTAACTGTCCCTAACGGTTCAAAAGTTTGTCCATATATATCAATCTACAAAAACTATTGGGACACCCTTTACATTATAATTCCAAATGTTTATACTTGTTATTATACCAGAGAAAGTAGTGGACATTATGCCTAATTTTCAACTGATTGTATTTAATGGTTCAAAAGATATATGTAGATCAAATTACATAATTTATGGAGACACCCTTTAATTTCTAAATTCAAATTTTATACTTGCTATAGTGGACTTTGCAATACAGGTTACTTGTAAATTTCAGTTGTCTGCCTATAACAGTTTAAAAGTTTGGCCACATACATGGAATTACATTAACTATTGGGACACCCTTTTATTTCCAAATTCAAAGTTTATACCTTTTGTTATAGCGGACTTAGCAACAGGTACTTTGAAATTTTCAGAGGTCTGTGTACAACTGTTCAAAAGTATAGCCATATTTAACAAATTATATGAACTATTGGAGCACCCTTTAATTTAAAATTTTGAATATTTATACATTTTATTATACCGGTTTTGTCTATAACGGTTCAAAAGATAGGCCCACATAGGTCAAATTACGTCACCTATAGGGGACACTCTTTAAATTTTAAATTTATTTTTTTTTAGTTTGTGCTGTTGGGAGCTATAGCGACACGCAATTTTTTAAAATTTTAATTTGGTGCCCTTTACGGTTCTTCATAAACGTAAAAAAACATGTATGTTGTATGGGGACACCCTTTAATTTTTAATACACTTAACTGTTTTTAAAACGGGACGAAACTGAAAGCATAACCTTTTAAATAAAGAAACAAATTTTAAAATCGGTTCAGAAATGGCGGAGTTCTGCGGTTACATACATAACAAAGCAACATTTAGACGAATTGAAGTCGGTTAAAAAGAGAATTAAATCTGCTGCTGAGATTTAAGAAAAAAGTGTGTGGCAGAGTTCAATGGAATAAAATTCTATTTTATTTTTTTTTTTTCGAAATTTTAACGAGTAAGAATTTTAATTGAACAGTTGTATAAATATGCATACATTAGAAAAGAATAATAGAAAAGTTGTTACAATAATTTGCCTTTATGTTGTATTAGTTTTGAATATAAAGTATAGAAAAAGAATGTGGGCTTAATTTCGTAATGGCAAAGAAATAATAATTTTGTTCTGAAATACCACCAACTGCTAAAGATCATATTAATAACAAAATAAATGAATACAAATTATCTCTTCTAACAAAATTTCATAATTTATATTAATAAATTTATTTAATTTTTTTTAACCATTTAATATCAGCAGTTAAAAATTCATAAACATTTTTGAAAAGCTTTTATTCAATGTCACCTGGTAAATTCGACACTTCCCGGTTTACAATTGAACAGCAAAATTTTGCATGCCTTGCCTTTCTAGATCACATGACGATGCAATATATATTAGATAAACTTAAATTAACTAAACAAAAGCTTAAAGTAACTTAAATTGTTTTGTAAATACAACGATTGGTTTAAAAAAGTGAGTGAGTCCATACAATATAAGGTTGTTTAGAAAAGTAGGGTTAAAAAATACTTACATTGAACCGTTTCTATTTAAGCTTTTCAGTTATTTATATTCTGACAATACAAATTTATAATAAAAAAGTGGGCGTAGCTACACCCATATAAAAAGTACTTTTCGTCAACCAATTCTGCTAAAACTCTCCACACACATTAGATAATTCTAACAAAGCAATAAGGTGATTACAAAAATGATGAGAGCCACGCCCATACAAAACATGTAAGTTCAAAAATAACAAAACACAAAATAAGTATAATCACATACATATGTACTCTACATATTTCTGAAACTATTTAATTGTAAAACCTTAAATAACTCCATTTAACATAAAATACACTTACAACACTTTCAATGAGAACAAAAAAAAAATATTTTTCTTTTAATTTTGTTAATGGTACAGATATAACCGACATGGAATTAAGAAAAATAAATTTCGAAATTTTTGTCTTCCTGACTGTCTATCTGTGTATCCGTCTTTCTATCTGTGCTCGTGTCACGTAAATACTATTGAATGGATTTTTATAAAATTTTGTGGGCAGGTAAATCAGTACCTTGGTTCAAATATGGAATACCATTTTCCATTAAAAATATTTAATTTCCAATGGAAAATAGGAATAAAATAGTGAAAGTACCCAATTTGAGCAATTAAATTGTACTAAAAACTTGCCAGCATCTTTTATTTTTGTAAACGGGAAATTTAAAACACTATTCACAGAACTCTACACTGATATAATTTTATATAAAACCTATGCTGCAACATCATGAGTAATTACCTAGATAGGGGTACCTCTTTCAAAAGTAAATATATAAATCAGATCTCCAGCACTATAAAGTAATAGTCTTAAATTTCCTTAGGATTACTTTCAAACCTAAGTTCGAACAAAATAGTGTTAGGACGTTGATGACTTCGCGGGTGCTGATAATGCCATTTAATGCCATTCGAGCCAACTGGTTTCATAAGACGTTTTAATAAAAACAACATAAAATACTAATTTTCTAATGGTTTCACAAATTAAAAATCACCCAAAAAAAAAATTTTTTTTCTAAAAATTTTATAAATTTTTTTTTTTGGAAAAAAACTGGGCACCATGTGGAACAATCGGTTCAATACAAATCGAAGCAGAAAAACCCTACCAACTTAAAAACAAACAAAAATCGCCCCTCGCAAGGGGTTTTGGTCCCCCGAGATATGTATACACGACATGCGATCTACTGGTCGCGGTCTACGATTTATTTATAAAAAAAAAGCAAAAGAGAATCATTACAACCGGGAAAAAAATAAAAACAATGTAAAAAAATATAGATGGGTTTAGTTTTTTGCCCACATCCTCGAATGAAAGGGGCTGATGTTGCTGTATTCCATTAGCGAAATTTATGAAACTATGCCTGGCAAATTTGTAAGGTTAAATTTTCTGTATCTCTTTTGCCTTGGCAAAGTTGATTTCATCCCGAATATAGACGGACATCGCTTAATCAACGTCTCTATATACATATGGATTCAGATATATATTTGTATACTTTATGAGGTCGAGAATGAATATTGTAGAAATTAAACATGGAATGACAAACTTATATGTAACTTATATGTAAAATATCAAAAGCTACGTATTTATTGTAGATTTGACATTTTTCATTTTCAAAAAACACCAAGCAGCAACACCACGTACATATTGGTGCTAAATTTTCTATTTACTTAAAATAGGTATATTCTGATTATTTATTTATTTGATAATAGGTAATGCTACTTGTGCCAATGAATTATAATACCAATTAGGTTAAATTTCCTCTTTCGATATTTATTTATATTGACAGTCCTTTAATTTAAGAAAGAATAAGGTGTGGAAGTTGGTTGAATTTTTGTTTAGATGCATATTGTGGTGATAGATCTTGTGTTCCATACAAAATCCTAAGAAGGCTTTTATTTTGTTCATTTTTTTGCACATATTTAGTGAATAATTTGGAGATTTTTTAATGTTGATTTATTTGAGAAAAGTTGGGGTGATAGCATTCCTTAAGGTTATTGACTCTTTCGATTTGAAGATTATCTATAATTTGTGTTGTTTGAATGTTATTTTATATTTGTTTTAAAAATCACAAATACCATTACATTCACGAATTATATTTAACTAAACAAAAAAATACAAGTTGTAAAAAAACAAGAACTCTCATTTTTTGGAATGAATGTATCTACATACAGAAAATGATAGCCTCTTTTTAGTACTAATAAACAAGTACATATGTATGTAAGTTTGCACCTTAAGTTGACCGTAAAACCTAAAATACCACCTGCCTGCTAAAGAGTAGAAGATAGATAAAACGCGAGAAAAAAAAACACTATTTCTTCATTTTGAAAACTAAATAGTTAATAAAATGCCTCTTGTTAAAAAAAACTTAAACGTTTACTTATATAAAGCAAATACACACACACAAATCTCCTAAATAGGTTGCCAGAAACTAGGACACTTTTCTGTACCTACAGGAATATTTATATGTATGCACGAATATATACATACAGTGTCAATAACTTTGTTATTACCTGGCAAATGGTGTTTGTTCAACTTCATAAATTTCGTTGATATCGTGAGGAACAAGTAGACCCTTAAGACGTTCCTCATCGATGTCCAGTAAACCGTCTCCAATTGGAAAAATTCCTTCAGCAAACATGTTCGTTTTGTTGTCTTTTTTTAGGGTTTGACGAAAAAAAAAGGAAATTGTTGTTTTATTGTTTTTGAGTTAATCCTTTGAGGGATGAAGTTAATTTTTTTTTTTTTTTCGTTTAAGGGACTTTTTTTTATTTGAAACACTTTTTTCTTTATTTTTATAAATTCAAACACAGAAGATTACTAGGTATAAAATAGAAAAGTAAAGAAACAAGAATTTAATAAAACTTTTTATTTTTATAAATTTGAAGACAAAAAAATCCAAGCAGGAGAGTTAAAACTTAATTTTTTGGGAAATGTGGTAAATTGAATTGTTTGTTATTGCTGGTATTTTTACACACACATGAAGCAGCAGCAACAAATATTATTAGCAGCTACAACAATTGCACTAACAAAACAAAAAGAAATAACACACACAGGAAATATTATTTTTTTTTCATTTGACATTTGCCTGCTGTTGTTATTGCATTGTGATTCTTGTTGCTTGTTCTTCTAGTTACTTTAACAGCAATAATAACAACAACCACACACAGGGCTGCTTATATATTTCTACACTTCACTTTAAAAACGTATGTAATTATAATTAAATGTGTGTATATTTTTGCCGTGTATTAGAAAGAGAAAGCTAACTTAAAAGGGACTTGTAGTAAAATGTTAATAAAAACACACTTAAAAAAATTAAACATACAACTTTAATAATTAAATTTTTAATTAAAGGTTTAGCTACAGCTTTATGAAAACAAATCGATTAAAATAACGGTTGACTCCTTTTTTGTTTGTTTAATGTGTAGAAAAATAAAAGTAAACTTTTCGTTATAAAATTCGTGTTATGAAAATTATTTAAAACAATTTATGAAAAAAATTTTCACTTTCAGCAGCTCGTTTTTATTTTTTCTTGTTGTAACTGTGAAACAAGTTTTTCTTTAGCTCTTTTTATTAAATTTTTTTAACAATCACACACACTTCAAATTTTTATATACAATTTTTTGTGCTATAATTTTCTCCTGGTTTTCTTTTTTATCTTTGTTTCGTTTTTTGGTTGTGTATTCCTTGTTATTTCTGCATTTCAACACTTTTTATGTTATTCTCTTAGGTTTTTATGTGCCTTGTTAGATTCTTCTTTTTTAACACCAGGTTTTAACAATCGAATTATTAATCGTTTAGTTATTTGGTTTAACTTATTGTAACTTTAACATTATTTAAGACAAAGAGCTTTAACTCTAAAATTATATTATTTTGCTTTACCTACTCAAAAAAACACACAGAGATTGAAAACTCATTGGGTATTTTGAACAAAACAACAACATGCGCGCCTACAAAACTTTACTACTCGACTTTTAAAAATTGACTGACGTTTTAACACAAAGCAACAAGGCAATAGTTCGAAGTTTATGGAAGCCACTATAACAACGGCGCCAAAAAATATGCCTACAAGAGCCAACGCCGCTTCAAAATGCAAAGAGAATATGGCGGATAAAATGCAATATACAACAAAGAAATACATGCACACACACTTCAATGCACACAATTAGATAAAATCTCAGTACATTATCAAGTAACGACATATTTAATTTGTTTTTATAATAAATATCTGCTATTAAATACATATATGAACGACCTTAAGCCGCCGTTTATTTTATTACAAGTCTACGCTTAAAACTAGTCTGGAGCACAGTGTTACCAACTCTGATTTTTTTCAACGTTAAACGATGTTTTTGTTTGGTTTAAGACAAAAATTAAGAAAACATATAGAAACATTTCGAATTGGTGATAAAATTGGAGTCCTATAACGTATTAACTTTATAGAATGGAATTAAGCACGTAACATAAAGACGTAGAAACTGTACTCAAGTTATATTTGTTTTCTGCTACGGCCTTGCCATTTGCAATAAAGTTAGTTACAATAAGCCTATTTAAAAATGAGTGCTGTTTGTTATTGTGAATGACATGAGGTAAGGTTTAAGCGCGTTTCAAATGTTACTGCCAGTTGTAAGTTTTTATTTGTAATTAGAAATACTGCTAAGAAAATATTTTAAACATAACGGTATAATTTTTTTTCATCTTATTGCAATTTAAATGCTTTTATAAACTGGGAAAAGAATTACAGGAATTCATGTAATCATGCTTATATTAGATTATGAAAACATCTAAATGTTCTAGTTATAAGGAGAAAAAAAAACTTTAAAGTTTGGGCACCTTCATATGTTATGTATTTTATTTATTACGAGGACCAAGGTCTAGAATATAAAACCCAGGTAGAAAAAGAATTCTTAACATTATATAATTAAAATAAATTGTTGCCACGCACACTCAAAAGTCATTTGAATAGACGTAAGATGCATAGGGGAAGCATGCCACAAACGAGTTCATGGTGAAGGATCACTCATGGTATAGATGGTAATTTTTATCCAAAGGGAAGTCCAAAATAGGTCTTGTGCTATGAAAATTGAATGCAGAAATCTGCAGAGATTTGTTACAAAGCCAACACCTTATTTTGCTGGTTAAAAAATGAGTTTCCAGCTGGATAATGCACAGATCCACGTGGCAAAGAAGCCAAAGGCATTTTTTAACTCAAGAAAAGCTGAAATTCTCGAGTGGCCTGTTTTAAACCCAGACCTCAATACCACCAAGGATCTGTGGGGAATAATTTCTGCCAAAATATATCCATCTTCCAAGCAATATGACAGCCTTAAAAAGCTAAAAAAACATTTTCCCCATTTTTCATTGTTTCTTTTAATTCAAATTAAAGTTGAAGCATTGTACATATTTTTTGGCTGGTGTAGAATTAATAACAGATCAGTTTTACTCAGCTTTACTATACCCCGGCCGTCTATTAACAAAGTCTTGCGCCTGGGCTCCTAGTTTTACTTTTTTTGTGGTTTGAGATCACTTGATTAAAGTACGAAAATAGTTCTTTAATTTCTTTAAAGGGGTTACCTTGATTTATTAAATTTTATTATATTTTATTTTATGATTTTTTCTCTAGTATGGTGCTTTCCTTGTCACACTATTAAACAAAAACACGATTTAAAAAAATAAATAAAATAAAAGGTTTCTTAATTACTCATTCATATTTACTTTTTAATTTTTTAAATAATTTTTAGCTTTGATTAATTAACTTTTGGAAAAATTACGGCACACCTCTTTTCATGCTAAATGCGCTCCAAATAAAAATAAAGAAATGACTGATTATAGTCATGAACGTAGGAGTTATCAGGATTATTTGCTTTGACTTTTACTTCTTGCACAACGCTGTAATTGTATTTAGAATATCGGATAATAATAAAGATACCAGATATCTTTTTATTTTTTCAAAATAGCACTATAGAAATGAATTTTAAATAATAACAATGACAAAATTAAACAAAAATCTAATGAAGTCAAATATTCGTAGCTAAACATTATACGATTAAAATGGCGCCATCTCGTTAAGATGTGTTGACAGCATGTCCGACTAGACAAAAAATTAAGTAAAATTTACTCTACAATAAAATCCCATACGAAACAAAAAAAAATTATCCCCCTCTTTTATTTTAAATGCAAAATTTTTTTCAGAAAAAAATGAGTAAAATTCCTAAATTCTGCAATTTAAGTAGTTGGCTGTTTTTTATACGAGCAAAAATAAAAAATAAGGTAAATAAAAACAGAATAAACAACAATATGCATAAATCCGTTTGGAAAGAATCATGATATTTTACAGACCCATCAACAAAAGTAATTACAAGCCGCCTTAACACTTTATTGCAGTCAACAACCGGAACAAGATACTTAACACTTTATACAATCGATTCACAAAGTAAAACTAAAATAAAATTAAAATAATTTATGCACTTCATAAATAAGTAGAGCTTTAAAAGAGTGTTTTCATTAATAATGCTAGTAATTATTAATCCATATAGTTCGTATGAAGTACTAACTTCGACCGGTGTACCAAAAAATAAAAATATCCATAAAATGGATCTGGACTGTCATAAGTTGAAGTTGCGTGAGATAGCGAAGATACTGACAGGTGCATTTGTTCATGAGAAATGTGTGGCACTCCAAGCTGATAAAAGCAACAATTCATACACGATTCAACACGCTGTTTGGAGCCCTTTAAGCAGAATAAACAGAATATTTCGCATCAAAATTTAACGCTGGATGGAATATAAATTCATAATTACACACCTGACTTGAAAAAATTACCAGCTGAGTCAACAGTAGTAAATAAAAGCCCTTGACGTGGCCATCAAAAACGCATCTATATTTTGGGATACTTTTTTCATCAAATATCTGAAAAAAGTATGGCGTTATTGGATCAATTGAGAGAAGAACTAAAGAAAGAACTTTCTTTCAGTTAAAATTGCTGATTTATCAAGACAATGATTTGTGTCCAATTGCTGCAAAAATCCTCATGTTTTCTAGATCTGGTCTCTTGGAACTACTAGTTGATGAAGACCTCAATTATTTAAGGTAGGAATGGGTGATTGGTTATTTTGAACTCCGTTAATGTGGAATTACGGAACATGCCCGACCGTAACCTTAAAATGGACACTATTACCGGGTTTATCGCTTTACATCCAAACAATCGTGAAAACGTCTTATCTCTTTTGTCGAGAATATACAAATCTATTACGACTTATACCGAAATATTATTTTTAACAGAGCAGTTGTGTGTTATCGTATACCAAATACAGTGAAATCGTTTAGTAAGCTCATGATTTAAATGAACCTATTCGTAAACTGCTAAACCATTTCATTAAAACTCTCTAATGTCTAATGTTACTCTCCTTCTTGCTGTCGATTTAATCACACAATTATGCAATATAGGAATATGAACTAATAAGCTGAAGTAAATTTTTAAGCTGAACTGAACTAAGGAGCCGAACTGAACTAAGATACTGACTGAACTAGTGAGCTGAAGTAAACTAATGAGCTGAACTGAAGTAAGGAGCTGTACTGAACTAAGGAGCTAAATTGAACTATGGATCTGAACTGCACTAAGGAGCTGAAATGAGCTCAGTGTAGTGATCAGCTCACTTAGGTCAGTTGTGTGATTAGTTCAACTTATAGTTTTTGCCAATAATTAAGGTTATACACCATAACCAAGACGATTGCACTTGGGTGATTAATAACAGTACCGCAGAACAGCCATTCGAGGAGGCCAAACAGCCAGTGCGAGAGAGAGACGCTAACCACTCGAAGGCCGAGCAACAAGGACGGCCTGATTGGCTTTAAATGATAACGACAATGACGCGCGCACGTGTTCCTCAACCCAAAACTACTATATTTTGGAATTGTTTTTTGTTAATGTGCCAGCATTGAATAGTAGTTGTTGAAAGAAATTTCATTCCTTCAACTCCCTGACTTGTGGCAAATAATAGGGACTTTTTAGGGTAGTTGCGATTCACAAGTAAAAGAATAATAATTTAAATCGAAGCAATAAACAATTTTTTATAAAATTTTTAAAATACCAAAAAATACTTTAAAATAACACAAGATTCCGTTGAAATTGTAGCCATGAAATGTAATGGAATTTGTTGGAATAAGAAAATTACCTGCGTTTCCTTTAATTAGCAGTAAATGAGTGCAATTTTAATGCTCGATTATTTTGCGTAAAAATTCTTTAGATTCAAATAAAAACAAAATCTGTAGATCTGTACGCAAATTAAATTAAAATAATGTTTTCGGGTTATTCAACTTGTTTTGTAAGTTTTGCCACTTACTTTCGTTTCTTTCTTTTTACATATTTCTAATTCTTTTCAAATGTCAAGTGTTTTTTGTTTTTTGTTTTCTTTTTTTTTTTTGCTAATTTACTGCAACACATAAATTATTGACCCTGAACTTAAACTTGTTGTTGTGTGATTTTTCTATTTTGGAACAAATCTGTTGCGTTTCAAGTTTAAAACAGCATCATTTGCTTTTAAATTTAAAATGAACTTTTGAACGCCAGACGAACATTGGTAAGTGTAAATAGAGTGTTTAGTAATTATTACAAAATAGTAAAAATTCGAAGAAATCAAAGGACTTGTCAAAACTCTCATGCTTCTGTCGGCATTGGAAACTGAATACAGACGGACAAATGTTGCTATTATAACGGTACTTCTGAAATTAATGCCTATTTTTATTTGTGTTCTATTTTTCCAAAAATGGTTTATTTACATATATGTATTTGGTACTTTCCATTTCGAACTGAAACATTAAATAAACAATAACAAAAATAAGAGTAGCTATCCTTCTGAGGATCTGATGTCCTTCTCTTTACGAGAT
Organism: Phasia obesa; assembly: GCA_949628195.1. Classification (NCBI taxonomy): domain Eukaryota; kingdom Metazoa; phylum Arthropoda; class Insecta; order Diptera; family Tachinidae; genus Phasia; species Phasia obesa. The sequence goes on from OX451218.1 coordinate 73,280,695, forward strand.
CTAAAAAAGGACTCTTCTGAACTCTTATTTTCTTTCAAAAGAAATTGAAATTGCTTTTCAAACTAAAAAACCTATTTATTTTTATATTTTTCACTTCAGAAGCTATTGTATGCGCGCTGTCATCAAAAAAGTCCCTATAACCGTAACTTTTTTTCTATCTTTAACAGAGGATTTACACTACGTCGAAATCTAGTAGATTTCGTTTAAAATCTTTTCTAAAATCTAGTTCTTTTTCATTTTATTTTTTGACACTAGCAAGATTTCATGCACCACATTTCATTAACTTACCTCTTATTTTCAACTAGCACTTCATTTTTTAATTTAATTTCAGTTATCTTTTCAATTAATGTACGTCGAATTCGGAATTTTCAATTATAAGAACTTCGTATAAGTGCAAACGGGTTTCATTCAAACGAAGTAAGCACTTGATATTAAAAAAAGTCGTTTATTAAATTTCAATTTAGGTTAGTTTTATTAACTATAATACAATAATAATAACATAATAACGGATTTTCAATTAACAAAATATGTAATATGCACTGAATGTTTACTTACTTTTGCAAACAAAACATTAACCAATGTTGCAAAATGAGACGGGGCTATATTGTTTTTTATCGCCGTTACAGATAAAGTGATTTTTCTTTTAAGCGGCGCTCGTTTCATTTAAATGTGTGCCTTTGCAAACAATTTTTGTGTCCTTACGGCCAGGATTCACTATTCGCAGTTATTTTATTCACTATTTTAGGAATTTTGTCAAAAAATTATAAAATCGTTCAGATCTGTCAAAAAAAAACATTTTTAATACTGTTTTTTTTATATGAAGATTGACTTTTGTTAAGACATGTTGATAGCAAATGAAGACGGGGTTTAGGATCCAGCGGGTGATTTTAATTTGATTCAATTTGATTCGATTTAAAGCCAATGAGATTGGCTGGCATACAATATATTAAGATGTTTTATTTCTCTTAATCATTTTTCATTTAATTAAATTGTCCAAGCTAAAGTTTCAACGTCTGAGAACTTTTATTCTACGATGTTGAAGAAGTTGTCAAAGATCAATAAAAAGAGAGTGTGACCTAAACACAGTCACTTCATAAAATTTGTAATTTGAGGAAGAAAATCGGCAAATCTCAAAATCAGCAAAATGCAGAGAAATCAGCAAAATGCAGAGAAATCAGCAAATGTGGAACAGCTTTCTCAATTAGTATTTGACAGCTGAAATTATAATTACCCCCCGTCTCCATGCCTTCCTTAACAAAAGTCAAACCTCATATAATAAAAACATTATTTTTAATACCGTTTTTTAGGGTTCCGTACACAAAGTGTAAAAACGAAACCCTATTGTTTTCGCTACAATGTCTGTCCGTCTGTCCGTCTGTCAGCGCCTTTTATCTCTGGAACCGTAATAGGTAGAGTCTTGAAATTTTCACAGATGATGTATAGTTGTTGCCGCTATAGCAACAAATACTAAAACTTATAGGGTGTTCCAATAGAGAGATGTTATTTACGAAAATGTGTTTATTTCTTGAACTGTAGGAGGGATACACTTGAAATTTACAAACAGTTATTAAAACTTAGTTCACTATATAAACAAGTATAAAAAAATAAAAATAAAAATTAAAGGGTGTTCCGATAGTGGTGTGAAATGCATGTATAAGGCATAAGTTTTGAACCGTAATAGGTAGACTCTTGTAATTTTTACAGAAGGTGTATAGCGATGGCCGCTATAACAACAAAAATTAAAACTTATAGGGTGTTCCGATAGAGAGGTGTTATTCACCAATATGTGTTTATTTCTTGAACTGTAGGAGGCATACACTAAAAATTTACAAACTGTAATAAAAACGTAGTTCGCCTTATATACAAGTCTAAAAAATAAACCTAAAAATTAAAGGGTGTTCCAATAGTGCTGTTATTTTGATTTATAAGGCCTAAGTTTTGAATCATAATAGGTAGAATCTTGAAATTTTTACAGAAGGTGTATAATTTTGGCCGCTATAGCAACAAATATTAAAATTTATAGGGTGTTCCGATAGAGATGTGTTATTCACAAATATGTGTTTATTTCTTGAGCTGTAGGAGGCATACACAAAAATATGTAAGCAGTAATTAAAACTTAGTTCGCTATATAAACAAGTATAAAAAAATAAACCTAAAAATTAAAGGGTGTTCCGATAGTAGTGTGATTTGCATGTATAAGGCCTAAGTTTTGAACCGTAATAGGTAGGCGCTTGAAATTTTCACAGAAAGTATATAACTGTGACCGCTATACTAGCAAATACTAAAGCTTATAGGGTGTTCCGATAGAGAGGTGTTATTCAAGAATATGTGCTTATTTCTTGAACTGTAGGAGGAATTCACTAAAAATATGCAAGCACTAAATTAAAATTAGTTCCCTATATAAACAAATCTGAAAAAAATAAACCTAAAAATTAAAGGGTGTTCAGATAGTGAAGTGATTTGCATGTATAAGGCCTAAGTTTTGCACCATAATAGGTAGACTCTTAAAAATTTTACCAAAGGTGTATAACTATGGCCGCTATAGCAAAACATACTAAAACTTATAGGGTGTTCCAATAGAGAGGTGTTATTTACGAATATGTGTTTATTTCTTACAAACAGTTATTAAAACTTAGTTCGCTTTATAAACAAGTCTAAAAAAATAAACCTAAAAATTAAAGGGTGTTCCGATAGTGGTGTGCTTTGTATCTGTAAGGCCTAAGTTTCGAACCATAATAGGTAGACTCTTGAAAATTTTACCAAAAGTGTATAACTGCGGCCACAATAGCAAAAAATACTAAAACGTAGGGTGTTCCAAAAGTGACGTGTTATTTACGTTTATGTCTTTTTTTTTGAACTGTAAGAGGAAACCACTTACAATTTGCAGACTGTAATTAAAACTATGTTTGTTTTATAAACAAGTATACAAAATTGAACTTAAATATTAAAGGTTGTTCCAATAGTGACGTGATTTGCATGTATATATCCTAAGTTTTGAATGAATAGGTGGAATCTTGAAATTTTTACAGGAGGTGTATAACTATGTCCCCTATAATAAATAATAAAAATTAAAGGGTTTTCCGCCAGTGACGTGATTTGCATGTATAAAGCCTTATTTCTTGAACCGTAACAGGTAGACTCTTGAAATTTTGTACAGAAGATTTGTTGCCACGGCCGATATGACAATTACTAATAATTAAAGTGTGTTCCGACAGTGACATTTTTTTCACTTATAGTGACTTATTTTTTAATCGCAATAAGTAGACTCTTAATATATTTATAGAAAGGAAGTTGCCATGGCGACTATAATGAATAATAAAATTAAAGGGTGTTCCGACAGTGACATGATTTTATAAACCGTAATAGATACCCTCTTGAAATGTTTACAGTAGATGTGTTACTTCGGCCGCTATAATAAATACTTAAAATTTAAGTGTTTTCATTAGTAACGTGTTCTTCACGAATATTACCTTATTTTTTTAACCGCAATAGGTAGGCTTCTGATATTTTAATAGAAAGTGTATTACCATGGCCGCTATAAAATCAATTACATATTATAATTTAAAGGGTGTTCTAATTATGAAGCAATTTTCGCGAATATTACTTTAATTTTAAAATTTAATGGTGTCCCATAAGACATAAGGAAATAAACAACTGGAATTTTTAAATTATACTGAACATAGTACGGAACCCTACGTGTGTGAGTCTAACTCGCACTTGACTAATTTATTTATATATGAAGTTTGACTTTTGTTAAGACATGTTGATAGCAAATGAAGACGGGGGTTTAATTGCATAAATTGTTTAATTACACAATTAGGGCTGATTTCTGAATAGGGTAGTAAGAGTATATTTTTAATTATTCTTTTGTTTTGGTGGAGTAACTTATAAAACTTAAATAAAATTTTGCAAATTTTTATTACATGATGGAGTAGCATTAAAACTCACAGGAGAAATAAAAAATTTTAATTAGATGACTTGGTCGAGTGTCAGGAGGATACTAGTGGAAACCGTTAATACTCTACAAATATTAAGGTTTGTTCAAATATCGTATAAAACTATAAAGATCATTTAACTCGAAGTGAAATAGCATTTTAAGTTAAGAAAAAAATTGGTGGAGATCGTAAAGCTGTGAAAAACATTTCTGAAGTTACTACTTCCTTTAGAGTTTAGGGACCACATATGATGAATTTTTTTTTTTCTTTTGCAACCAAAAATTGTTCCTGTGTCTGTATTGTTGGTTTTTAATGATCGCTGATGCCTTCGGTCTCCATAGCAACTTATAAATCATTATAAGTCATAAATTTTCTAAAACATTTAATAAACAATTAGAAATAAATTTCAAAATATTTAGTACATACTTACCTATTAAAATGATTAATTTAGAGACAAATAAAAAGCCATAAAAATTTTAGAACATATGTATGCAAAAACAACTTAAATTACTTAATTTACCCAAGAAAATTTAAGCAGAAACACATTTCAACAAAACATAAAAAAAATAAATAAAAAATGCCACAAATCTTAATAACGACGATGATGCTGCTGATCAACAAGAATTTCTAAAGTGTGAATGACTTTGAAACAGCTCATCTTTACAACAATTATAATAACAACATCAGCAGCATGAAAAGGAATTTACAACCGAAAAAGCCAAAGAAGAAAAAAAAAACAAAATCGCACATTTTTAGGTAAAAATACATCGAAATCCATGCACACAGCCTTTGAAATCACTTTACAACAAAATGTAGAAACATTTGAGAATTTATAAATATAGAATATAGTTAGGTAGATCAATGAAGAATCTTAGATACCCAACAGCAACAGGAAAATTATAGCACTTCCTTATGAAAAAGTAGTCAAGGTAAGGAACGTTTCAAATACGGGGGCTATATTATAATTCCGTGACTCATTTGATAAGATATTTTTTTTTTCTCAACATAGTCTTCTTTAAGCTCGATACTTACTCTTTTTCCATTCTCTCCAAATATGTAATACAATTTCGCAAGGCCTTCAAAATATTCTTTTGTTGCAATGATAATCCCTTCAGTTGACTCAAATCTTTTATCACTTAGCCATTTCTTCAATCTCAAAAACACGAAATATTCCCAAGGAGCTAAATCTGGAGAGTTTGGAATAGTTCATAGCGCATGAATTTTACCAAATCAGATTAAAACAATGATTGTTCCGATAGAGTAGCATAACTGAAACAAATTTTGACACCGTCTGCCTTTAATAAATTATTGGAGATTGTTCACGTTTGAAATATCATTATTAAAAAAGAAAAATAAAAAAGTGATATATCTCTCGAGCTGCTCTTTTTTATATAGGACACGTTGTTTCCGAGCAAAGAGGTATAACGAAATCCATTTAAGATTATTCACAGTAAAATCATTTAAGATTAAGATTATTCACAGTGCTCAATTTATGCAGAAGAAGTTTATGATTAATTTTGTCGACTGCTTTACGGAAGTCAGTATAAAGCGTGGTTTTTATTGTCCCACATGTAATTAAATAAGTCAAGTGCTAGTCAGACTTACACATATACATCACAATCACGTTTACTATGTATATACCCTGTGTAAATTTCCGGTGTCTAACCATAACGTTTACAAGATAAGACGAAATTCGTCAAAATCACAACTTGTAGGGAACACCCTTTCATTCTTATTAATTTTATCTTTGTTATTTGTTACAGTAGATGTCGAAACACTTTTTAATTTTTAGTTTTATATTTTATTTGTTTACTTTACTTGTTATAGCGGAACAATTTTTTGTATTCCAGTTCAAAAATAAGACTATATACCGAAATTCGTGCCACTTTCACCACACCCTTTAATTTATATTAAATTCTCGTTACTGTGGATATAATATAAACTCTGTGTAAATTTGAAGTACTTGCCTAATACTGTTCAACACATAAGGCCTTATGCGTGAAAATCAAGTCAGTATCGGAACACCCTTTAATTTGTAAAAACTGTTATTAAAGCGGCCTTTCTGTGAAATTTTCAAGAGTCCACCTAACATGGTTGAAAAATAAAGCCATATACATACGTAAAAATTATGTTACTATCGGGACACCCTTTAATTTTTAGTAGTTTTATATACCTTGTGTTAATTTCAAGTGGCACGTCACTATCGGCACACCATATAATTTTTAGTATTTGTGAAATTTTCAAGAGTCCACCTTTTACGGTTCTAGAAATAGAGGCCGCTGACAAACGGATAGACATTGTGAGTACGGAACCCTAAAAATGAAGATTTTTCGTTAGACCCAAGGCGAATTCATAACAGTTAAACTCGAGACCTCAGGTGACTAATTTTTGTCTCCATCTTAAAGTGTCAAAATGTACTAACATTTTTTGTTTTGACAGTCTAAAAGAATTTATACAAAAACAAAATGTACGTATTTTTATTACAGAGTGTACTTTTATTTCGCCGCGAGTCTATCTTGTTTATTGTGCCATGGTTAGACCAGTGCTGTATTTTATTATTAACAGTGTTACCGAGTGTGTTTTGAATCAATATTTCGTTTTGTTACAAACGAATTATTTAAATAATTTGAACCCCTACAGTGTTTGTTAGTTGGTAAGGAAACAGAATAAAAATGCGGATGGTGTTGTTAAATCACTCAGAGACGCCGCCGCCGCCATCAAACATCCAATAAAACAAAGTCAACATTAACGTTAACACACCGGCAACATCCTATGCAACGTGTCTGTTGCAGCTAAGTTTCGTTGCTTTATGAGACTTTCGAATAATTATTCTCATCGAAATGAGAACGGGTGGCTTTTAGTGAATATTCTTAACTTTTTTCCTGTTCTAAATAGAATTTTCTAATAGAAATCTTCATTTATTTTTAACACACCAAATTCCTGTGCACACGAATGCAATATATTTTTAAATCTAAAGTCTATTCACTTTTTGAAAGTAAAAAAATTGCAACAAATAAAAAAAGATTTATTTTGTTTCAATGCTGCTCGGTTGCGGCATGTGAACATTTAGGAATTCAGAACGAGTCACTCACTCTTTAGTTTGTATGAATTACAAGTGAATATTATGTCGCCTTTAGTCTTAAGTCTTTAGTATTTATTTTTTTATATTTTGTTTTTGACTAAATTATTAAACTAAATTTATTTTTTCTTAATCATAATTTGTATTATAGTATTATTTGATAGATAAAGTTTATTTTATTTAATGAGTAGATAATAACAGGCTTATAGAGCAGGTAGATCTACTGACACCTCTCTGCATAAACATCTCAGAGTCGCGGAAACAGAATTTCTCAAAAGTCCTATTTATATACTTACATATGTTCAAATTAACAAAAGCATTAATTTTTATTTTTAAGTAAAATTTAAAACTCAAAAAATAATTTTTATTTTCTAAGCGAAATATAAAACTTGGAAAATAATCCTTATTTTCTAAGTGAAATATAAAACTCAGAAAGTAATTTTTATTCTTCAATCAGAAAATAAAACTTAAACATCAATCATTAAATGGCGAGCAAAGAATAAAACTCAGACAATAATTTTTATTCTCTGAGCAGAAAATAAAACTCGGAGAATAATTTTTATTTTCCAAGCGAAAAATAAAACTCAACAAGTAATCATTGATGGCTGAGGAAAAAATAGAACTCGAAAAATAATATTTATTTTTGATTTTTTTCAATAAAACTTAAAAAATAAAAATCATTGGCGGAACGGACAGTCCCCTTAAAGACGATTGCAATGGTGTACTCCTTGTACATGTAGCATATCCCTAACATAATGATTTTTTCTTTTAAAATGTGATGGATAATCATTATTTGCGGTCCCTGGTATTTTTTAAGTTAGTATTTTTGTCGTGGTGCATTTAGTAATGATCGCTTTATTATTCTAAGACATTGGCTACATTCTTGATAAAATTTATACTAAATTAGTTTCAAGTTTTGTTCTGATAGCACTTTTCGTTAAAAAGTTACAAGCCTCTGAATTGGAAAAATCTAAAATACCGTATTTTCAGGATTTTCCCCAAAAAGGTGGTATTATTTTGTTGCATATGTAATTTAAACTTACTTCGATACTAGTAAATTTGTTAAACTATTTTAAAGACAATCTATAGCAAATGCGAATAAAAGAAAATTTAGGTCAAAAATTATAACGGTTCTCCCTCCAGACCTATCCAAACATAGCCAGCCAATTTTGAAACAAAATTTATTAATTATTGTTAAATTTTTCGGAGGGCAAAGCAACGATTAAAAAACGTAAACGGATTTTTCAAGCCTCAATAGCTGGCTATATACTCCAAAAGGATTTGACAGCCCCGTAATTAATAAAGGCCACTTTCGTAAAAAAAAACAATTTTTTGGGATATTTTTTCCCCGTTCCGGGAATTTATGTTAAAAGAAAAAATTTCGAGAAACCCTGCTACCCGATCGGATATAAGCCTATTTTAGTGAAAAATTGGTGGTTTTACTGATTCTACATTATCCGAGCCCAATCTTGCAAGTTCGGCAATTTCGTTGCCCTCAACATTGCAGTGACCCAAAATTTTAATTTCCCAAAAGTTATCAAATAATTTATTTTATTTTGAGATTTTAGAGAAGTCAAAATATGCAATAATTTTTTGGCAACTAGTGATGACAAATTTATTGAATTGTTCGTTAGAATGTAATGTTTTAATTTTGTGTAAAAAATTTATTTTTGAGATGACACGAAACAAAATATAATTAGAAACTCATACACATTGATATGTATGTATGATATTTGTCATACCCATGATTTTGGGTTAAATAAAAGGAATTTAAATAATTTGTGTGTTAATATAAATGTGTGTAATATGCTTTTGAGTGTTATTATTAGCATTAGGTTAGGAATTTGTTTAAAGAAATTATTGGTGACTTTCTTCTAATTCTAAAAAAGTTCTAATAGGGTGCCCTGCATTTACATATTGAGAATGTTCAAACAATTTAAAATATAAAAAAAGAAAACTTTATTTTATACATTCTGATTTTATAAAAATATTTTCATATTATCTTAAGCTGAACCCAATTCTAAGCAAGAAACGATGTGCTCCGAATCATCAATTCGGATAAGAAAAAAACATATCACAAGAGAACAAGAACAAAGATTAGTAAATATACTTTAAAAGACATTTGAGGAAACACAGACGTATCTCAAGCGTTCGATAAAGTATGGGATCAGGGTTCCCAGATATTTTTCGGATTCCATCCCCATTTTAAAAATTTTCATTTCCAAAATTCCCCAAAAAAAATTAAATTTATTTATAAATTTGAGAAAATACATTAAGCTACATATATAAATATATACAAGTTGACTGCGTTTTTACCTCACCATTTCTGAGAGTGGATTAAAAATTACAACAAATTTCAATAGACTGATTAGTAGAGCGCCTTATCTATCTGTTTGGGGGTTGCGGGTTCGACTACCACCAAAGACTCTGGGTGTTTTCTGCAGACAAGCGAAAAGCTTTACAGGTAGTGTTGTCTTACAAAAAACAAAAATTATTTTAAACATGTATGTACGTATGTATGTATAATATTTTTCAACAAAGGTTCGAGCAACTAGTTTTGCAATTTATTTAATATTTTATTAGTTTCTTATGCTCAACGAATTCCCCAATCCCCAAACCAAATTTTTAATCCCCATTAGGAAATAAAAATCCCCGATTTGGGGATAAATCCCCTAATCTGACAATACTATATGGGATTAAGGCTTAATATATATGTAAGTTAAAGCTAAGCTTGCCCAAAAATTCTATAACTTGTTAGAAAGTTATTTAACCAATCGAAAGTTCATACTGAGAGAAGACTTTTTAAGTTCATCTAGCCAATTTACGACTTAAGGAATACTTTCTACTCGTATATGTCAACTAGCAACCAAGTTCACATATCGAAATTTGCTGACGGCACAGATATTCTGGGCATTGCCGTAAGTCCGTGAGTAGCACCACTATACCTACAAAACAATCTAGAAAAATGGTTCAAGAATGGAGAAGTTGAATGAACAAAAATTTACTCATATAACGTTCACATTGCGTGGAGACTAGTATAATATAATAATACCACAACCACAATAATCAAATAATACTACAACCTTCTGAAGTCAAACACAACGAATATGGAATGAAACAACGCAAACTAAGTTGAAAGCAGTCCAACTTAACTCGTTTATTAGTAGGTGCCAAATTAATGTTTAATGTCCGTTAAAAATTCGGACAATCACAAAGATCTAAACGTGTCATTGGTTAAAGCAGAAATCGCATGAACATATTTTAATAATTTTAAAACACATCCAAACCCGCTGGCCCGTTACATCCTAAACCAGGGAGGCTACTACATCAAGAGGCTCAAAAAGCCCCTTGGCAGGAAGGACAGTACCTTAACTGCGTTAGTGACAGGTCATGGAAGTTCAAGTATCATCGAGCCAAGATGAAAATCGAAGAAGACGATACTTTAATCGCCCCGGGCGCCACGGTGAAGGGGGCGCAAACTTGTCTAAGGGCGAAAGAAATATCGCCTTCGGCTTTATAGATAGGAGCACGAATATTGAATATTTGACGAAGAATTCGAGTGTAATCTATGACTATTAAAACAAACAACAATAAGTTGTAGAAAAGTACCTATGTATGTATGCTCCACTCGTGTCTCAATGGTTTACAGGTGTAAAGACCGTTTTTCAAAAGTACGATGAACCGTCTAATGACGCCGGCCAGTATGCAAATTAAAAATGGCTAGCTATTGAAAAGTTAGTATTGGTTCTTTCATTGCCCACAAAAAAGTAATAAAGAAGTAAAATATTATATATGAAATTACCAATTACCATACCATAAACATTCAGTAAGATTATTACGAACTGAATAATTTTTTACCATCATGTTTAAAAACTGTCTGGAGCACAAAGATTCAATTAGTAAGAGAAGAGGAGGCAACGACTGAAGTGCTTCTTAAGAAGGTTAAAGCTCACTTCCTATTTTGCTCCTTCTAGTTCTTCGGCTGTCATCAGTGAACGTGAGTACTCTTAATGAAGTTGAAATACTAGTAATACCAGGTTCAGATTCTAATGACGAAGATATTAATGAGAATGAAGCTGACAAAACGATATTAATTTCTTCTCCTAAAACTGTTGGCTTGATAAATTCGGATCCATTCTCTTGGCCAGAATTCAAAAATAAAAACGAAAAGACTGAGTTAATTTTTAAAGGGCCCTAGCCATTAAAGGCTAATAGCTATTATCCAAAAATTACCCGCAAAAATTAATTTTTGTAATCAACATCAGCTTCGTTGTGCAGAAAATGGGGAAAAAATAAAACGTTAATGTTTACCATTCCAGATTTCATTGAAACTTTTTTTATTTACATTCCTTGACTTCCTGATTCGAATTATAGGGCCTGTTTTCATAAAACAAAACCTTCTCACATGTATGCAAGGCACATTCATCAGGTAACCTCACTACGAAGGGGAAATATTAAGGCGAAAATTTTTAAATTTTTTTTATATGGAGTTTGATAGTTCAATTTCCATTTAAGGGGAAAAATTGTAAGTTGAACTTTCAAAATCCATATAAAAAAAATTAATTATTTTCGCCTTAATATTTCCCCTCCGTAGTGAGGCTACCTGTTTAATATGCCTTGCATGTATGTTTTCAAACGATAAAGTTTTAAATTTGGTATTTATAAAACATTTGATATTTTACGTTTTTTTCATTCTGAAGTATAGAAAGCTTTTAATACACTCAAAAAATGGTGTTCGTTAAATCAACTGAAAAAATAAAATAATTGAAAATACAGTTAACCCGAATAATTTTTTATTTTTTTTAAATGTTGAAAAATCAACCGAATAAAATCCGTAAACAAATGTTTTTTTCTTTAATTCAAACTTGCAAAAAATAAAATGCACGTTCCATTGGAATTCCTGATTTTGCATTTATTTGCATAAAGTAACAACAAATACCATTTAAATCAACGATATTTCCGTATTTTTTGCTATTTTTACTTCAAGAATATAATTAAAAATTACGTAAATATGTGTACTTTGTTTCAAAATAAACGTTAAAATCAGTTAAATAAATTTTTAATAATTTTACGGAATACTTTTTTAATAAACTACAATCAGTTATTGTAATAATATTTTGAGTGTAGAAACCAAAAATAGATTAAAAAAATTAAAGCTCTTTTTTATCACTCACATGAAAAATACTAAAACGTAAATGTGTTTTGTTTCGTTTAATTTACGAAAGAACATAATATTTCATTTTATAAAAACAGGCCCATAATTTAAAAAAAAATTCTATATCATTGTATAATAATACAGGTATATGCAAGGCGAATTCACAAAAACTAAGCAACCAGTTTTTGCCCGACTGTGTCAAAATATTTTACTAAAAAATAAAGAAAAATATAAATAACATGAGCTGTGTTCGCAAACATTTCTATGACAAATTATTCATTATAATAAAAATAATTAAACATTATAATAAAAAATAAAAGTGGTTTACTTTAAATAATTAAATGAGATTATATGTAAAACGAAGCATTTTAAGAAATTGTTTTAAATATTTAATACTCCGTACGTGGAAGTATAAAAACATTTTAGATATTTATTTAACATAAGTAATCATATTTAATTTAAAAGGTAAAATTTATAAAGATCAATCTCCAATAACGCATTTTGATCAAGATTAAAATTGCTTAAGTTTATTTTAAAATGTTATTCCGGTTGCTCACCTGTACAAGCCAAAACATAAAGATAACCAAGGCACCTGGCATTATTCTAAAGAGCCCTTACATTGTGGGTTTCAATACACTGAGTTGATTTCACCTTCATTAAGGGACTCTGTAAATATATAGGCAGCCTGCAGATATAGGAAGGACACCTAAATAAGTACGCAGTACTTGTGAACTAAGTCTAACGAGCCTAAAGCCGTTATGGCTGCTTTAAGCAAGTCAGGTTATGCCGAATACCAAATTTTCGCCTACGAGAACTGATTTAAATTTAGTTGCAAAATATACAAATTTTTTTCTTTTCTTTAAGTAAACATTGCAAGTTAAATAAATTATATGAGAAATATAAGTTTATTTAGACCAATTAAATGTAGGGGGCCAGAAATGTAGCAGTGTAACACTGATGTGTCGATTGTACCAAATTTGGTACAATTGTACCACAAATCTCAACACTGCTGCATACTTTAAAACATCTTTTATTTTTGAAAGCAGTATATTTTAAGCAATGTTGCGTAACAGATGGCGCTGTTTTAAAATAATGAGTAACTCATTTTCTGTCTTTTACACAGCTTTACAATAATTTTTAGAATTTTAGGGATGGGTACCTTTATATAAAATAAATACGTAAGAGTCTTAACATTTGGTGTGGATTACTTTCAAAGCAAAATCGAACAAATTATTGTCAGGACTCACTCAACGTGTGTTATTAATGAAAAAGAGTTTTGGCTCTTGTGTAATCCTCCATTTGCTCTAATCCTAAACCAACCTAATCCTAACCAACAATTTACTACATAAATGGCGGCAAATTTAATTTCTGCGTGAATTTTGGTGCATTCTTTACAATGACATTCTTCGTTTCTTACTGTCTTTAATCCTAATTTAAATTTCACCTGCGGAGTTCATAAGACTTATGAACTCTTATTAAAGTACAAATTTGAGTCACATTTTGTTGAGAATAAAAACAAAACAAAATTAAGATATTACACATAAAATATTAACAATGATATCAGTCGCAAAGTGTCAAACATCTTCACTAAATTAGCAACATACATACATATGTATGTATTTTGTATATGCTGCTGCAATAATGCGTACTTCCTTATTATTGGTATTTTTTTTCTTTTAATAAAGCACCCTACTTTATGAGGTGTACGAGCTTGTACATAAATAATAAATAAAAATATATAGTACATACAATACATATTCGAAACAGAATCAATATCTACTTATATATGTGTGTATGTAGTGCATAAATACGTATTCATATAAAGCACAAAATGTCTACAACAGTGCACAAATCTCCCTGGAATTTTCACAGTTTGTTACCAGATATCCGGTGGATAGTGATATTTTAAGTATGCGTGGCACTTCCCATATACATAGAGTATATTTTTTTCAATGTAATAGGTAGAATCTTGAAGTTCTGTTCTTCTCTCTTATTAATGTACATAGCCGAGTAACAAACTGGCTGGGTGTCGTGAACCTAAGGAATTATAATAGGTAGAGTGTTAAAATTTTTCACTCTGAAATAAATGTGCGTTTTCGAGTTTAAGCTTGGTCATACTTTTACTTCCAAGTGTTTATTTTCTGTTCTGAAGAAGGGGGTAGCGAAGCACACTGATGATAGCTAGTATTTTATAAAGCTAAGTGTATAATATGTGTGCAGAAACGTGTCCCGATACGATCAAGGGAGGTATATTTGGTGATAGCCCTTTATCCCCTCTCTATATTTAATTCAGAGCGTTTAGTTGAAATTATAATCTAGAATAGTGCAAAACATTCGAAAGTATTCGAGAGAATTCCTCAACATTCCAAAACATCCGAAAATTTTGTGGAATTTCCGGAAATAACCGGTAACGTTCGGGAACATTCGGCAACATTATAGATTAAAAATTTTTACAACATTCTTGACCATTCTCTCTTACTAATAGGTAGATAGCCCGAAGTCGGGTAGCCCCACCATTAGGATATACATGCATATGTATTTTTCAGAAAACCGTTTGCAAATCTGTCAAAGTTAACTTAAATTATCACCAATTTGTTGATCATGTTCCTCTGTTCCAAATCGTATTTGGAATGGAGAAAAAATCTTTACTTTTAATATTGAAAATTTGAAATTTTATTAGTTAAGCTATTTATTTTACAAACAGATGAAATTTAAAGTCTAGCTTAAGTTCGTTTTATCCTCTCTAAGAAAGAATAATTTAAATTACAAATTAGGAGATTAATTATTAAGAAAAATTGGAAAAAAATAATTTTAAACATCAGCAGAATGGGATGCATTTTCTAGACAGATACGTCCGTCATCAGCACTCTTCGTATCTATCTACTTTGGGTAGAAACTCTGCAATTACAGGTCATATTTATTTTTAGAACAGTGGGTGCCGTAGGGGATTTGGATACCAAGCAACGGCTCTGATTGGTTTTAACTTGGTAGAACCCAGACCTATCTTGGTCCCTCTTTCATCTCAACTGTGGACACAGACCTCCCCGTGGTGTCACCTGGGGTAGCTACCTTTAATACCCTTTAGAGGTAGTGAGCTAAAATGTGCCGCGCGTTCACCCATAAGAACGATAAAAATATGGGTTGAGGCGTCGGGTTAGTAACCCACCCTTATAAAAACCAACTTACTATGAAAAAACAAAGAAAAAGATTTAAAAAAACCCCTAATGTTGACGACCCCCGCAAACGTTTTAAGGATCACGATCTGCGAATCTGCACCTGGAATGTCAGGACGTTATATAGAGAAGGTGCAGTATACGCACTGGCGGATGTACTTGAAAAGTACAATGCCGATATTACTGCTTTACAGGAAGTGCGATGGAATGGGAAAGGCGTCACAACAACACCCAAGGGTGACGCATTGTACTATAGTTGCCATGACACAAGACATGAATTTGGCTGTGGATTTGTGGTTAGTCGGAAACTCAAACACCTTGTCTCCAGATTCACTCCGGTGGATGAGAGGATAGCCACAATCCGTATAAAAGCCAAGTTCTTTAACATCAGTCTTATATGTGCCCATGCCCCGACTGAAGACAAGGACGAACAGACCAAAGATGTATTCTACGAGCGCCTAGAAGGAGCATATGACCGCTGCCCCGACCACGACATTAAAATTGTCCTAGGAGATTTTAATGCAAAAATAGGAAGGGAGAATATCTTTGGTCCAACAGTCGGAAAATTTAGCCTCCACGAAGAAACATCCGATAACGGAATGAGGCTAACAGACTTCGCGGCGGCAAAAAACATGGTAATCAGCAGCACCAGATTTCGTCATCTCGATATACATAAAGCAACGTGGCTGTCACCAGATCAGACAACCAGAAATCAGATTGATCATGTTGTGATAGACGGAAGGCATTCATCCAGCGTGTTGGACGTACGATCAATCCGAGGAGCAAATATTGATTCGGACCATTATCTTGTGGCCGCAAAGGTTCGCACCCGGTTAAATGTTGCGAGAAACGTACGGTCTGACACAGCGCGGAAGCTGGACGTCGGGAAGCTGCAAACACAACAGACAGCAATAGCATACTCCACTCAACTGACCCAATTGCTTCAAGAAAGCACTCCTTGTCCCGATAATATTGCAGAGCAATGGCAAATTATAGCCCACTCTATGGAAAACGCCGCAAAATCCGTACTTGGGTATCAGAAGCCTCCCCCAAGAAACCCATGGTACGACCAAGAGTGTCGTAATGCTACTGAAGCGAAAAATGCCGCATACAGGGCAACCCTGCATTCAGTCGCAACACGTAATGCAAGGGAGAGGTATCGGGAGAAAAGGAGAGAGGAGAAACGCCTATTCCGCAGAAAAAAGAGAGAAATGGAAAAACGTGAGTGTGAGCGAATCGAGATGTACAGGAGTCAGAATGAGGTCCGAAAATTCTACCAAAGAGTGAAAAAACAAACTGATGGCTTTGGTACAAGCATATCCTCCTGTAAAGATGAAGAAGGTAATCTGCTGACAGATACTGAGTGTGTGGAGGGAGTGGAGGGAACATTTTTCCACACTATTGGTATCAGATAGTAGCGGTGACGAAGATACCCTAGAACCAATCCCGGATGACGGTATTGAGTGTATACCACCTAGCCAAAATGAGGTCAAAGTAGCAGTTACTCGGCTGAAGAATAATAAGGCAGCAGGAGCCGATGGGTTACCAGCCGAACTATTTAAGACCGGAGGCGACATGCTGATGAGGTGTATACATCAGCTGGTTTGTTCAATTTGGTTAGAGGAACGCATACCCGATGATTGGAACCTCAGCATACTATGTCCCGTGCACAAAAAAGGAGACAAGACAGTATGCGCCAACTACAGAGGAATAAGTCTCCTTCCCATCGCATACAAAATACTTTCCAGCGTACTGTGTGAAAGATTAAAATCTAAAGTTGGCGAGATAATTGGGCCATATCAATGTGGCTTTAGACCTGGTAAATCCACCACCGACCAGATATTCACCTTACGTCAAATCCTGGAAAAGACCCAAGAAAAAAAGATCGACACCTACCATCTATTTGTCGACTACAAGGCTGCTTTTGACAGCCCCATTCGTTCAAAGGTGTTTCAAGCCATGTCTGAGTTTGGTATCCCTACAAAATTAATACGGCTGTGCAGGATGATCTTAACTGATACGCGATCTTCAGTTAAAATAGGAAAAAACCTCTCCGAGCCATTTAGTACCAAACGAGATTTCAGACAAGGCGATAGTCTATCGTGTGACCTTTTTAATATCCTGCTAGAAAAGGTTATACGGGATGCGAATGTGAATAGAACTGGCACGCTATACACTAAACAACACATGTTACTCGCTTACGCTGACAATATAGACATCATGGGTCGAACATTGCGAGCGGTAACTGTCACCTTTGAAAAAATCGAAAAAGAATCCGCCAAAGTGGGTCTGGCAGTAAACGGCGATAAAACCAAGTTGATGGTATCAACGCACAAGACGTCCAGTAGACTCGGGCAGACAGTGGAAGTTAAAAACTACAACTTTGAGGTAGTTAGCGATTTTATCTACCTCGGTGCCGCCATCAACAAAACAAACAACATCAGTTTTGAGATAAAGAGAAGAATAATACTGGCCAATAGATGCTACTTTGGACTAGGTAAGCAGTTTAAAAACAAGGCCACCTCTCGACAGACAAAAATCACTCTCTACAAGACACTGATACTACCCGTGCTATTATATGGTTCCGAAGCATGGGTACTTGCGAAAGCAGATGATGCTGTGCTTGGAGTGTTTGAGAGAAAAATTCTTCGAAAAATCTATGGACCAATCTGCGTTGGCGGAGAATATCGGTGTCGTATGAACCATGAGCTGTATGCCGACATAGACATAGTCAAACGTATCAAATTACAACGATTGCGTTGGCTAGGTCATGTTGTGAGGATGAATGAAGATGCTCCAGCTAGAAAGTCATTTGAATACGAACCTGGTGACGGTTCACGCAGAAGGGGAAGACCGAAACTTCGATGGAAAGATCAAGTTGAGGAAGACATCTCGAAACTTAGTGTCAGAAACTGGAGAAGAAGCGCAGAAGATCGAGGCGCTTGGAAATCTATTTTACGTTCGGCTACAGGAACAAATGTTCTGTAATAGCCACCTAAACAAACAAACAATGTTGCCGCGCCTCTTGTGTAAAGTAGGCACATTAGTATTAAAGCTGGTTAGCCCTTTTATTAATACTTTAATTCGCCGACGATTTAGTGCTATAGTGTAATACTGACGAAGGAGGGCGTAATATCAGAAAAATTAATGCAGGCGACTTAATCCAACATATGTATGTATGTATGTGTATGATTAGTAGACGATGTGCTAACTACTTAAGTTACAAAGATGGAATAGATTTGACCATCAGACAAAGTAATTATGGGATGAATTAACCCAAAAAATACTGCTTCGCCGTATGCAGCTTTGTATGGGAATGACGAGTTGTTATTGCCTACAAACCTGCTTACGTATTAACATGATATTTGTTCGCGGTGTCCCACTTAGTAGCATTTTTTCCTTTTAAGCGAACAATGCAGGTCAGTTTAGATGTTCTTAAATCATACAGTATTAAGTTCGTAACTCGTCGTAACTCCGCGTAAATTCAACATTTTTTATCTCTGCCTTACAGTTGTTCTTTTTAGTATGCACTACTGTAAGGCGAAATGGAAAAAATTAGTTGTTTTTTATAAACTTAACATTTTATGTCATATAAAAATATGTGCTTACTATATAAAATATATGTGCTACTATTAAGAGATTTTGTATGGCAGGAAAAGATTTTACTGCTTCCGAAAAGCTATTTTTTGCAGGGAAAGTTTAAGTAGGGCAAAAAGCTTTTAGTAGAGGTCAGTTAATAATTATTATTAGTATCATTACGGGTCATAATAAAGGGTGTTTTTATAGAGGTATAGAACTTTAAGTTGGCATTACTTTTCAAGATGGCGACCGATTTAGCAGCTGTGAAGTGATTTATTCTCAGTTTGGTTTCGCAATTCATCATGAATAGACTCACGTCTGAACAACGCTTGCAAAATAGTGCAATTTTATTTCGAAAATAATAGTTCTGTGCGGAAAACGTATCGCGCATATCATAAGCGAATTTTGTTTAGCGATGAAGCGCACTTCTGGTTGAATGGCTACGTCAACAAACAAAACTGCCGCATTTGGAGTGAAGGTAATCCTTAAGTGTATGTCGAAACACCGTTACATCCAGAAAATCTGACTGTTTGGTGCGCTTTATGGGCTGGTGGAATCATTGGTCCGTACTTTTTCAAAAACGATGGTGGCCAGAACGTTACAGTCAATGGTGATCGGTATAGAGCCATGATTACTAACTTTTTCATTCCTAAATTGAATAACCATGATGTTCAGGAGATCAGGAGCAGGCTCGTGCCACAATAGATTTATTGAAAGACACGTTTGGTGACCGCCTAATTTCACGTTTTGGACCTGTGAATTGGCCTCCAAGATCTTGTGATTTAACACCGCTAGACTACTTTCTGTGGGGCTATGTAAAGTCATTGGTCTATGCGGATAAGCCACAAACGCTTGACCATATGGAAGACAACATTCGCCGTGTTATTGCCGATATACGGCTACAAATGTTGGAAAAAGTGTTCGAAAATTGGACGTCCAGATTGGACTACATACGGGCCAGCCGTGGCGATCATATGCCAGAAATCATATTTAAAATGTAATGCCACAAGATTATCTTTCGGATAAATAAAATTCATGTCAGTCGAATAATCCATCGTTGCATACAATGAAATTTATAATCAAGCTTAAGTTCGTTTTTATTCTCTCTAAGAAAGAATTAATTAAATTACAAATTAGGTGATAATATTAAAGAAAAATTGAGAAAATGTAATTTTTAAACACCAGCGTTGTTTTATTGCAACTTAAAGTTCTATACCTCTATAAAAACACATACATTCATGCATACATACATATGTATTTCTACCAAATATCAGAGGTTCAACTTCAATATAATATAAAGTAGCTGACTACACGGCAACGATTGTATAACTTTAATAGTACAACATTTTAATTTTTTTATTTTTTGTAAGACACCCTTTAATATGTTCTTTATGATTTTTTATATCTGCTTGTTACGGCTCAAATGATAAGCATATTTACATCACAATCAACTCTTTTATAGGGAGAGCCTCCAACTTTTAGTTATTTTGTATACTTGATATTATAGAGAGCATAATACTACGTACCCTAAGGGCAAAGTAAAAATCATGCCACTATCGGCACACCCTTTTAATTTTAGTATTTTTTTTTTTTTTTTTCGTTATATAGTTGCCATAGTTATACTTCTGTTAAACATTCAAGAGTCTTTCTACAAATAACAGTTTTAGAGATAAACAACATTGACAGATGAAGCGAGATTGTAGCAACGGCAATAGGATATCCTTTGGGTACGGGACCCCGAAAAAATCAGAAATCTTGTTACCTTATGCTGTAAGGTATTCCAAATATTCAATTTATATCTTCATATAAAATCGTCTAAATAATAAATTTGTTTTTTCTTTACCTTTTCGTTAATAACTTAACGCTCTGTTGTAAATACTTATATTTATTTCGGAGCACACCTACATTAAATGGTATGTTATTTATGATTTATTTACCTCTTTAATTTCGGTTCTTAACGATCGAACAAACGCCTCGCAGAACGACTGATGAGTATGTAAGTACATATATGAGTTTACAGACGACAGTCCATTGCACCAGATAGGCGGAACCGCAATTAATGCGGCTTTTTCAAAAAAATTAATACTAAGCTTATAAAACAAATAAACACTCATACAATTTTAGCAATGTTTTTTTGTTTTTGTTGTAGTAACGAATTTTAATAAAAAACACAATTGTCTCATGCCTTGCGAAAATATTGTTGGATACAAGAGGGCAGCAGGAAAAGTTCTTATGTATTTTTTAAATAAGGTAATTTTTTTTTTCATATTATTTATTTATTGTATCTTCAAATTTTTTATGAACTAACAATAAGTGCTCAAATCTTAAAAGTTAAAGTAAAAAGTTAAAGCAAAAAAAAAATAACAAAAAAAAAAATAAAACTAAACTAGAATACATATATGTACATATATACTGAAGTCCAGCCAATACTAGACAAAAAACTGTATGATGACACGGCTGTTGCTATAATAAATTATTCACATCTATGATGTTCTGCCAAGAGAAGCTATATTCCTCCTTCTTAGTCGAACGTAACCACGATCATTTAGGATGTTGCGGGCCAGCGGGTTTGGATGCGTTTCAAGCTTCTTCAGATAGGTTGTTACTTGTTTCGCAATTACTGCCTTAACTAGTGGCACGTTTAGATCTTTGTGGATGTTCGAGTTTTTAATATACCATGGTGCGGCTGTTATTATTCGTAAAATCTTATTTTGGCGCCTTTGAATTTTTTTAAATTTGAAGCCGAGGCAGTACCCCATAACTGAGAGCCATAGCACCATATTGGTTTAAGGATTGAATTATAAAGTAGAAGTTTGCAATCTAAACTTAGGGTTGAGTTTTTGTCAATGAGCCAATGTATTTGCACTGCTTTTAGCTACATTTGGGTCAATTTTGCTTCTATGTGACTTTTCCAGGTTAAGCGTCTATCGAGATGTATGCCGAGGTATTTGACGTCTGAGTTTTGGGGTATGGTCTGGTTATTAAATTTTATGGAGGGCATGAGTCTCTACGCAGCGTGAAAGTTACGTTAGTGCATTTTTGTTCGTTAATTTTTATTCTCCATTTTTTTTTAACCATAATTCCAAATAAGAAATGTGGTCTTGTAAGTATTTTGATGCTATTTGGGGGCTTTCATGAATGCTTAAAAAAGCGGTGTCGTCAGCAAATGTTGATGTGTGGACTCGACTGCTAGTTGGCATATCGGATGAATACAGCAAA
Source organism: Phasia obesa (assembly GCA_949628195.1). Lineage (NCBI taxonomy): Eukaryota > Metazoa > Arthropoda > Insecta > Diptera > Tachinidae > Phasia > Phasia obesa. The sequence continues at coordinate 73,302,835 of OX451218.1, forward strand.
TATAAAACAAGTCCTAAAATACTTCCTTGGGGAACTCCAGCTTTAATTGGTTGCGGTGAGCTTAAAAAATCTCCTTCTTTAAGTATAAAATTACGATCAGTTAAATAACTTTTTAACAATTTATAAAAATTAGTCGGCAGGTTTTGCTTTAATAAGGTAAATAATTCGCAGTCAATTTTTCATAATATTAATGACTAGCTGTACCCACACTCGTTGTGTGCGTCCTGACAATATTTTGTTCGATTTTGCTTTGAAAGTAATTCACACCAAATGTTAAGACTCTTACGTATTTACTTTGTATAAAGGCACCTATCCCTGGATGAAATTCTAAAATGTATATACAATTTTAAAAATTATTTTAAATCTCTGTAAAAGGTAGACAGAAAGTGAGTTACTCATTACTTTAAAACAGCACCATCTGTTGCTTAAAATATATTGGTTTCAAAAATAAAAGATGCTTTAATGTATGCAGTACTTATAAATCGGTAAAAAATCGGAGTAGTTTCACTGCTTTTTCTCCACTTACTCTTGGAAATAAGATATTTTTGCAGAAAAAGGGTGACCTATATTGGAATAAAGATACTAAGATATCTCACCTCACAAAATTTTGTTAAAATCCATCTAGTAGTTTTTAGGTGATGCGAACACAAAAAAAGACTGACAGACAGGAAATGATTTATTCTCTTATATTAGCGGTATTCAGTGTTTGATGCAAATGGTCATGCGAAAGTGCAAATGCATTAGATCATTCTCAAAAAAAGCTATGCTATTATGCACTTGTACTTTTGCAAGACCATTTGCACCGAACACTATAATTGTACAAATGAAATTGAAAACCACAAGAATAACCACCTAACATATAGTTCTGTGAAATTGGCAAACATAACAGCGTAATGCAATATCTAATATCAATGTGATGAAGGTTATATTATATTTGGTACAGTTGAATATAGCACACGTACTTGGTTGATAAAAAAAACTCGAACAAATTACATCGGTTAATCGCTAAATCGACTAAAATTTATTTTTATTAAGATCTTCAATTTTACTAGGAGGATTCCTCACGTGTCCATGTATCTAACATATTTACATAAGTTGTTTGAAGTGCAAAAGTAAACAATTAATATTTGCACTTCATGAAAAATTGTATGTTCAAAACATGTTGCTTACCTTTTCCGCATAACGACAAATGAAATAATTCATATTTTTATTTTAATGTTACAATACAATTACAAATTAAATTCTAACTTAATTATAGAGCTTACTAAGAAAGAGCTTCCCACTCGTTGTAGTGAAACACTTTTGGGAATCGAACCCATAGCCCCCAAAGTGATAGACTATCTAGACCAATAGCCTACTGAGGCACTTAATTCATATTTTATATTACCAAAAAACTGATTTCATAAGTTATTACTTATGCTCAAAATTTTGTCTGTGTATTGGAGAAAGAAATATAAATATCAAATGTAAATAATTGTCCAACTGAAATAAACAAATTAATAGAACATTTTTAATAATCAGCTACAATGACAACTTGTATAAAATATATTAATATTCAATTTTGTATGATTGTCTTTTCTCATTGGATACAAATTCTTAAAATACGCGCGAATAATTCGAGTAATTTTAAAGCCCTAAGCGAATAATAGACGAAAATTAAAATTGCAAAATCGATTAATTATTTGCTCGAATAAAATAAAAACCCGATTAAATGGATACTCTAATTTACCTGTGGTATAGTACATGACAGACTTGGGGGATATCAATTACATTTTGTAATTAATTACACATGCAATTACTAATTACATGTAATTGTAATTGAAAATTTTCAATTACTAATTACAAGTAATTGTAATTGAAATAGGGACTAAAATCAATTACAATTACTTGTAATTGAAAAATTTCAATTACAATTACATGTAATTAGTAATTGGAAATTTAAATTACAAATTACATGTAATTGAAAATGTAATTGAGAATACTTTTTTTTTGTAAATATGGTCAAAAAATATTTAATTACAAAAATGTTCAATTACATATAAATTATAAAAAATAATAACAATCCTATTTGAATAAATAAATTTGGCGCCTTAGTGTTAAAATAATACTAGCGAACAAATATAACCTTTCAACTGGTGCTGAAGATGTTAAGGGAGTATTAGACCGTAAAAAAGCCTTTAGTATTGTAGGATAGTTTTTGAGGTAATTTAGAAACGAATTTATACCACGCAAGTAAATCTGAAGTGCAAATTTCAAACTATTTTCTTTTTCACAATGTTAATCAATGTCTACGGAATATTAAATGAAAAAATGTATATTTGACCGCAAAGTTTTCAAAATTTTGTAAGCGATAATTTCCTTTATGAAGGTTTTATTGCTCGTTTGAATAATACAGTTGATCATGCAACGCAAGATAAGCTTGAAATTTTTAGGGATATAATTGAATTTCGTTCAATTGGAAGTAATGATTACTGCCTAATTACAATTACAATTACTTGTAATTTGTAATTGAACTTTTTCAATTACAATTACATGTAATTAGTAATTGGAAAATTAAATTACTAATTACAAGTAATTGTAATTGAAATTTTTCAATTACAAATTACAAGTAATTGTAAATGATTTTGTCCCTGATTTCAATTACAATTTCTTGTAATTAGTAATTGGAAATTTTCAATTACAAATTACCTGTAATTGAAATGTAATTGAATCCTCCCATGCCTGGTACATGACAAGTAGGAGTGCAATATCTGACAAGCGGAATCTTATATGTACACATGTATATTCTATGCTATACTATACTGATTAAAGATATTACCTTATACTCTATTTTAAAATTTTCATTTCAAATCTTGGAAAAGATTTTAAGTCGTATTCAGAAAAAACACAGTACCATCGAACAAACACACAGGTCAAAAATTCAGTCAAAAAGACAAAGTATGGCATGAAGGTTATTTAACTAATCGAAGGTTTATACTGAAGAATGGAGACTTTTTAAGTTCAATTCAGCCAATTGACGCCAGGGCTCCCTAAGGTAGCATATTGGGTTCCATTTTATAATTATATACTTCGGATATGCCAACTAGCAAGCGAATCCACATATCGACATGTACTGACGATCTAGCTTTTCCAAGTAGCATCATAATATCCTCTTTCGAGTGTCTTAATCTTAATAATCCCAGCGAGAAAAATGACATTTATTGTATATATGTACGTACATATGTATAATTAAATATGTAATATGTATATTATTTTAGAAAGACTTTATGCTGGTAACACAAGCGGGACGAACGACGAATTTAGTCCAACACGACGAATTCATCGCTGTATAAAAACGTCGTATGAAGCACAATAACGACGAAAAAATAACAGATGTTATAATTGGTTACTTACTGTTTGTACAAAGAATGAAAAAATAAATTAAAGAATTAAAAAATTTTGTGAAAATCTTTAAAATAATAAATAGAACACAGTACAACACATGATTTCGGGACTCAATTCTGATAATTGTAAAGTAGCTCCAAAAAGAAGAACTTCTGCATCATTCCTTTGGTACATCAAATAATAATTTAAAAATTAATTTGAAGTTAGTAAGTATCGTATATGGGAATTTGCCACGTTTTAGGCTCTTTTGTTTGTCATAACTTGACAACCACTAGACCGAATAAGCTCAAACAAATAAAAAAAAAGAATTACAATTCCTTTAATCTGTTCATACAACTTTTCGCTACATAAGCAGTTATAAGTAAATGTATGAAGAAAAAAACTATTTTTTGCCTAAAATTTTGATATTTTTTTTTTAATTAATAAAAATTCCAAAACGGTAAAAAAGTGTCATAAGTACCTGCAAGTAAAATATTGCAAAATTTGTAGTATTTATAGGCGTTCCTTGATCGATTTTAGTCATTTAACAATATTCGACGAATGCGAAAAGTACAAGTTAATTTTTCTCCGGTTTTTTAAAGTGAATAACAATAAAACATATAATTGAGGTATACAAACGGTCGTTCTAAAGTCATATGTCATAAAATAATAAAACGAAAAATATGACTACTGTGAACGACCGTTGTAATTTAGTGTGTTATTTTTAATTTATTTATTTTTAGTAATAATTTCTGCTTTTCGATATTTTTGGCGGCAGCTTGTTTTTACCATCGCCCGCTTAACTTAATAGCTTTAACCACTTAACTCCGAATTCTTTTGCCAATTTATGACAAAACAATAAACATATGTAGAAAAGTCTTAATTTTTTATGACTTTTTTATACACAAACCAACAACAATTTTTTAAAACTGTTTTAAAATATTATTACTTGATAAGACACCGTTTGAATACCCCAAATATATTTCAATATGGAAAATAACAAGTGCCAAAATTGGATAATTTTTGTTACGTTTGTGGTCATATCGTCCCAAAAAGGAGGCAACTGGATCGAAAAAATTTGTTTACTGAGGAATTCAAAACAGCGTATTGTCATTATTTTGATGAAACAGAACACAGTGTGCAAAAATGTGCAACTATGAAGGAAACGTATGAAACATTAGGCGATATTTTAGAGAAAATCAACTACAATGTACACAAATGGAAGATTTGTTGCGATCTAAAGGTTGTCAACATAATACAAGGCATTGTATTAAAGGGCGGTTTTCCAAAATACTTCTGATATCAATATCAATGTAAAAATTGGAAAGCAAGAACTTCCGAGCTCGAGAAACAATTAAAATCCTTTTTTGTTGCTCTCGCTCCACATGAAATTAGGAATAGCTGGGAAATTCGTCGAAGTAGTAGTCAAAGATATTGATGACGCCTATAACTGTTTGAAATTAATCTTTCCAAAACTGAGTGAAGCTAAAATTAGAAAAGGTACGTATCGTTGCCAGTATTTTAATATTGTCATATCTAAATTTGTTCACTACTCCCATTACCAATAATTTTTTGGTAAATGTTTTTTTTTATATTTCAAACAGTTCTCAATGGACCGGATATACGAAAATTAATGAAAAGCGAATCGTTCATAAATATGCTTTCGAACCATTATAACCACCTATGTGCGTAGGACGCATTGAAACAAGTCATCGAAGGCGTTTTAGGAAAGAACCGTGTACAGCGAGATGACATACAGACACGAGTGGTGTATTATTTTGAAAAAATCAATGCATCCATGACGTTAAAATTACATTTCCTGCATTTCCACATTGATACCTTTTTGGCACAATCACCTCAGGAATCGGACGAACAAGGAGAGAGGTTCCACCAGGTGACCATGCCAATAGAAAAGCGATTCAAAGGTAAAAAATTAGATGCATAGGAAGCGGAGGTTTGTTGGTGGAGTTATAAAATTGTGCAGTTTGAAGATAAAAGCACCGAAGATGAACATGAATATGAACAACCTACGAAGAAAATAAGGTCATCAGAACTACAAGCGTCAACTTGAACGAGGATGGATAGTGACAATAATTGAAAATGTTCTAAATTTTGTTTCCATGCATAGATAACATATAATAAATGTATGAAGATTGCTTCATACATTTATTTTTTATGAATTAAAAATAAAAATTTCAATTTTTTAGGCAAAAAATTGTTTTTTTCTTCATACTTATAACTGCGAAACTGTTGCTTATGTAGCGAAACGTTGTATGAACAGATTAAAGGAATTGTAATTCTTAATTTTTTTAAATTTGTTTGAGCTTATTCGGACTAGTGGCTCTCGAGTTATGACAAACAAAAGAGCCTCAATCGTGATAAATTCCCCTATGCGATACTTACTAACTTCAAATTAATTTTTAAATTATTATTTGATGTACCAAACGAATGATGCAAAAGTTTTTCTTTTTGGGGCTACTGTTATAAACAATTATCAGAATTGAGTCCCGAATCAATCACCTCAAAAATGGTGTACTGTGTAATGTTTATTAATATTTATTATTATGGTAAAATCCTTTTTGCTTGTACGTAAATTTTTAAGAATGAGGTGGTTGGACGGGTAATAACATTAATAAAAACGATCTCATAGAGTGACCATATAAAATAATAATACTTCTAAAATGAAACATTAACAAAAACATAAGTAAAACTAATTTTTATGGTTAACTACAATTTTGTACAATTATTTTAAATGCTATAAAACAAAAATAACTTGATTATGCAAGTAAAAAACTTTATTTACTAAAATACTTGAAACTAAAACCAAACATGGTCACATTGTACTGTTTTGTTCGTCGTACGTCGCACGGTGGTTCAGAATTAATTTTCATTGGCCAAAACCTATATTTTTTGTTGACACAGATTCTTAAAATTTTTATGTCACCAGAAAGAAAACAGATCAAAACTAAGGTAGCCGAAAAATTGGGTCAAAATATTCGCAGTAGTGGGCGTGGCACGCTGCTAAAGGCAAAGAATTTATGTTAATTTAAAAATAAAATAAAAATTGTAATATTTGATCTCATATTAATTGCGATTTCTTAAAAACTGTTATCGATATTGAGCTGCGGTTTTTTTTGTTATGTTGGGTGAACTGTTGTTTTTAAGAAATGGTATATGCGAACCCTGTATAATTTGTAAATAGGGTGTTATGTTTAAAATTGGAAACCTCCATATATTCGCAAAGTTTGAAGTTTAGTAGTATATAACTTCTAAAGGACAAAAAAGGACAAAAAACCGAAACCACCCAAAGAAAGGCAAAAGTGTCCTCTTTAACCCTATATATACTTTTGCACCCGCCCGGATCCGCCCGTAGAACACTTTTTCTATTTTAATGAAAATACTCAACATTTTTACAAACAAATTTCTATCAAAATTGCTAGTAAATTTACTTTAGAAGCCATTCACTGCCAAAAGTACAAATTGCATATCAAAACTTAAGGGGAAAGAGAGGAATCTAACTAAAAAGTTAATTTTATTCGAAAATTGAGAATTTTAGTACACAAAACAATTTTTGGTAAAATTTCCTTAAAATCTAGTATAAGTTGTATATGACAAATTTTCCCATTGAAAACTTGTATAAACCGAACCAACTTAGGTAGTTAAACTTAGTTTTTTGTGTTTAGGTAATCTACTTTAGGTTTAATATTTTTATATGTAGTATAAATCACAATAATTTGGAAATAAATTTTATTTCGGTACAAGTATTCGATTTAAAAAGGCAAATTTATTGTACGTTTTCCAAATCAGCTTAGGTAGTTGAACTTGGTTTTTGTCTTAAAAAATTCCATACAAAAGAAAAATACCTGAGCTAGCCTAGGTAATAATAGCTCTAATATTTTTTTGTGTGTACGTAATCTACTTTAAGTTTGACATTTCTTTATTGAGTATATAAGGACAAAAATTTGGAAATAAATTTTACTGTCAGACAAGAATTCGATTTGAAAAGGTTGATAAATTTTTGGAAGTTATTTTTATAGCACTTCAACAAATACATTATTTCCAGCTTAATTAAAATATGGAAACTTTCAGCTATAATGAATTGACCGAAGAATATTTTAAAAACAAAGCAGATGTTCTAAACCATATTGAAAGGAAATTGAACATAAATGCTATCAGCAGTGAAACGCAATTGGAAATAAAAAACAAAGTATCAGATTTCGTAAAAATATTGCAAAAACGCTACAAGGAAGTTCACTATAGTAAAAGTAAATTTTACAAGCGCTTTGAAAATTGGTTACAAGGTGAACTTAGTATCCAGGTGATTTCAGAAACCACAAATAAGAAGAGTGGTGGAAGACCAGAAAAATCGCTAGATAACTGTAGCCATAGATCTAAGAGACGAAAACTTAAGAATATAAATGAAGAAATCGGATGTGAAAACATTAAAGATAGTTTTCTTTACAAGCTGCGATCACAAAAACAATTAACGAAAGTGGATATCATTGAGAACAAAACGGATCCTTAAAAGCATTCCGACACCAAACCAGGAAAAACAGTTCACAAATGAGGAAGCGCTTGCATTATTTCTGGATTTAAAGTTAACAAAACAGCAATATATTCAACTCAGATTACGTGCGATCGAAAAAGGCTCAAATGTATACCCGTCATATCATCACATAATTGCAGCTAAAAAGGAGTGTTATCCTCCAAAGGAATCTATCAAAATCACACCAATTTCGGCACAGGTACAACTGCAAGCTGTACTTGATCATACAGCCGAAAGGTTGCTAAAATCACTTAAAGTAAGTGAGTTGAAAAAATATGGAAACTGCAATTTAACTCTTTTTTGTAAATGGGGATGCGATGGGTCTTCTGGACAAAGACAATATAAACAATTTTTATGTGAGGATATTTCTGATACAGATATGTTCATGGTGTCATTTGTACCATTGCGATTGATAAAAAACTTAGAGGACTCGGAACCTTCGTCCAGCACAGTGCAAACAGGTTATATTTGGAAAAACCAAACTCCATCGTCTACAAAATACTGCAGACCAATAAAATTTGAATTTAAAAAGGAAACTCATGATACCATTAAGAATGAAGTAAGTGACATTAGAGCTCAAATTTCAACACTAAGGCCATTAGAGTTAGAGATAGAGGAACATACTATTAAATTGAATTACCAATTAATACTATCTATGATAGACGGAAAAACTGCCCAGGTTTTGACTGATACAAAAGCTTCATCCAGCTGTATTATATGTAAAGCAACATCAAGTCAGTTAAACCAAGAACCGACAAAGTCGGAGGATAGTATTGATGCATTTGAATTTGGATTATCACCGCTACATACGAGGATAAGATTTATGGAACACATACTGAAAATAAGCTATGATTTGGACTTCGGAGCTTCAGGATCAGTAAGAAATAATGACACCAACAAAGAGATAAGAAAATTGAAAAAGAAACAAGTTCAAGATGCATTTCTCAAGCACGGGTTGATTATAGATCAACCAAAACAAGGATCAGGTAACACAAACGATGGCAACACCGCAAGAAGATTTTTTTTGGATCCCGAAACTACATCTGATATAACAGGTGTTGATATAGATGTTATTTCAAGATTTAAAACAATTACTGAAGTACTTGCGTGCAATGAACTAACTAATGCTAAAAAATTTGGTGATTACGCCAAGGAAACCGCTGCTATATATACATCCAAATACAAATATAGAAATATGTCAGCAACAGTGCATAAAGTTCTTTATCATGGAGAAGAGGTCATTAAGCACCATTTATTACCAATTGGAGATTTGTCAGAGGAAGCCCAGGAAAAAAGAAACAAGGATTACAGGTTTTACAGAGAACATAATAACAAAAAAAAATCACGAATTTCTACAAATGAAGATTTATTTCATATATTATTGGCAACTTCAGATCCCCTAATCTCTAGCATTCGAAGTCAATGGAAATTGAATCATTCAGAACTAAATGCCGAAGCTAAGGCACTGCTACAGGACACAGGTAATACAGAGCAGAATATAGAATATTTACAGGAAATATTCCAGCCAAATGAATAATAATTATAATTTAAATTTAGTATTTGAATAAAATAAAGTATACAAACATTAATATTAAATGTTATTTTATTTACCTAGAATCTATTTATAATTATAAATAAATATGTATATAATTAAAGATAAATTAAATTACACTGTTTTGTTTTAAAATTGACCAAAAACTAGGAAATATGTAAGTATTGTTAGGCATAAAGTTGAAATTTGGACAATCCTAATGAAAATACGGAAAATACCTCAGTGAAAATAGGGGCCACCCTAAGGATAGCAAAATATTGTATTGTCATCCAAGATTGACCCGTGGACCAAATTTGAGCCAAATTGTTTAAGGAAAAGTGGGTCAAAAATGAGTTGGCACATTTGAAACGGAATTTCAAACAAGAATTAGGAAAAGCAAATCGAAAGTTCAACTTTAGGCTTGAATTTCTCAGCAACCGCTACACCGATTTTAATAAGGCCTAAACTCGGTAAAAGCTTAAGATGTTGTCTATTGACTAAAAAAAGAACTACTAAAAAATCTTTATTAGTTAAAAAGTTACAGAGTTTTGGCCAATGAAAAACGTTTCTGAACCACTGTGCGTCGCACAGTGGCAATAAGTAGTTTTTTCGACACATAAAATTTAAAAATGTAATGATGTAGTTTTGTAGAAAATTGATTCAGTATGAAGAATCCATAAAATGTATGCCAAAAAAACGTTCATTTGTCTTTGAAATAACGAAGTAAAGTCAGATGTATATTTTGGTCTAAAATATTGAAAACTGTTTACGCACTTCTATAGTGTTTGTACGTAAGATAATTTTATTGCTCTGATTCAAATAGTGATATTTTTCAAATATATCCTTTTCTGCGTATTTAAAAAAAATTATAAAGTTCCCTCATATAGTTTAAAAGATATGATAGAATAAAATTTGTTATATAACGTGCCGTGATTAAAAATTTCCTTGGAAGAAAAAAAGGTTGCTCGGTCGTGCTCGGTGCTCCCGCTATAATAAAATGAAAGGTAAGACTCAAATCAATTAAAAAAGAAAAAAGTTTAAATAATTAATAACCTTTTATAAAATCATAAAATTTGTCTCCAAATACATGAAATTTTTAATTTTAAAAAATTACAAAATTAAATTACAATTTGTGAAAATAGCAAATAGAGAAGTGAAAAAGGTATTATTAAAATGAGTTTATTTTCTGTGTTATATAGTGAACTGAGTTACTAACTCACTAATTGCGATGAATAAGGCCTTAAAGGAACAGATGGGTATACGAGTGGATGCAGTTCAACAAGGAACTAGGTCTACTAACGATGGAAATAAAATAAATTTTGGGTTCTATGGGCGGTGGGTAGTGGGCGTGGCCAATTTTGATGAAACTTTATTTTATTCTTAATTGAGGTAATAAGAGGCTCCATGACAAATTTTAAAAACTTTGGGCCAAAAATAAATTTTGAGTTCTATGAGCGGTGGGTAGTGGGCGTGGCAAATTTTGATGAAACTTTATTTTGTTCTTAATTGAGGTAATAAAAGGCTCTGTGCCAAATTTCAAAAACTTTGGGCCAAAAATAAATTTTGGCTTCTACGGGCGGTGGGTAGTGGGCGTGGCCAATTTTGATGAAACTTTATATTTTTCTTAATTGAGCTAACCAAAGGCTCAGAGCAAAATTTCAACATTCTACGGGCACTCCTTATATTTTTTGCCAAACATTGTATTAACAAATCCCACCGTGCGTCGGCGTAAGAAATAGAAATAAATCTAATTGATAGTTCGCCACGTATGACGAATTTCGACTTACTTCATAATTGAGTTCATTTTCATATCCACTAATATGTTTTATTTTTGGCGATGAATATTCGCGACCAAAAATTCGTCGTTCGTCCCAGTTGTGTTCCTAGCATTACTCTGGAATCGAGAAGGTACATATTGATTACCACGAATATTTCCAAATTTTCAGAAGAAGGAATGTACCGTTTCTTCGTGTTAAAAAAAAGATTCGTAGTTTCACATCGTCTTTATGTCGTCTCTTTATTAATACGTTTTTACTTAAAACGTAGTTTATGTTTGAACTCTTGAATATTGATATTTAAATTCTGTTTTAAAGAATCCCTCGCTAAGTAAGTTTTTCAGTTCCTAAAATGCTTATGTGGCTCAGGATTCACAAAAAACATAGGTATGTACATTTTGATATGATTTGTAATAGACTCTTTTATGTGATTTATTATTATGTTGCTACTAAAAGTATTCTGTTTTCCCTCTAATGCGCTTTTGCTATCTGATATAATGAGAGATTTCTCGATAGTCCAATCTAGTTTTTCAATACAAGTTTTAATAGCGAGTAATAGTTTGCAATTCGTGGTTTAATTAAAAAATTATTACTAAGAACCAAATAATATAAATTTATATATTTATATTATTTTGAAATAGGGATTTTTTTTAATATTGAAATTACTCAAGTTTTCAATAATCTAAAATTTTTCTTCTATTATTATTAAATTAAATAAATAAAAATGTGTATATAAATGCAGACATTATTTTATGCTTTAGAAATAATGAATTCTTAAATTCGTTCGCAGGATACATTAAAATAATAATTTACTTTCCTAGGACTTGCTTCGTGTTAATAGCAATAAATACTGAAAGCAGAATGTTATACATTCTTTGTATTACCTACTCGTTTCTTATTGATTACCTTTTTCCGCTGGGATATTAAGAACACAAGGTTATTTGCGATTTATACATTTCTCTCTTTCTAATATTAAGTGATGAATAAAAATTTCATCTTAAATTTATGGGCTAATAGCCAACAAAATTCAAAACTATAATGACGTTTTTATATATTTTTTTAACGAAATTGTTATAATTATTTGTGTAAGAAATTTCAAAACTAATTTTTATAATGTTTTAAAATCAGGTGCATAATTGTCATATAAAAAAATGTTTATTTAACAATTAAGAAGCAATTATTTTGTAATTAATTTGTTAAAATATTTTAATTGAGACTTATTTTTATGCATGTAAACGAGAAAAAAAACTAATCGCTGAAAGAATAATAATGTACAAGGATTGCTAATGGATTGGCAGATGTTAAGAATGTCCGATTTTTTAGTGCCTGATTTCACCTGCACTTATTCACAGACAGATTTTTGTCCAATTTTTTTATTGTATCTTCTGTTTTTTAGTTGAACTAACAATTAGTATTTATATCTTATGTCTACGAAATTTTAAATTATTAAGTGCAGCGCAGCGCAGCACTGTCGCAAAATACTTTCATAGTTGCTATTGACATCTTGGATTCATCTCCCTGTTGTTCTGATTCAAGTCGAATGCAAGCGCAATTGTTTAGAATGTTACGGACCAGCTGGTTAGGATGAGCTTTAAGCTTTTGTCAGTAAGACGCATATTTTACGATTTTTTTACATTTTCGACTTTTTAATATACTAGGGAGCGGTTTTGATTGTGTTTTAAAATTTCAGAATCTTATATTGAATTTGTTAAAAATTTTCAGACTTTTCTCTATTGTTATTGGTAAAGGAAACACAATCATTTCATTGTGCAAAATTCACATGATTAGCACGTCTTTCAATATTTTTTATTTAAATAATTGTGGCATGCAAAATATGTAATTATGAGCACCTAATTGTGTTCAAAAACAGATCATGCAATAATTAATACAAACATTTGTAGATTATTTATTTATGGACCAAATTCATAAAAAATATTTTTGATTTATAAAAATAAGAAATTTTTATTAAACAAGTTTTCATAAAAATTTGTTTAATAAACATTTTATAAACCTAAAATATTTTTTATAAATATGTGGCGTGACGTGACAAAAAGTTTAAAAAAATAATGAAGAAATAAAATTTGTAGAAACGGTTTTTTATATTTGCAAATTAATTTAGTATATATATACATACATGTATATGTATATTCAGTAAAAAAAATTAAACAATAGATCCTAAGGATTTGATGTTACCAAAAACGTAAGAGGGTTTTGACTTGGATTACAAAATTGCAAGACTTTTTGTATAAAACATTTTTAGTAGGTTTTTGGAATAATATATATATACATATGTATTTATTTTCCAAGTTATAAAATTTAAACTCTTTTTTCGTTTTGTTTTTTATTAGCCTTAGTATCTGGCGTGACGTTACCCACTAAACCAAAGCATTCGATTTTTTCTGAAGTCAGACTTGTCGTAAGTAATTCGTTAAGACATTTCGGTAGTTTGTCGAAAATCAGATTTGTCGTAACGAATTCGGTAAGACATTTCGGTAGTTTGGCTGAAAAAAATACATAAAACTTTGATTTATATGTAAGAAAATAAAAATCAAAATTGTATTAAATAAAAAAGAACAATAGTAAATACGAAAAATTAAAACAATACATGCAAGATGAACAATTGAAATCGAATTGATTACGGTAAAGTATTGCCTTGAATACGAAATCTTTAACTAATCATTATACTCACTTTCAAAGAACGAAGTTCTAGCTTATACGGGGATACTCACAGAAAACAAATCATTGCGATTTCTTACCTACATGTTGTTGCGATTTCGTACCTACATTTCGTTACGATTTCGTAACGTCATATCGTTACGATTTCGTAACTACATATCGTTGCGAAGTCGTGTCAACCCTTTCATATAAAAATCGTTACGATTTCGGTAATATTTCGGTTCCGAAATCGGAAGATTTTGTCGAATAGTCGTTACGAATTCTTTACGAAATCGGAACATTTGGTTTGGTGTGTACTTAAATTTACATTTGATATTTTTTTGGTTAAAAAATAAAAACAATATACATATGTATGTGTAGATAAAAAAAAGAAAATTATATATGTACATAAATATATTATTTATACTGAATATTTCAGTCTTATTAATTGAAATATTTATTATTGAAATAATTAGAAAAAATATTATTTCAACTTAGAAAGAAAAGAACGAACTTAACATTACTTCAAAATTCATATATTACATTTAAAAATTATGCTTGAAATCTTATATACAGGTATGTTCTGTAATCCGAAACCGAGTGAAATTGAATCCGAATGAAATTTTAATTTGTCATAACTTTTAAATCTTACAACATTTTGATATTATTTTTTATACATTTTATTAAAGACCATTCACATATCTTCCTTGATTGCTAATGTTTTAAAATAATAGGGGCAACTAAGTTATATTTTTCTTTAAAAATTTATTCGATTTGAATTTCACTCGGTTTCGGATTACAGAACACACCCGATAATATTATTAATATCCAACTATGCGTAATTCTTCTTTTTTAATTATTAAATTAGTAGTTTTTGAAAGAAACACGAAATATTTATTTCCAAAAAAAATCGGAATGCATTATTTGGGAAAATCATATTCATCCAGCTGTTGCGCTAGTGCTTAATGGTTTTTTTACCAATTTTCTGAAAAAATCCGATTTTCTGAAAAAAGACTAAGCAAAATTTAAACATGTATCTACAGCCTATGCGAATCTGATTTTAATTTTACCTTTACTGCAGAAACTATAATTAAATGTATCACCATGCAAGGAAATTACTCACAATATGGTGTGACGTTACACAGTTTTGCAAATTAATATAAAATTAACTATTTAATAACCGAGTTTTTATTATAATTAGTTTCCTTTATTAACCCTTTGTTAAAATACAAAATTTCATACACTTGCTATCGTCAGCGTAGAAATAATGAGAATTAATGCTTTTTTGTCTGGCGTGGCGACGTTAAGGCTTCATAGTCTTCACTTTCTGTTGCCGTTCTGTTACTTTCTGTTCTGTGAACCTATTTTTGTAGATACTTTTTCCGTAAAAACGCACATATTATTACTTTTCTTTGAAAGCATATATTCAGTTTTAACTTCTCCACTGCCTATTTTTCTAATATATTATTTATCTGTATTCCACAAATAAAGTAAATAAATACCCACCAAACCAAATGTTCCGATTTCATAAAGAATTCGTAACGACTAGTCGATAAAATCTTCCGATTTCGGAACCGAAATATTACCGAAATCGTAACGATTTTTATATGAAATGGTTGACACGACTTCGTAACGTTATGTAGGAACGAAATCGAAACGATATGTAGTTACGAAATCGCAACGATATGTAGGTACGAATTCGCAACGACATATAGGTGCGAATTCGCAACGACATGTATGTACGAAGTCTGTGGGTATAAGCTAAAATATCGTTCTCTGAAAGTTAATTGAATATATGTAAAAATTATTTAATTATTTGGTAATCAAGCCAATACTTTACCGTAATTAATTCGATTTCAATTGTCTATCTTGTATATGTATACAGTACATATTTATTAAATTTTTTGTATTTACTAGAATTTTTTTATTCAATACAATTGTGGTTTTTATTTTCTTATATATAAATCAAAGTTTGATATATTTTTTTTTTATTTGTTCAGACAAACAACCGAAATGTCTTAACAATTTCATTAGTTTTTCAGTTTCAGACAAACTACCGAAATGACTTAACGAATTCGTTACAAGTCTGATTTCAGAAAAACTCGAAAACTTTGGTTTGGTGGGTAGTTTAAACATATCACAATAATTTAATAATGAGTTTTTGTTAAGAGTTTATCAACTGTTTCTTGCTTTTACTTAAGAACGTTGTCAAAGTTTTGTTTTTAACAGGGTCGTCCGCAACAGAACGGAACGGTACAAAAAGCTAATTCCATGTAAACATTTCTATTTATCAAAAATAGATCAGAGGTTTCGTAATAGAACGGAAAGTAAAGACTAATTCTACCTTTATCCTAGAATACCATTAGAACCAAAACTAAATTTTACCGCTAATTGCTATTAGGTTGCTCTTTTGTATTTATTTTACATTTAGTTGTTGTTGTAGCAAAAGTTTTACGGTAAAAGTGGTAAGTGGAATACCAAAATAAATTTAATAGTTCCGTTATGATTGCACTAGCACATAAGGGACTGATATTGGTCGATCGAATAATCAAAGCGTGTCAGGTGGCTGCATCTCAACCGAGCAGGTACATCACATTTTGCAAAACTATTTGAGTAATACAAAACTTTTCACACGATGGATGTCGCGATTGTCCACGCTCGGTTCAAATATAGAATATATGTGAAACGGCCTATGAAAAGGTGGCTTATGACTCAAAAATGTTGCATTGTTGCAAATTGTTGCATTGTTTATCTTTAACAGCTAATTTTTCGAAATTTTGTTTTTGAGTCATAAACCACCTTTTCCCTTTTTATAGACCGGGTCACATATAATTTTCCAAAAGGAAATAAGAGATTAAAAACCGAATGTAACAATTTTACCGATTTAAATGACTTGGCAATACCTATGTATACTATTTTTAGAACTCTACACTAATAGAACTTTATATAAAACCTATGTTTTAAAATCCTGATTAATTTCCCAAGACTGGTCCCTTTTTAAAGGGTTTTTTTAGCCACATTTATAACAATCTGATAGATAATTTCATGGCATTTATTTTTAAAATTTGATTTCCGATACACCGTCGCGGCTACGAGTTGCATGGTCCATTTGATTAGTCCAATTTTTGAAAACTTTTTTCAATAAATCTGGCTGTATGGCGGCAATAGTTGCTTAAATTGGCTTCCAATGATTCAAGAGTTACTGGTTTATCGGCATAAACCAAGGACTCAACAGAGCCCCAGAAGGCCAGGACCACTTCTAGAAATAAATTTATCATCAATCACCAATGGTGATCTCTTGCAATGAGCTGTTTAACTTATAGAGTAAGTACTTTTTTTAGGTTTAGGGTCAATTGACTATCAATTATTATGAATGTAACTATTTGGCCTTATTGAGTTTTTAAATAAAAATGAGTTAAAACCGCCCACAGCAAGAGAACACCATCGACTTCGATTACGGAAAGACTTACGGCCCCTTTCACAATGTATGATTATAAATTAACATGAAGTTTTACCACAAGTTAAGTTAAATTTCATTTCACAAAGTATGATTATTTTTTAATTGACACCCTTTAACAAAAAAGTGGCTGTTAGATTTAACCGAATAAAATGCCATGTTGTTCTTGTATCAATCTTATATGTGAAACTGTGACAAAGGCGGCATGGCGTAAGTATCCTAATCCCATGACACCTCCATCATTGGCACCGATCTAGTTGAACGAAAGGGGTTTGATCGAATCTTAAATACACATTGCCTGGTGCAAAATGGCATCAGTTAAACGTGTTTTGCTAGCAAACTTTCAACCTAGGCTCAAGCATGCAAACAATGACCTTTAAAAGCACTCCTAAATGATTCGAATATACTTTGAACTTAAATTCTTTATGTAATATATCCATAAAAAATATCTGTTTCCATTGGGTATGGTAAAGTTGAGTGTAGGTCACTCCAGATTTTTTTGTTAAGTAACCTTATGATGGTGAAATCCAAATCGGTAACTGACGGTTAAATAGTGCCTGTTTTTTTAGTTAACTTTCCATTAAAAATAAAATAATCATACATTGTGAAAAGGGCCCATAAGGCGATAGATATGATGACAAAAAAGCTGTACACAAAAAGAAGAACGATGTTAGTCGAAATCAAGGCATATTCATAACAGGTAAACTCGTGGCAAAAATAAGCACAACTCTGGAATAAAAATACGAACATTTTGTTTTTGTACAAATCATTTTCGGCTGTCAAAAACATTTAAAACAGCCCAAATATTGTATTTTAAGTTCCAATTTTCTATATAAACGCACACTTTAATATTTTGTTTGACAACACCCTGATTTTCATATTAATGTAAGTAAATTTTGACACTGGAAGAAGCAAAAACACTGGAATGCAAAAAATAGCCACCTGAGCTGTCCTGTTTATCTGTTACATATGAATTTGCCTTGGTCGAAATGGCTAACATTAGAACTCCAGGGTTAATTTGCTTTAAAAATATACATACATACCTATCTATCTATAGATACAATAAAATTTAATCTTCTGACAAAATGTGATACAATTAAAAAATGAACCTAGTGTTTATATAATAGTATTATTATGTAATTTAATTAATAGTTTTTAATGAATTTTAAAAAATAATTTTTATTTATTTTTTTTAGTAAAGGAGAAAGCATGGTTTCCATAACTGTACATACCCGTACAAATTATGTTTAATAAAACATAGGAGAAACTTTTTCCAAAAGCTTTAATTTTTGTTAATTTTTACAGTCGTAGAATAATATAAGATTTCGCGTTCAGAAAAAAAAAATTTCAACACTCGCATAACTCGTACTGAAAAAATCCTCATTAGAGCAATCATGAAATATATGGGATTCGCAAAAGTATTATTTTTTGCACTCCCCGCGCATTTTCGGTTATCTGGGGATTAAAAATTGAGATGTGCATTAAAATTTCATTTCTAAAATGTAAACCGGCCAGGCCCCTCGCATTTAAGTGGTAAAAATGGCCTTAAAAATATGTTAAAACGATGTCTGGATTTAATTATCAATAACTCATAAACTGTGAGCTTTTCGTAATTTAGTTATATAAACTTTTTGTTCGTTATAAAAGGACTAATATTTTGTTCATACAAACTTTTAACACACGATACAGCGTAAGTGGTTTTTTAGCGGTTCAATTCGAAGGTTATCTTGAAATTGAACTTTGAGTGGTTCCCAATTATTTCTGGAGGCATGTAAATACGAACTCTCTTCATCATGAGATAGAACATTTTGCGCTCATTTAGTATGTGAATAAAGGTAAAATATTATGTCTATTTACTATTAAACTGATTTACTAACACTTAAAAACGCAAATAATGGAATTGCGCACTTTCAAGAGTTTCAGTATTAAAATTACTAAATAATATTGCAGGCTTGAGTCAGTTTTTGGTCATTAAGCCATAAAATGGACAACATTCAAAAAACCATTATTCACATACTAAATGAGCGCAAAATGTTCTATCCCATAAGGAAGAGAGTTCGTATTTTCATTCCTCCAGAAATGAATGAGAAACACTCAAAGTTCAGTTTCAAAATAACCTTCGAATTGAACCGCTAAAAAAACCTCTTACGCTTTATCATGGGTTAAAATTTTGTAAGTACAAAATATTTGTCCCTTTATAACGAAAACAAAGTTTATATTTATAACTAAATCACGAAAACTCTCATATTAAGAGTTATTGACTAATAAAGCCACATATCTTTTTTACAGCTTTTTTTTTGGCAATTTTTACGCAAAATTTTTATGCATAACGTATTTCTTACCCCCTACATAACCGAAAATGCACGTGAAGCGAAAAAAATAACACATTTCCATATATGGGTGGTCTAATACTCATGTAAGTCGGTTTGACTAACAAGTAGTTTTACAGTACATTAAAATTCATTAGTACTCCAGGGTTAAACCAAGCTATTCAGCCTAATTACGCTTCTCGAAGTTGTGTTCCAATTCAAAACTGGCGTTACGAACTAAGTCCCCAATGAACTAAGTCCCCAAACCGAAAATGAACTAACCCCCCAATTTTGGGGAATTAGTTCGTTATGAACTAATCCCCCAAATTTTGTATACGAATTAACTCCCCAATTTTATGAACTATTTCCCCAATTAAAATGAACTAAGTCCCCAATTTTACGAACAGTTGCTAAAAAAATGAACCAACAAAAAATTATTTATTCTCCTATAATAAAATATAACATATAAATACAAGCATACAAAAGTTCATAAAATAAATAAACTGTCTACTAAATAAAATCAAATGTAGACTTGCATCGAATCTTCTACCACCCCTCTGCAACAAGGGCATTTATAGTTAAGCAAGCTCTTTGAATTTGCATCAGCTTGCAGTTTAAGATTGCATTCAAGACAAATTTTGAGGTGTTTGCAGGGTAGCAGCACTATGTTTGGAGTTTTATCCCGGCAAACTACACAGTCTTTTTCATTTTCTTCAACTGGCTGGACCAATTCATCACAAGAATCTTCTTGAAGATCCTCGTCCTTAAAAATGTTTTCTTCCTCCACCATATTCACGCATATGCCATTTTTTGCATAAACCATACGAGAGAGGAATTCCTCAACTGTTATTTTTCCTTCCTGTATCAAAATGGAGGCTTCTTTTATTTTCCTTCCTTTCTCAATGCTGCTTTTTCGCTTCTTTTTTGCTATTGTGCCCCCACTCGCACAAAGCATTTCGAAATGGCGCGATTTGAAAAATTCTTCGTCTCGAATAACTCTAACGAATTTAAAGAAATTACCATTTCTTTCGGCTGACCTACCTAAGATGCCATTATATGCCTCAACAGCAGATGTTGTGCGGGTGTCTTGGTTGTGGACTGAGAAATTTTTACAGCCAGTCTGAAAGATTGTGTAGAGGTAGATATTTTAAAAATAAAACTCTTACCTTAAATCTTATAAACTTACTTTATTAATCCACTGACTCTCGTGTATTTTAAAAATGGCAAAAATAGGCTTCCACTGTCCATTAAAAAAATTTTTGATTTAAGGCCATTGAATGTTGTCTTAATTAAATTGGGTGGCAGTAAAGGTAGGGCCAACATTTTGTGGTACATTGATGATGCGCTTTTGGAAGATCTCACGTAGTCCAATAAGGACTTATGTTTTGCTAAATTTCGTCTTACAGCTTGGCAGAAATGAAACCTACAATTTGTGAAATTTGTTTTAATACCTATCACGAATTGAATTAATTAAAATTGCTAGTTTCAGTTTTTGAATTGAATGAGTTTGTAGTGTCAGTATTTGTAAAAATTTTCTTTGAGCGTAAATCAACCCACATACGCTCAAAGAAAATTTTTACAAATACTGACACTACAAACTCATTCAATTCAAAAACTGAAACTAGCAATTTTAATTAATTCAATTCGTGATAGGTATTAAAACAAATTTAAAAAATTCGCGCGAATTTTTTAATTTCAAAATCACTTACATTCTCAAAACTCTAAAGAATTAAACAAAAAAAATTGTTATTCAAATTTCTTTCCATATAAATAAGTAGTTTTCTTCATAAAAATATTACATTTTACTTACCAGCATCCAACTAGTTTTGACTGTGGAAAAACTTTATTCAGTGCATTTCTCAATCCTTGCTCATAGTCTGTGATAAATATGAGGGGACTTAACTCAAATATATTTTCGTTGATATATCTAAAAATTGCTTCATATATTTCATTGGTTTTTTTGTTCATCAAAACAATGAATATGGGAAAAATCTATTTGAAAAAATTGCAAAAGTTTTTAATCGAATTTGTATAAAAATTAATATAAATTACCTCTTCAAAATATTCTATATAAATTACCAATAGCTGCTTATAACAGCCATGGGGAACTACTTTAAAGGTAGCATCAATGAGATATGTCCTTTTGATAGGCGGAATATTCTCTTTAATTAAGTCTATGGATTTCAGAGAAGAAAACAAGCAAAAGGAGTAGTTATCTTCAGTAATTGCTGCAGTGAAAAAATGTCTCGGCTTTGCGTCGTCCTTAGACAGACCAAACTCGTTCCACACATGCTCAATATTAAATGCTTCTACCACTTCAAGGGCACTTTTTGGAGAAGTTACTAAATGTTTCCTTACAATTTTTTGTAAACCTCTTTGTAATTTTGAAAAACTTAAGTTTCTGGTGTCTTCTTGATTGCTATTTATTTAAAAATTCACATAATTTACCATAAAAAAAGATATATAATTTACTTACCTTTCACATGTTTTCCTAAATGCGCTTCTTATGGTGCTAATATTGGTCTTGGATCCACCAAGAGTTCCTGCCACATCTTGGCACTGCCTCTTGATGGTGTTTAGAGCCTTTAATTCCTTGTATACTTCCTCCTCGTCCCCATGGTTATGGTCAACATATTTTTTCGCGAAAACACATTGCCCATCCGGAAGCAAGTTTATCCTGGCCTTACAATCTTTTTGTCTGCATCCGTATTTATAAACATTTTTATATATCGATTTTTTTACAAAAATCATTTTTTGATCAATTAAATATAACAATTGGCCATTTTTTCTATTTCCATTTATAGTCTCGAAATTCATTTTTACTTCACACTTAGCACTTCACTCGTTCGCAGTTAAACACTATTTAAATTCTGTATTAAAAATTAATAATAGCAATGATCTATTTCTTACATTAACTAACGGTTCAATATAAGTTGATTTTTTGAAATTTTGCTAATTTAACAAAATGAACTAACCCCCCAAAAATAATTTTGGGGTTTTATTTCATTTCAGGAATTTGGGGAGTTACTTCATAATGAACTAGCTCCCCAATTATTAAAGTGAACTAAAGCCCCAAAATAATGAACTAAGTCCCTAAAAATCGTTGTTGTTGTAGCCTGCATAAAATTTTGGGGGGTTAGTTCATTTTCGGTTTGGGGACTTAGTTCATTGGGGACTTAGTTCGTAGCGCCTTCAAAACTATTGTAACAAATTAAAGATAGGAAAAAAAATGTGTCTTATTACATAAGTTTTGAATTCGAGATCCGTAATAAGGCTGATTGACTTCTTTGAAAACAAATCAACAAAAATTTTTAACTCACCTTTTAAAAACAAGTATCAAAGAGAAGAGTTCAAATATTTGAAAAATACATAGATATGATTTATTTTTTTGAAAATTTTTTAATAATTTTTTTTTTTAATAATTTTCTTTTTCTTTAAATTTCGAATAAAATAAAAAATGTTTAAAAAAGTGTTATTAGCTTATGTGTTTATAAATGTATAACTAATATGTATGCTTTGCAAAAACCCCAGGATAAATAAAATATATGTTAATATTTTTTGTAAATTAAATAAAAAAATGTTATAATAATAGTTTTAATGAAACCTTTAATGTTTATATACATTTTAGAATAAAAAATATCGCACTTATTTTTAACAAAATAATAATAAAATTGTCTATTGTGTTTTAAAGAGAGGAACAGAGAAGAAGCCCATGATGAGACTTTTTATTATAAAAAACATCATATAATTTAACGCCTATTTGGGATATTTTTTTGGTTAAAATAAAATTTATATTACAGGATTTAAATTAATTTTTTTTATTTTGGTATAGAAGCGAAATTTATAGCATAGAACTAGAAAAAGGACATATTTTTTTAGAATAATGTAACAATAATAAATTCTAAATCTAATAAAAGTAAATTTTAAATTTTGTTTACAGTCATTAGTGCTATATAAAGCTCGTATAACGAAAAGTACTTTTCAATATTAAATAATATGCTTTAAACTAAACTAGCAGAATTACAATCACTGCATTCATATTTATACGAAGAGCTTGACTTTATTTGACAATATATTTAGCGATGCTTCATATAGGAGGTGATTCAACCATTGTGTGTTTGTAGCTGATTGATTTTTATTTATTTTTGAAGTGATTCAATTTTATTCATAATTTCAACAAATAAAATTTTCAGTAAATGCCTCGGCCATCGATCGTTTAGCGAGTATTTTAAACAATTCACTAATGCTTTCCGGATCGCACTCGTTTGTGTTCAGAATACCAACGATGAAGATAATGTACTGCTGCCCAAGCATTTAATGGTGACATGGTGGATCCTAACTATCGGATATTAACTTCAGATCCACTCTCTTAATTCATCCAGCCGGAAGGACGATATTTCTTCTTAATATCCAGATTGCTATTTCTTCTTTCTTGGGCCGGATGTCCAGAGCATCAGCTGCGGTTACGAAAGCTAAAACAAAAAGTTCATCTCTGCGATTGAAAATAATTAGCGCTACTACCCAGAACAGAATGGCAAGAACACAGCCAGCCTACTAAGAACCCCTGGAGGACAGATGGGCATATTAGTGGATGTGCTGACATGATGGCTTCTGTAGAAGTTGTCAGGGCGGGTCTGTTATTGCCCAGCCCTATCTACTGAAAGTAGACTAAAAGACCTTGCAGACCTGTCGGGCTGCGATAATAACAGGATAAACTCATTTATCCGGCGATCCGTGCAACCTAACCTAATAGTACCAAACAAAAACCAGAGACGACGATCTTCACCGAAATTTATGACAACAGGAAATCACATTTTTAATCGACAATTACGCTGAATATTGTTGAACAGAAGGGTTATAAATTAGTTCAACTGTTTGTAATTTTATTCCAAAAAAGTTTCATTTTATTGTGAAGGAAGTTACCTTAATAGAAACAAATCATGTTGGATTTAATGTAACGTCATATTTATAATGTTAACCCAGTTCTACTTAAAAAAGAAATATATCGTCGTCATTTGTTTTTATTTTTATTATGAAGGATAGAGTAAACCCCCGTCTACATTAGTCATTAACATGTCTTAACAAAAGTCAAACTTCATATAAAAGAACTGTATTAATGTCTAATGGAGACGGGGGGTAAATATTTTCCAAAAATAGGTCTTTTTGTTATTTTGTCAAATATTTTCCATGTATGAACAAAGCTTAATGAGTCTAATATTACGCGTTTAATAAGCTTTTGTCCGCTTCTTTGTAAATAATCAAAATTTCTCGAGCTTTCTTTATCACGTTATGACTTTTTAATTATTTCTTTTTTACTCTTTTGTGATAAAAAGCTTAAATTTGAGTTATAGATTTCCTAAATATTCGTTATTTTCAAGAGAAAATATTTTGGAGTATTAAAACCCTTCTTAGATTTAGAATTGTCATTTTCTTTACAATTCGAAAGCTGTAAATCATATTTTTATATCAATTTTTTTTTAATTTTTTAAAATTTTTAGTTTGGAAAAATTTAATAAGAATAACTGCATTACTATTACTTTTAACTATTATTTGTTCAAGGATATATTAAATAACCATATAAATTAATTGAAATGTTAACAATTAAACAAACAAACCATTTATAAAAAAAATCAAACTAAATTTCAAGTTTAATAAATTCAAAAAAGAAGTTTGAAAAAACTTACAAATATTTACGATAATTACGTAAATCTGCACTATGATCTTCAACCACCGGCTGTAGATTATCCATAACACCTACAGCGGCTGCGGCCGATTCGAAGGAGGGAGGTTCTGCGTTAGCAGGACTTAAGGGACCACACTTGCCTGAAGTGCCCGTCTTAGTACGGCGTCTACCTCGAGTGCCAGTACCGCGAGCACGCCTACCGGTAGTAGTTGTTGTAGTGGGAGTAGCAGTGGCATCTATAGAACTACCAGCCATGCTACCATCAATAGAATCTAAGCCCGAAAGAGAAGTATCAGCAAGCATAGCCGTTGCTACAGCATTTGAAGCCGAACGACCGCGTCCTGCACCGCTACGACGACGCCCTGGGCCTGGTCCAGCACCTTCTCCTGGTATTAGCGTAGCCTTTTTGCCACGTCCTCGCTTTCTCCGCTTCTTTGTGCCGTAACGTGGATCATAGTCATATTCATCATCGGCAGGTGATTTTGGTTCTTCCAATGAATCATTATCATTTATATCAATCTCATCGTAGAACCATTCTTTGGGCAGGTCTTCTTTCAATTGATGATGCTGAGCTCCTAACTGTTGTTGCGGTTGCTGCGGCTGCTGTTGGCTGTCTTTGCTGTCAGATGTATCACCACCTGCTGCTCCCAAAGAAGATGATTCCTCCATTAATGAGCTGCTTAAATCGGGATCTTGCTGTAGTCCTGTCGAAACAGTAGGTGAAGCAGTGCCAGCAGCTCCCGTACCTGTAGTACTAGCTACCAAAGCCTCATGGTCTTTACGTAAAGCCTGGAAAGGACGATCTGGAAATCTGTAAAAAATTAATTATTAGAATCTGCAACTCAAAACTATAAATACGAAATATTCAAGTTGGTTTTGTTTATTCTAGAACTTTGGTATCTAAGAAAAAAGATTTCAAGAAATAATAAATTAGTATCCTATAACTTTTTTAAATCCCTTTTCTGCAAAAAATTAAATCTTTACATTTAAAACGTTTGTAAGACACATTTAGTGTGGAAATTCGTTTTACAAATTACTTAATAATAAACAAACAAAATTTATTGATTAATGTATGTTTGTTTACAATGTTATGTCAGGGTGCACATGGATCTTAAGGTAGATTCCGACAGTTTTGAGAACTCGGGTTTCATACACGGCCTTTTGAAAAACCATCTAAAAGACAGGGTAACTGTATTTTTTCTTCTGATATTACAGCATGCAATGTCTTACAGCCATGGAAATATAAATAAGTCAGTCAAGTGCGAGTTAGACTTACACACGTAGGGTTCCGCACTATGTTTAGTACAACTTTAAAAATTTTGCGGCCATGGGAATACACTTTCTATAAAAATATACATGCACCTACCTATTTCGGTTAAAAAAATAAGGTAATGTACGTGAAAAACATGTCACTTATGGAACAGCCCTTAGATATTAGTAATTGTTACAGCGACGGAAATACAACATCTACTGTAAACATTTCAAGAGTCTACCTATTATTACGGTTCAAAAAATAAGGCTATTTATATACAAATCATGTCTCTGTCGGAACACCCTTTAATTTTGTTATTTGTTATAGCGGCCATGGCAATTCTCTTTCTATGAATATATCAAGAGTCTACTATTAAAAAAACAAGTTACTATATACATATGAAATTTATAGTCAAGCTCTCTAAGAAAGAATAATTTAAATTACAAATTAGGTGATAGTATTAAAGAAAAATTGGGAAATTTAAATTTTTTAGACACTAGCAGAGCGGAATGCACATTTTCTAGACAGCTACGTCCATCAAACCGGTACACATTTTCAAAATGTTATAAAAATTTTCACAAATACTTTTGGAAAAAAGTGTGAACACAGTTTGTTAGTATGAACTATTATCTTCCTAATAGTACCGGTTTGATTCCCTGAGATGGAAGGGTTTGGACACAGTGGCTATTTCCGTCAGAGAACTCATATACATACTAGAAATTTTCACTAAGTCACATTTTCAAAATGTTATAAAAATGTTCACAAATACTTTTGGAAAAAAGTATGAACACAGTTTGTTAGTATGATCTATTATCTTCCTAAGAGTACCGGTTTGATTCCCTGAGATGGAAGGGTTTGGACACAGTGGCTATTTCCGTCAGAGAACTCATATACTAGAAATTTTCACTAAGTCACATTTTCAAAATGTTATAAAAATGTTCACAAATACTTTTGGAAAAAAGTGTGAACACAGTTTGTTAGTATGATCTATTACCTTCCTAAGAGTACCGGTTTGATTCCCTGAGATGGAAGGGTTTGGACACAGTGGCTATTTCCGTCAGAGAACTCATATACATACTAGAAATTTTCACTAAGTCACATTTTCAAAATGTTATAAAAATGTTCACATATACTTTTGGAAAAAAGTGTGAACACAGTTTGTTAGTATGATCTATTATCTTCCTAAGAGTACCGGTTTGCTTCCCTGAGATGGAAGGGTTTGGACACAGTGGCTATTTCCGTCAGAGAACTCATATACTAGAAATTTTCACTAAGTCACATTTTCAAAATGTTATAAAAATGTTCACAAATACTTTTGGAAAAAAGTGTGAACACAGTTTGTTAGTATGATCTATTACCTTCCTAAGAGTACCGGTTTGATTCCCTGAGATGGAAGGGTTCGGACACAGTGGCTATTTCCGTCAGAGAACTCATATACATACTAGAAATTTTCACTAAGTCACATTTTCAAAATGTTATAAAAATGTTCACAAATACTTTTGGAAAAAAGTGTGAACACAGTTTGTTAGTATGATCTATTACCTTCCTAATAGTATCGGTTTGATACCCTGAGATGGAAGGGTTTGGACACAGTGGCTATTTCCGTCAGAGAACTCATATACATACTAGAAATTTTCACTAAGTCACATTTTCAAAATGTTATAAAAAAGTTCACAAATACTTTTGGAAAAAAGTGTGAACACAGTTCGTTAGTATGATCTATTACCTTCCTAAGAGTACCGGTTTGATCCCCTGAGATGGAAGGGTTTGGACACAGTGGCTATTTCTGTCAGAGAACTCATATACTAGAAATTTTCACTAAGTCACATTTTCAAAATGTTATAAAAATGTTCACAAATACTTTTGGAAAAAAGTGTGAACACAGTTTGTTAGTATGATCTATAACCTTCCTAAGAGTACCGGTTTGATTCCCTGAGATGGAAGGGTTTGGACACAGTGGCTATTTCCGTCAGAGAACTCATATACATACTAGAAATTTTCACTAAGTCACATTTTCAAAATGTTATAAAAATGTTCACAAATACTTTTGGAAAAAAGTGTGAACACAGTTTGTTAGTATGATCTATTACCTTCCTAATAGTATCGGTTTGATTCTCTGAGATGGAAGGGTTTGGACACTTTGGCTATTTCCGTCAGAGAACTCATATACTAGAAATTTTCGCTAAGTCACATTTTCAAAATGTTATAAAAATGTTCACAAATACTTTTGGAAAAAAGTGTGAACACAGTTTGTTAGTATGATCTATTACCTTCCTAATAGTACCGGTTTGATTCCCTGAGATAGAAGGGTTTGGACACAGTAACAATATCTCTTAAAAAAGTCCGAAAATCTGTGCAGAATACGTACTAAATGTATGGGAAAACTTTTTTTATCGCATGATATATTTTTCAATAAAAAAAAAAAAAAGTTTTTGTCTCTGCTAGTTAAATACGTATTTATCTTCACACACATTATAAGTTTTAGTATTTTCTACTATAGCGGCCACAGTTATACACCTTCTGTGAAAATTTCAAGCGGCTACCTATTATAGTTCGGAACACCCTTTATTTTTTAGGTTTATTTTTTTATACTTGTTTATATAGCGAACTAAGTTTTAATTACTGTTGTTAACTTTAGTCTAACTTCTACCAACCTCTGCAGAAATCACAGTGTGGAAGATTTATTATATTAGCATTACGCCAATGATACATTGCCCCGTCAGAATAACCCGAAACTGCCAAGTTATTCTCAAGGATTAGGGATTTCATATATGTATATACATATGTAGTTTGTCTTCCTGTAATTACAGTTGGTCAATAAAAGCCTTAAAATCGAACCGGTAACCTTATTAGAGCTTCTGGTTTGTGAGGCTGAAAATAGTACTTTATATGATAAGTCTGCTGATCATAAATGTGCGTTCCAGCTCAATCAGTTTTGTTTTTGGGTACCCCTTAATGCTTTGGTATCCAAAAAAAAATCAAGTTGGAAAGACTCTGCTTCGCAAATTAATTTGTATGTAAATATTACAACCTGATAAAAAATCCCTAACATTTACCATGTGGTACTTCAGTCAGTCTATTTCTTTATATCCGGATTTTATCCTAAACTTTTAAAACAAAGTGATAAAGAGATAAATATAAATAATGCGTTTCTTGGTCTAATGCCCAGGGCCTTCCTACGAGCCTTCCCTTGATCAACATGTTACGACAATAAAAGTAAATAATAATATCAAACACAACCACACAAAAATGTTAAAGTCCACACATTCCGGTGTATAAAAAATAATTTAAAAAAATAAAAAAAAAATTGATTTAATACCGCCAAAGGATTTAAATGCGGACTCTATATGGATATAAGCAAAAGAATCTTGTATTCACAGATAAAATACCGCGATCCATCGACAAAATCATCTTCGCTCCCGAACGACGCGAGTTATACTCGCCAAAAAAAACGTCAACTAAGCAACAGTTGTATCAACCGTCATTTTTTTTCTCAGAAATGAACTTCCGAAAGAGGCAGAGCTGATACAACAACAACAGCAGCCAAGATCCTGCAGAAGGATTAAAACGATTCCTGGAAAAGCGGAAAAATAAAAACCAGCCCTACAAAATTGTATATTTTGGGTTGGCAACTAACAGGCATGTTCTGACAATCGAGAATCGGCTAAAATTTGCGATGCGAGTTGAAATCGCATGATTGGTGTTCTGCAGTTCACAATCGAAAAAATTTGGCGACTTTAAATCTCAAGCACATAATGAAGTGAACTGATGTATTTTTCTTAAAAAAAGACTTTAAAACAGCATTAAACACAAATCAAACTAAACATGTTAGCTTTTATTTTTAAGAAAATGTAATAACATTTGCACACAATTGCACACAATTGCACTTATAAATAACAATTTTAAATATATGTTTTGCTTAATTGATTTGTTTTCTTGAGTTCTGGCGATTTGATACGAACAGCCGATTCACTTGATCTTCGAAAATATTTACAGCTAGAACTGTAGATTATGTACTCCGTAATCAATTTAAATATGCGGTTATCAGGTATGTTCTGTAAACCGAAACCGAGTGAAATTGAATCCGAATGAAATTTTAAATTGTCATAACTTTAAAATCTTACAATATTTTGATATTATTTTTTATAGATTTGATTAAAGACCATTCACATAACTTCCTTGATTGCTAATGTTTTAAAATAATAGGCGCAACCAAGTTATATTTTTCTTTAAAAATTTATTCGATTTCAATTTCACTCGGTTCGGATTACAGAACATATATGGTATATCTGCCTACACCAGTGACTCGATCTTTCTGAAATTTTCAGTTTATTAAATATAGGCTACTTATTTTTTTGATATTCGACATGGCCGTGCCACCTCCCATACAAAGTAAATATTTACCATCGTAATAGGTAGCATCTTGAAATTTTGCATCCGCAACGTCTATATTAACATGCATAAAATATATTTTTTAATACTGATTACCAACGACGCACGTTGGGTTGAAATTCCCAATAATGGCTCTTAAATGAAAATTTATATTTTTTCAATGGAACTTTCAATTTCAGGTATTTGGAAACTTAAAAGCAAGGTATATTTATTTTACTAGGTAGTGGCATCCCTACAACAAATACAACAATACAATAACAACATGGAATTTTGTTGTTGCTTTGTACTTCGAAATGTCAAAAAACATATAAGAAATTGAGAAGGCGTGTATGTGTTTTATTGCTTTCTCATTTCTACACTATACAATTTCTGAACACATACAACTACCTAGTAAAATATTGGAGTTGGATAGAGAAACCCTCCTAACAACATATAACACGATTGGCCGGTCGGTGGTTAACTATGCGGCGCCAGTGTGGACTCCGAGAGTCAGCAGTACTCAATGGAAGAAACTTCAGAGTTGCCAAAATGCTGCACTCAGGATCGTAACAGGCTGTGTTCACATAACATTTGAAGAACACCTACATGATGAAGCTAAAATGTTGACGGTTAACGAACATAATGTTATGTTAACAAAACAGTTCCTCCTGGGATGTCACCAGAGGGGGCACCCGAACTACCATCTTACGGAGTTAGACCCCCCCGAGACATGTCATGCGAGATTATGGGAGTAGCATTCAACAACATCTGAATTCCATAGGTGATGACAACTCTTATATTTCAACACTAGGCAACATTCATAGAGAGTCAGTAGAAAACGGCATAAATTCCCACCGTGTAAATGTTGTGTTGGGAGGCCGTGCCCCACCCATTGCAAATGAAGAGCGAAACCTACCACGAAAGACCAGAGTAGTATTATCACAACTCAGATCGGGGTGGTCTACCCGTTTAAACTCATACTGGTCCAGAAATAATGACTCCATTCCTGATATATGTCCCTCATGTGGCTTAGGCCCACACGATGTACATCATCTTTTCGACTGTGGCGCAAATCCAACCCAACTAGAACCTAGTGCTCTTTGGACCCACCCACTTGAGGTGGCACAATTACTGGGTTTGGACCTAGCAGAGTTGGATGACCAGAGCGATGAAGAAAACTAGAATTTTTAACTAACATACATACATACGTGTAATTTCAGGTCGAGCTGCTACAACAACAACAACCTAGTAAAAAAATATATATGTACCTTGCTCAAATGTGTATCTCAGTTAAATATTTTTGTTGTAGAAATTTTTTTAATATTTTTTTTTTAATTGGTGTCAAAAATAATCATTTTTCACTTTCAAGTAGAAATTCAAATACGCTTTGGGGAAGCTTGGGTAAAAAAAAAATATTCGCAATTTTCTATGATATGTCTACTTACAAATCATATAAAAACATTTTGCGGGTTTTTTGCGATAAAAAGGAAAATAAATTGTTTTCTATTTCAACATCAAAGAAAAATTCGTGTATGCTTAGAAACGCACTCACTGGATTAATCATGTATGTATGTAAGTGTGTACATATACATGTAGCTTTACATAAATTTTTAATACATGGTTCGCAGATTATTACTCATGCACTGTTACCTATTGGCCAGTTATCGGAGGAAGCACAGGAAGCTGGTAATAAAGATTTTAAATCATACAGAGAACATTTTTCACGAAAATGCTGTTGTGAAAAGACCAATCAAGATATTTTCAATAGATTTTTAATAAGCTCTAATCCTATTATTAGTAATATGAGCAAACATTACAAAAAGAAAATTAGCGTGTTACCACAGCAGGTATTGGACTTTATATTATTACCTAAAATTTCTGAAGAAAATAATTCCGATGATATTTATTTTTGTGACAGCGAATATGAAGACTAATAGAATTAAACATAAAATGTAAATTTATATTAATAAAAACTTTTTAATAAATAAAGATTAGAATGGCCTATTTCCGGGAAATTCAATTACGTTGAATTTTTGTATGTTGAGTTACTCACCTAAAAAAATCAAATTGTCCAAATTTCATTCATTTATCTTTAAAAATGGAGCTTCCAAAGCAATTTAAATATTCATACCAGCTGACAAACGAAAACCACTGGCGTTAAAAAAATTTTGTTTACAAAAATTTTTTTTAAGTAATGACCCACTTAATACTACGAAACGAAAAAATAACTGCTATATCATCATCAATTTCAACCCAATGTGCGACGTAAATAACCTTTTACTTCCAAGTTGCTACATACAATATCACTAACGAAAACTTTATTTGCCTGCAAATATTTTTATTGTTTTGTGTTTTATATAAATATAATCATATTTATTTATTAAAATTGTTTTGTGAATAAATATGTATAATCACCCCTATCGCGAATATTTATTCCCATGAAAAAAACTCCCAAAAATTCTATGGTGAATGATTTCTATCGTAAAATACAAGTAAATTGTTATTGGAATCATTCACGATAGACAAATTTGGGAGTTTTTTTCATGGGAACAATTATTCGCGATAGGGGTGATTATGTTGTGACCGTATTTTTAAATGTTAATTTTTGTCCATTTTTCCCATAAACAAGTTCGCTGCTGGCTTTTTTAATTTTCTTTTGTTTGCTTATGTTTTTCGAACATAGCAAATCGCAAGAGTTACAGAGCGTGCAGAAAAAAATTTGGCGATTTCAAATCATGCGAGAGTCAGAACAAGCTTGTTATAAGTGATTGCCAGTTTTGTGGATAGATGGGCTTTACATTTTTTTTTTTGTTAACGTGGTCAAGGCATCTAACCTATATTTTTTTCTTATTGTTGGGACTCCCACCCTTATTTTAGTAAAAAATTCTATCGATTAGAGCTTTAGTTTTCTTTTTAATCCAATTTAAAAGTGGAAGACCAGAACGTGCACTTCAGACATATATTATTGTATTACTCCCGAAAAGGCAAGAACGCATCGCAAGCATAAAAGATTTTATGTGGCATATAATGAAGACTTTAAAAAAAGGCAGTGTCAAAATTGATTTGGCAATTCAAGAAAAGCGGCTGGCATTGTCAAATTGTAGGGATGTTGTTTTTTACTATGATAACGCAGAGCCCCACATGTCTTTGGACACTGGCCAAAATTAATGGAACTGGGTTGGGATGTTTTAACGCATCCACCATATAGCCCTGAAGTTGCGCCTTTAGATTACCATGTGTTTCGTTTCATGCAGAACTCCTTAGATGGTAAAATTTTTATTTTTTATGTCAGATAACATTTAACTTAGTTTTTTTTAAGCAAATATCAGAAGTTTTAGGAACGTGGAATTTTTATTCTGCGAGACCGATAGTTAAGGGTCATCGATAAGAACGGATGTTATCTAATTAAATAAAGGTTTATTTTTAAACAAAAACTTTGAATTTTCCTTCTTATTTGAAATCTCCAATCACTTAATTCCAACCCAATAGGTGATATTTTAAAGTAAATAAAGTGTAAACAAAAATTTACGCTGGATAACTACACGCCAGAAGAAGACAATAATTAAATTTACATTTCACTATTTAAGTTTACATTTCAAGATAAGTAAGTAAGTAAGTTGGAGTATTTTTTTTAGTTCCGTATACTTGACTGCGTTACACTTATCTTGATCCCATCAGAGTTAAAATACTAAAAATAAACTTTAGTCAAATTCTGAAAGAGAATCTAATTCATTCAACCTATTTTCGGCAGTTGGAAGGACTTTCTAAAATATTCCGTTCCTTTAATGCAACATAGTTATATAGGTATGTACATATAAAAATATCAAACTTGTCAAATGTTTTTAAAATATATGCTTTGTGGTATGAAAGGTTATTCAATTAAAGGTTACCTATTTTACCAATTTTCCCCTACAAAAGCAATAAAAAAAGAAAGCGACTACAAATTTATTTTTGCTCACTTGTACATTTTGTTTAAATATTGACGTCTACTTTTACGCCATCGTGTAGCCGGATACGTGTAGATCTGTCCTTGCCTAAATCCGGGCATTCGTTGTTTTTTGTCCATAAACAAATGGGAATGATTTTGTGCCACACCAGTTTGAGGATCCAGAAAAGGCAAACGGAGACGTCGTTCAATACACAAACGTGTATTGAAATTTGCACTGTATTCGATGGTTTCTCTATAGGAGGCATCTTTTAAAAAGTTTTCGATTTTTGCCAGATTCGGAGCTGACACTATTTGTATATCTACTGCAGAAGACATGCTGGCAAATTTTAACTATTGTGTTTTCTTCCTAAATAATTAATTTGTTAAGACTGTTTTAAAATAAATTTACAACTTCCATTAGAGCTTTATGACTTTAAAAGTTTTTAGCTTCCACAGAAATTTTTTTGGTTTTTAGATGGAGTAATTTGTGGTAATCTCTTATCTAGTTTCGTATTCCTCTGTTTGTTGTTGTTCCATTTCTTTCGTACATGGTACATACACATGCATTTTTTTATTAAATTTTTTGCCTAAGCCGTTCGTTTTATTAAATGGATACAAATTTAAATTACAAATTATACTTATTTAAAACTCTGTAGTTGTTTTTGATCACATTTTAATTGTCTTTAAATAATATTTTATAATATTTTAAGTTTGAATTAATTAAACTGGTCAACAAATTATTCAACACCTCCCTCAATGAGAAAAACAAATTTTTCAAATTTTCTGTTTTGATTTGACGTTCGTAATTGTTGCCGAATACGGGGTGGGTACGCGTGAGAGCTAAACTCTGGGTTTCCAACAACCTTTTTTACAGGGTTGCAAAATATGGAGTATTTGGCGCAATATCTTCGAATTAATAAGAAAAGTATACAAATTTTTGCAAAAATATTGAAACTTTCAAAAGGCTAATAAATCATAATTTTTTGTTGAATTAAAAAAAAATTAATCGAACTGAAAAGCTTTACTCGTACAGAATTTTGTGATTGTCACTTAAATCATTCTATATATAAGGATGCTGCACGGAAGATAATTTTTCGCAAATAAACAAATAAACTATATGTGGTACCATATAGCGACCTATACCAAACGATAGATAATAAAAGCACAATTTAGAATTGGTATAGATCATTTTCTGAAATACTAGCATTCAAAAGTTATTAAGCAACAAATTTTGGCATCGTGAAAAAATCGCTATAATTAGGTAAAAAGTTTGTTGCTTATAATCCCTAAACTATTCGTGGTACAATATAGCGATCTATACTAAACAATCTATATATATAAAAAGAAGTGTACATTTTGATTGTCACTCCATAACTCGAGAACGGCTCGACCGATTGCCATAAAATTTTTAGGGAAGGTACAGGGAGGAGTGATGATGGTTAGTTGATTTTGAAATCCAAAATCGGTCTAGCCATTCTCCAGTTCTGATTTTTTTCCTGAAAAAATTCAACATTTGAAAAAAAAAGTTTAAATTTCGGTTCGACCTAACGAAAAAAATCTATCCAACCTAATACACAAACTCATACATACACACATTCATTTGATTGACAGCATACAAATCAGAGACCTGCATGATTAGGAATCAAACAGCAACATTTTGCATTTCCTAACATGAATATTGAGCTAGATTCATATTAATGAGACTGTTGTTAACATATGCCTGTCACTGCTTGCAGTTTCTGTTTATTCACATGATTCAGAAAAGCAATGAATCACTATGATTGTTTTGAATACTTCGTGGAAGAGGCTGCTGACAAATATGATAGTTTTAGAGAAGGTTTTTATTTTAATATGAAAAAATTATTATAGTATATTTGGTTATTTATTTATTGATGATTATATAAAACAGTAAATGAATTTATATTACATTAATATACGAGTAGGAGTATCAATTAATTACTTATTAATAATTTAATTTAAAAATAATTTAATTGAAAAATTTAGACACAGATTTTTTCATTTTATTACGTACATAGGTATTTACATATACAAAAATATTTAGTATTCATACGTATATATGCAGATATTTCGAAAGAAAATGAAAAATGGACGTTAAGAAAAAATAAGAAAAATGTTTAAACAAAAAATTTAAGATTCGTCAATATATAAATAACAAAAAAAAAATATCCTTATTATAAAAGTAATAAAATAAAAAGTAATAAAATAAAATAAAATAAAATATACGCTGTTGATATGTATGCGAAAATTGAAGCAGAACGCCTTAATTACCTTCGATTCAATCGAGCCAAATTGCGATCGGAAGAATACATACACTTGCGAGATGCAATAGTGAATGATGGCAATGTTAATGATATCGGACGTTTAACAATATTACCATCGACATATGTTGGCAGTCCGCGTCACATGCACGAATATACGCAAGATGCAATGTCATATGTTCGCAAATATGGTCGTCCCGACCTATTCATAACATTCACATGCAATCCACAGTGGGCTGACATAAAAAACAATTTATTTGATGGTCAGAATCCAACAGATCGACACGATATAACAGCACGTGTATTTCGACAGAAAGTAAAAGCACTGATGGATTTGATTATCAAATTGCGAATTTTTGGAGAGGTGCGTTGCTGGATGTTTTCCATTGAATGGCAAAAGAGAGGGCTGCCACACGCGCACATCTTGATATGGCTGGTTCGTAAAATAACACCCGATCAAATTGATAACATTATATCAGCTGAAATTCCAGATGAAATCAGCGATCCAGAATTATTTGAAGTTGTCACGAAAAATATGATCCATGGCCCTTGCGGTCAAATAAATTTGAATTCAAAATGCATGATCGATGGAAAATGTTCAAAACGGTATCCAAGAGCATTTACTTCGGATACAATTACAGGTGACGACGGATACCCGTTGTACCGACGTCGGTCACCGGAGGATAATGGCCATACAACAATAATTAAAATACGTAATCAAGACATTGATGTTGATAATCGTTGGATTGTGCCTTATTCTCCACTATTGTCAAAAGTATTTCAGGCTCACATAAATGTTGAGTACTGTAACTCTGTGAAGTCGATTAAATACATATGCAAATATGTGAATAAAGGCAGTGATATGGCTGTTTTTGGAGTAGCTGGTGATAATAGCAATGATGAAATCGTTCAATATCAAATGGGGCGCTACATTAGCACTAATGAAGCTCTTTGGAGAATTTATTCATTTCCAATTCATGAGCGATATCCTGCTGTTGTTCATTTGGCTGTTCATCTTCAAAATGGCCAGCGTGTGTATTTTACCGATGCAAATGTACAGCAGAGAGCAGCACAGCCACCAGCAACAACATTAACTGCATTCTTTCAATTGTGCGAAAACGATGATTTTGCCAGAACGTTGCTGTATTCAAATGTAACGCATTATTTCACTTGGACTGCAAAGAAATGGCAACGACGTAAACAAGGAACCCCTGTTGATGGCCATCCGGGTGTTTTTTTTGCAGATACCATGGGAAGATTATACACAGTTCATCCAAACAATGCAGAATGTTATTATTTGCGGTTGTTGTTAGTAAATGTTGTTGGACCACGTTCATTTCAACATTTGCGAACAGTAAATGGTCATTTATGTGTGACGTATCGTGAAGCATGTGAGCAATTGGGTTTGCTTGAAAATGATGCGCATTGGGATTTAACGCTTCACGATGCATCCATTGCTTCTTCTCCACATCAAATACGTATGTTATATTCCATAATCATATCCACATGTTTTCCATCAAATCCACTTGCATTGTGGAATAAATATAAAGATTTTATGGCAGAAGACTATTTGATTCGAATGCGTCATCAGACAAGAAACGCTGATTTGCTGATTTCATTGGAAATGTATAATGAGGCATTGATAGCGATTGTAGTTATTTGCCTTACGATTACAAATAAAGCATTGGGGCAATTAGGTTTGTCATCACCCAATCGTCCAATGCATGATTTATTTGATCGAGAATGGCAACGTGAACAACAGTATGATCCCAATGAATTGCGAACATTTGTGAATTTGAATGTTCCCAAATTAAATGCCCATCAAAAACATGTCTATGATACCATCATGCAAGCTGT
The DNA here is from genome assembly GCA_949628195.1 of Phasia obesa. NCBI lineage: Eukaryota > Metazoa > Arthropoda > Insecta > Diptera > Tachinidae > Phasia > Phasia obesa. The sequence continues at coordinate 73,341,841 of OX451218.1, forward strand.
ACAAAATGAAGTCGGTGGATTATATTTTTTGGATGCGCCTGGTGGAACGGGAAAAACATTTGTGATATCACTGATTTTGGCAGCCATTCGATCGGAACGAAAAATTGCATTAGCACTTGCTTCTTCGGGAATCGCTGCTACTCTATTGGATGGTGGACGAACAGCACACTCTGCATTAAAATTGCCGTTGAATGTGCATGTGAGCTTATATTTATTAATTACTCACTTTAAAATTTAATAAATATTAATTAAAATGTAATTATTCTCAAACTAACAGGTGATTGAACATCCCACGTGCAATATTTCAAGGAATTCTGCGATGGCAAAAATTTTGCAACAAGCAGCAATTATTCTATTGGATGAATGTACAATGACGCATAAAAAATCGCTGGAAGCATTACACCGTACAATGCAAGATCTACGTCAGAATCAAGAAATTTTTGGTGGAGCATTGATATTATTGTCAGGCGATTTTCGTCAAATATTGCCTGTGGTTCCACGATCAACACCGGCGGATGAGATCAACGCATGTTTAAAGTCTTCTCTTCTGTGGCGACATGTGCAAAAATTGACATTGAAAATAAATATGCGCGTTCAATTGCACAACGACCAATCTGCAGATCGGTTCTCGAAGCAATTGCTAGATATTGGAAATGGCAAAGTTCGAGTCGATAATACAAATGGATTGATTATATTGCCTAACAATTTTTGTACCATTCTCCATTCAATAGAAGAGTTGATTGAAAGTGTGTTTCAAAATATCCTTATTATAAAAGTAATAAAATAAAAAGTAATAAAATAAAATAAAATAAAATATACGCTGTTGATATGTATGCGAAAATTGAAGCAGAACGCCTTAATTACCTTCGATTCAATCAAGCCAAATTGCGATCGGAAGAATACATACATTTGCGAGATGCAATAGTGAATGATGGCAATGTTAATGATATCGGACGTTTAACAATATTACCATCGACATATGTTGGCAGTCCGCGTCACATGCACGAATATACGCAAGATGCAATGTCATATGTTCGCAAATATGGTCGTCCCGACCTATTCATAACATTCACATGCAATCCACAGTGGGCTGACATAAAAAACAATTTATTTGATGGTCAGAATCCAACAGATCGACACGATATAACAGCACGTGTATTTCGACAGAAAGTAAAAGCACTGATGGATTTGATTATCAAATTGCGAATTTTTGGAGAGGTGCGTTGCTGGATGTTTTCCATTGAATGGCAAAAGAGAGGGCTGCCACACGCGCACATCTTGATATGGCTGGTTCGTAAAATAACACCCGATCAAATTGATAACATTATATCAGCTGAAATTCCAGATGAAATCAGCGATCCAGAATTATTTGAAGTTGTCACGAAAAATATGATCCATGGCCCCTGCGGTCAAATAAATTTGAATTCACCATGCATGATCGATGGAAAATGTTTAAAACGGTATTCAAGAGCATTTACTTCGGATACAATTACAGGTGACGACGGATACCCGTTGTACCGACGTCGGTCACCGGAGGATAATGGCCATACAACAATAATTAAAATACGTAATCAAGACATTGATGTTGATAATCGTTGGATTGTGCCTTATTCTCCACTATTGTCAAAAGTATTTCAGGCTCACATAAATGTTGAGTACTGTAACTCTGTGAAGTCGATTAAATACATATGCAAATATGTGAATAAAGGCAGTGATATGGCTGTTTTTGGAGTAGCTGGTGATAATAGCAATGATGAAATCGTTCAATATCAAATGGGGCGCTACATTAGCACTAATGAAGCTCTTTGGAGAATTTATTCATTTCCAATTCATGAGCGATATCCTGCTGTTGTTCATTTGGCTGTTCATCTTCAAAATGGCCAGCGTGTGTATTTTACCGATGCAAATGTACAGCAGAGAGCAGCACAGCCACCAGCAACAACATTAACTGCATTCTTTCAATTGTGCGAAAACGATGATTTTGCCAGAACGTTGCTGTATTCAAATGTAACGCATTATTTCACTTGGACTGCAAAGAAATGGCAACGACGTAAACAAGGAACCCCTGTTGATGGCCATCCGGGTGTTTTTTTTGCAGATACCATGGGAAGATTATACACAGTTCATCCAAACAATGCAGAATGTTATTATTTGCGGTTGTTGTTAGTAAATGTTGTTGGACCACGTTCATTTCAACATTTGCGAACAGTAAATGGTCATTTATGTGTGACGTATCGTGAAGCATGTGAGCAATTGGGTTTGCTTGAAAATGATGCGCATTGGGATTTAACGCTTCACGATGCATCCATTGCTTCTTCTCCACATCAAATACGTATGTTATATTCCATAATCATATCCACATGTTTTCCATCAAATCCACTTGCATTGTGGAATAAATATAAAGATTTTATGGCAGAAGACTATTTGATTCGAATGCGTCATCAGACAAGAAACGCTGATTTGCTGATTTCATTGGAAATGTATAATGAGGCATTGATAGCGATTGAAGTTATTTGCCTTACGATTACAAATAAAGCATTGGGGCAATTAGGTTTGTCATCACCCAATCGTCCAATGCATGATTTATTTGATCGAGAATGGCAACGTGAACAACAGTATGATCCCAATGAATTGCGAACATTTGTGAATTTGAATGTTCCCAAATTAAATGCCCATCAAAAACATGTCTATGATACCATCATGCAAGCTGTACAAAATGAAGTCGGTGGATTATATTTTTTGGATGCGCCTGGTGGAACGGGAAAAACATTTGTGATATCACTGATTTTGGCAGCCATTCGATCGGAACGAAAAATTGCATTAGCACTTGCTTCTTCGGGAATCGCTGCTACTCTATTGGATGGTGGACGAACAGCACACTCTGCATTAAAATTGCCGTTGAATGTGCATGTGAGCTTATATTTATTAATTACTCACTTTAAAATTTAATAAATATTAATTAAAATGTAATTATTCTCAAACTAACAGGTGATTGAACATCCCACGTGCAATATTTCAAGGAATTCTGCGATGGCAAAAAATTTTGCAACAAGCAGCAATTATTCTATTGGATGAATGTACAATGACGCATAAAAAATCGCTGGAAGCATTACACCGTACAATGCAAGATCTACGTCAGAATCAAGAAATTTTTGGTGGAGCATTGATATTATTGTCAGGCGATTTTCGTCAAATATTGCCTGTGGTTCCACGATCAACACCGGCGGATGAGATCAACGCATGTTTAAAGTCTTCTCTTCTGTGGCGACATGTGCAAAAATTGACATTGAAAATAAATATGCGCGTTCAATTGCACAACGACCAATCTGCAGATCGGTTCTCGAAGCAATTGCTAGATATTGGAAATGGCAAAGTTCAAGTCGATAATACAAATGGATTGATTATATTGCCTAACAATTTTTGTACCATTCTCCATTCAATAGAAGAGTTGATTGAAAGTGTGTTTCCAAATATTGTTCAAAATTACAGGAATCTTAATTGGTTGAGAGAACGCGCAATACTGGCACCAAATGTACAAGTCAATGAAATCAATTATCAGATTCAAGAAAAATTGCCAGGTGCAGTGACATCATATAAATCTGTTGATAGCGCAATGAATGCAGATGATGCAGTGAATTATCCAATTGAATTTTTGAATTCATTGGAGCCACCTGGTATGCCACCGCATTGTTTGAATTTAAAGGTTGGCTCATCAATTATTTTACTACGGAATTTAAATGCACCAAAATTGTGCAATGGCACAAGATTGGCAGTAAAAAAATTGATGCCGAATTTAATTGAAACCACAATATTGACCGGAACAGCGAAAGGTGAAATTGTGCTCATACCACGTATTCCACTGATTCCAACAGACATGCCATTTGAATTTAAGCGTTTGCAATTCCCAGTGCGTCTATCATTTGCCATGTCCATCAATAAGGCGCAAGGACAAACGCTTCAAATATGCGGATTAAATTTGGGGGAGCCGTGCTTTTCACATGGACAGCTATACGTGGCCTGCTCAAGAGTTGGAACTCCAAATTGTTTGTTTGTGCTCGCTTCAAATGGGCAAACGAAAAATATTGTATATCCAAATGTTTTGGATTAACATTAATAATTTTTGAATACAATGCATTCATTTCATAAAAAAAATCTAGAATATTTCATTTCTTCTTTTGGTTGGTTGCAACGAAGTGCATCGGGGTTCGCTAGTAGATATTAAAAGCACAATTCAGAACTGGTATAGATGGTTTTCTGAAATAGTAGCATTCAATAGTTATTAAGCAATAAACTTTGGCAAAGTGAATAAAATCGCGAAAAGTAGGTACAAAGTTTGTTGCTTTTAATGCTAAACTTTACGTAGTACCATATAGCGCCCTATACAAAACTATAGATATTTTTACTTTTTGCTATAGCGGACTTAGCAATACAAGGTCCTTTGTAAATTTTAACGGTAAACATATTAAGGATATATACATCAACACTGGAATACCAACGTCTTTAACTTCTTGGTCAAAGGTATTTTGAGAGCTTCTCTTGTGTTTCACTACTGGAACCAAGAAGAATTAATTCTTTTCTGAGGAGCTGCGGTTGGTTTTGCAACCCACTCGGCGAGGCATGAATACGTTTGTTTGCTGTCTCGGACAATGTGCCCTTTATGGTGACCTTATGATTCTTCTATCTTCTTAACTTATCTCTCCATTTTTCTCTTTCTTTTTATTCCCCCCTTCTTACTTGTTATCTCTTATTCTCTCTGCAGGTAACACAAAGGAACCAATACGTGGAAACAAGTGAGCTGTGGAATGCAGCTGCCTGCTTAACAACCTATTTAAAATCTAGTAGTACTTAACGAAGCAACTATGGTTTTGCCCAAATTGTTCTAAAAAATATTACGCTGTACAACAAAAAATTACAGTTTAATTAAAAACATAATAAACAAAAATTCAAATTATTAAAAAAATAAAACATTGCAGGAAAAATTTAATTAATTGGATTGGAAAGATAACTAAAATTAAATGAGAAACAAAATTAAATGCAAGTTGAAAATAAGAAGTAAGTTAATGAAATATGGTTAATGAAATCTTGCTAGTATCAAAAGAAATGAAATGTAAACGACCTAGATTTTGAAAAAATTTTAAACGAAATCTACTAGATTTTGACGTAGTGTAAATGCATTATCATTTTTGGCAAGGTATATTTATCTTACTAGATAGTGTCGTCCGCCCAGCTGATTTAGTAGTTCGACATGTCAAAAGTTGTATGTTTTCAGAAATTTTATAGTGCAGAAGTGAGAAAGCATTAAAACACATACACGCCTTCTCAATTTTCTTCTATGTTTTTTGACATTTCGAACTACAAAATGCCATGTTTTTCTTGTATTGTTGTATTTATTGTAGGGACGCCACTACCTAGTAAGATAAGTATACCTTGATTTTTTGGTTAGGTTTTGAATTTTTTGTCAAAAATATAAAAATTGTATAAACCAATGAATGTGTTTAATAAGTATGTAGTTATGTATTTTTGTTGTTGGTTTGATAAAATGAACGAAAAAAATTGTGAAAAAAGTCATGTTCGATTTATAAAAATATTCAAGAGATTAAATAATATATTTAGTATTATTTTTTCTCTGTATGTTTACTAAACACGTCTAGTTCAAAATTATTATTAAACGAATAATTAGAAGTAAAAAATCAGTAAAAACAATTGGAATCTTAATAGAAATTAATTTAATTCGATTTGTCGATTAACTGATATATTTTGTTAGTTATTTTTTAATCAACATTTGCAATTTTTCATACTCGATCAATTAATCGACTTAATATTCTACGATTAATCGAGCGATTATTGAACGAGTGGATACTCCTCCAATTACTAAAAAGTTCGATTTTGTATATATTTTAAGATTCCTTTTTAATAATATTTCATTAGTTTTTTAATTCCACCATTACATACCTGATGTTGTACATCTTTTATAATTAAGCAAAGTCATACAATATTTAATTTATTTTTAATAATATTCTATTTTAATAATTAAAAAAAATATATTTTGCCATACTTAACAGTCTTATAAAAAAAGATTTTTATATTAGAAATAATAGAATTTCACAATCCTTAAAACCTATCGATCTTTAGTAAAACCATATTTAAACATCAAATTTATTTAATAATAAATCAACGCACTTCGGATCCCTACTATGTGCAGTACAAGTTTAAAAATTCAAGTTGTTAATTTTTTCATGTCTTTTGGGCAACCTTTAATTTTAATTATTTTTTATACTAGAGCATAGTGGTAAATATCCTGTGTAAATATCAAGTGCCTGCTTATAACGTTTATGGTCAAATTCGCAACATTTAGGGATCACTCTCTTATTTTTATTAAATTTATTTTTATTACTTGTTGCTACACTATATATAGTAAAATATAATATGTGTTAATTTAAGATGTTAGCCTATCACTGTTCAAATATAGGGTTATATATGCAAAATCGTGTCATTGCCGAAACACCCTTTAATTTTTGGTTTTATCATTTTATTATTTGTTATAGCGGCCATGGCAATTCCCTTTCTATGAATAGAATATATCAAGAGTCTACATATTCTTATAAACAGTCGGTTTTAACTTTTATTTATATATTTATTTAATACAATTCTTACAGACAATTTAACATACATATTAACTTAATCTTAAGAAAAAAATCAAAAATTTTAATTATGTATTTAAAAAAAAAAACAATGATATTATGTTGAATTACTTTTACATTTACAAAAAAATCAACAAAATTATACAAACTATTAAATTAACGACATATACGCGTAAAAGGATCAGCTAGATCATAATTTGTTTTAAACAATTTAACAAAAAGAGGTTTATAATGACAAGTATTGCGACATGGAACATTAAATTGTATATTACTCAACAAAAATTCACAGCAAACAATACCATTTATAAGGTTTAACATAAAAGAAACATTTAGCATAGTGCGACGGCTTTTTAGCGTAGGTAGTTTTATTAACGCAAGTCTGGTAGAATATGAAGGGAGATTTATTGCAGGATTCCAATGAAGATTACGTAAACAGAATAGCAAGAACTGTTTTTGCTTGTCAACTTCATTATTACAATTATTATATACAATTTAACAAACTTTTATTAAAGTTATGTAATGCACGGAATAAGCAAAAAGAAGTTTATGTTAAACAAAAAAAAAAGCAGACAGTTTCGCCGAAAAAGTTTCACACCTCTTAACTTCATAAAACAAAAACATTAAAAAATCTACAGAAAAAGCAATACTCATAAATTATTTTTAATCATTCTTTATAAAGAATAGCACAAGTGAGGATTATAAACATTAAAAATAAAAGATCTAAAAAATCTCCCGAATAAAACACAAATATAAAGAAACACACACATAAATAAACATCTGGCATCACATTCTTTCCTACTAGACACATCTCACATAATCGATTGCTCAGAAAAATAAGTATATTTAAAGAAAATAAATGTGTAGAGATTAATACGAGTAAGTCGCAATTTACATAGGACAGAAACAGGGCAGACATTTTTTGAATTCTCTTTTGCTCTTGCTTAAACAATTTACATTGGACATAAACAAGACAGACAGATTTTTGCACATTTTATTTTCTGTGTTATATTCTTTACATGTTTGTGTGTTTCAAAATCTGTGTGTTTAATATCTTTGTTGAGAACATTAAAGAAAGTAGCAAATATAAAGTGAAGCAACAAAGAAAAAAGTGAAAAGCAGAAAAGAGAAACGAAAAAATGTCCAGTACACTAGTCATGAACTACACACTCTACCTCTTCAACCCCTTGCCTACAAATCTCGTCTGTCTGCCCATTTTTCTGTCTAATGTAAATTGCGACTAACTAATGGAAAAAAATAAACTTTAAATAGCAGAAATAGGCAATGACAATGTGTTATGGGCTGTTTCTGAGTGAGCTAAATGGATGATTAACACGCTTAGCTTCCGTTGCATTTTTGGTAGATGTTCGGTTCGAAACCGAACATCTTTATGAATATTGTAGAAATAAACAAAACCACATGTGGTGAAGCGTATAAAAGTGACTCAATAGACGATTATATTACAGACTTTTTGGCCAAACTTGGATCTTAAAGCGAACTTGGAGCGATAAGTAGTTTTTCGTTATAATAACGAGGATAATGCTCATTACTATAACTTATCCTTAAAGTACGTGATAGCTAAATATTGTTTTTAGCTTACTTTTAATAGCGAAAATCCTAACTTTAGCTATTGGCAAGTTATAATAATTTTTCTTTGTCAATTTTCCGTTTTTAATCAAATTTTGATTTTATATCGAAATAACAATTTTTGATAAAATTTAAATTTTTTGGCGAAACTTGAATCTTTAAACGAACTTGTAAATTATTGTTAGTTTTAAGGTTTCTTTGTGAATTTTTAGTTCTTAATAAAATTTTAATTTTAGATCGAAATAATTTTTTTTTTAATTTAAACTTTTTTTTGGTAATTTTTGGGTGAACTTTTTAAATATTAGTAGTTTTTAGTTTTTTTGTGTAAATTTTCGGTTTTTAATCAAATTTAATTTCTGGTCCTATAAAAATTTGAGGGTAAAATTTCTATGTTTTGGTAATTTTGGGGAGAAATGTGATTTTTTGGTGAAACTTGGAACTACCAGGGAACTGTTTAATTATTAAGAGTTTTTAGTTTTTTTTTATAAATTTTCGGTTTTTAATAAAATTTTAAGTTTTGATCCAAAAAAAATAATATTTTAAGGGAAAATTAAAACTTTTATGTGAAATATTGATGAAAATGGTTAAATGGTTATATTCTGATTTTATGGTAACCTAGAGGTTTTTTTCCGAATTTTCGGGTTTCAAAAAACAGTACCAAAGTACAGAAATTCAACTAAAATATGTGAAAAACATACATACGTACATAGAAAATACGAGGCGTTCGCCTTTTACCATTGGGTAAAAATTGCAATAGTTAAATTTTGGAAACTATAAGTGACAGATAGGTGTGTTTTTATATCTCTTCTGGTGCCTCGATTGGTTTTAACACCAACACGGACAGGCGGACATCGCTTAATCAACTTCTCTATGTATAAGGATCCAGAATATATATATATACTTATGGGGTCGGAAATGAATATTGTAGAAATTACACACGGAATGACAAACTTATATATACCCTTTCCACCTGTGAAGGGTATAAAAATAAGTCACTATACGTGACAAACGTCACTGTCGGAACACCATTTAATTTTTAATAATTGTCATAAAGGCCATATCAACACATCTTCTGTACAAATTTTAAGAGTCTACCTATTACGTTTAAGAAAATAAGGCGTTATACATGGAAATCACGTCACTGTCGGAACACCCTTTAATTTAGTTTTAGTTACTGTCTGCAAATTGCAAGTGGTTGCCTCCTACAGCTCAAGAAATAAAGACATATGTAAATGCAAATAACAACTCAGGCAGACGGACTAACAGAAGGCAGACGGATGGACATACGGACTGACAGACAGCCGGACGGACGTATGGACATACGGACAAGCAGACGGACGTATGGACAGACGGATAGGCAGACGGACTGACAAACAGATGGACAGACATTGAGCGAAAACAATATGGTTACGTTTTTACCCTTTGGGTACGGAACCCTTAAAATTTAATATTAACGATTTTTTATTAGGGCGCAACCTCTTTTCTATGCAGCCAAGGAAATGTCTTAGGAATCCTTGTACCTATTACGGTTAAAAAAATAACGCGTTATACATGGAAGTTCTTCACTGTCGGAAAACCCTTTAGTTTTTACTGTTTTTATAGGGGTCACCATCATGCAAATCACGTCACTATTACGGCTCCAGAGAACCGTAATATGTAGATAGATGAACGGACAAGCAGACGGAGTAACAGACGGAAGGAAGGACGGACAGACAGGCGGACGGTCAGACGGACGGATAGACAGACATTAAGCGAAAACAATATGGTTACGTTTTTCCCTTTTGGGTACGGAACCATCATTACGGACATATCATAAAAATTAAAAAAAAGTGGCCTATTGTGTGTAAAATTAATTTTAAGCAAAAAATATAATGTAAAAAAATTGGGGGCGACCCTTACATTCAGAGTTACGGACCCCCAAAGTTTGGATGTAAAGTATGGTATATCTCTAATATATTACGTCGGAATGGGGTAGGTAATTAAAGGTAATTAAAAGTACTATCTAACTAAATTAAAATTAATGAAAAATTTCCAGATAGCACAAAAAACATTTTTTTCCAAATTTTTTTTTTTTTTTCGTTTACTAACGGTTTTCTGCATAGCCGGCCTTGCGCAAGGATTTTCTCCTCTATGGTATAACCAACACCGGCTTCGCTAACTAAAGATTATGTGCATAGCCAGCCTTCGGCCGTGTGCAAGGATTTTCTCCTCTATGGTATAACCAACACCGGCTTCGCTAACTAAAGATTATGTGCATAGCCAGCCTTCGGCCGGACGCAGGGATTTTCTCCTCTATGGTATAACAAACACCGGCTTCGCTAACTAAAGATTTTCTGCAATGATACCCTTATAGCCTAATTCCGACATAAATTCTCGAGATATACACATACTTTACATAGAAACTTTGAAGGTCCGTAACTCGGATACTAAGCGTCGCCCTCAATTTTATTTTTACATTTTTTTCTTAAAATTGAATTTTACACACAATATACTATTTTTTTAAATTTTTATGATGTGCCCGTAAACTATATTTAAGCCACTGTTTTACATATGCAGCAACAGAATTATCAAAGGAATCCTTGTATTGCATTCGAATTGCCTTCAGCAAAGCCACATATTGTTTTTTGAGGAGCCCATTTGGAAACATCTCAGAGTAAATCAATTTCCTGGCGATAGCCAATACCCATTTGAAATTAACGTAAATATTCGTAGGCCCATAATGACTGGTCACGACAACGGCCACACTGATGACAAGATTTTTTTTTTTATAAAACCTTAAAATTCGTGTCATGGCTTCCAAAAAATCATGTGATTTATCGAACACTATAATACATCCAGAGCCTAGAGCACTGTTTGCAGATTTCAAGGACTCTGAGTCGAATGTTACATCGTCGTACGTTTTACCCTTTGAGTACGGAACCTTCTTACGCATATAAAAATATTAATATTGATTTGAACTTCATCACGATAAATAAACGAAGTCATGAAACTGACTACATATAGGAATTATAGGAACTACTCCTAAAAATCTATACAAAAATGGAATTGATCATAAATTAAATTGTCTTATTTCATTTGGTTTATTATATTTATAAAAGTTTTAATTAATATAATGATAATTAATAATATAAATATAATTTAAAATATAAGAATTAATGCTATTCCTTACTATGCGGACGAAAACAATAATTACTTATCCAAGTACTACCCACATGTTGTTAATTAAAAAACTCCCATCAGTTTTATTTTTAGAAAATATCATTTATGTTCATAAAACTAAAAAAAATCAATATTTTGAAGCTTTTTGCTTGTTTTACGTTTGTTAAAGTAGACAGTAACATTTTTAATTAAGAATAAATCAGGATATCAACCTGTATATTTTTTTTGTTTAATTTACACTTTAATTTCTTTAAGATTAAGAAATCTTAAAAATTTTTAAAGGTCTTCGAACAAGTGTCTCAACTTACAACATACGAGTATGTGACTCAAAGTTTTTTTCCTGTTGTTGCATTTGACGCAGTTATTTTTTCTATTATATTCAAACTCTAATGACATACATACATATGTATATAACCTTATCTTTTGAGCCGTTGTTGACAGGCATTTGAAAATTACCCAGAATATGTATTACTATGACCGCATGGAAAACTTTACGAAAGCTTAATAAAACCCGGATTGAACGAAACTATAACAATTAGAGGAGGGCTTTTAGTGAGGCGACATGGCTTGAGACTAAAAAGGTCCAGCATAGGAACCGTGAACAACGTGATCTGCGCGCATGAGGAAACACAAACTAGGTCTCATTCAACCAGGTTGCACTGGACGTTAAGAACGCTTTTGGCAGTCTTAGATGGCCTGATGTACTGAAAGCCTTGTACCATGTTTCCACTACAACTTACTTTTTCACGGTTTGCCATTTGATCTTTGTTGTAGAGAAAATTTATTTACGTTTATATTAAACTAGCTGACCCGGTCCGCGTTACTGGCCCTAAGCAAACAATAGTATTATATTAACACACGATTTAAATTGAGCTTTTAACGAAATTTACGGCCTTTAAATAAAAATCCATGGAATACCTATCATAAAGTTTTTTTTTACAGAAAAACTTACATATGGTGTAAATATGTGCTCAATCAAAAAAGAAACGCATGTATTTCCGGCAAATTGGAAATTATATTTATTTATTGATTCATCTTAAGGCCAGCGGATAGACAATGTTTTTTTATTTGGTGTAAAAACGTATAAATTTTTTGGCGTGCCAACTCGGGAGCAAGCCACATACAACTGGCCGTGTGAAAAACATCAATTTTCCAAAATTAAACCAGCAAAAGTCAATGATTGGCCTTGTGTTTTGTTGATGGTAATAACAAAGGCAAGACGCAAAGGGAATTGGAGCCGCTTGAATTGGAATGGTAAATCGTTAGAAATTATCGGAATTCGTAGAATAAGTACGTCTTCCCCTTTGAATCTGTCACCGATGATTGTTGCCTCGATAAAATTTGGTGAACAATTTTTGATGGTCAATCTGGTTCCGTTGCATAACTTTAGTGCGTTTGCGTTGCGAATAAGAATTACCGGTGATCCAACCTTTAATGTTAGTACATGCGGTGGCATTCCGGAAACTATGCCTGACAGATTGCTGTGCTTAAATTTTTTGTATCTCTTCTGGGCCTTGGCAAATGACATTTCAACCCGAACACGGACAGACGGACATCGCTTAATCAACTTCTCTATGTATAAGGATCCAGAATATATATACTTTATGGGGTCGGAAATGAATATTGTAGAAATTACACACGGAATGACAAACTTATATATACCCTTTCCACCTGTGGTGAAGAGTATAAAAAGTATTAAAAAAAGGTTATTGGATTTTTATGATTGCACTAGCAAAGTAATAAGCGCTAATAAATTTGCGTGGACAATTCTATTTTAAACCCTTTGAAATGTTGCATTCAAAGTTTTCGGTTTATTTACAAAATATTTACTTCATTCGACAACACAAGATATTCCGCGCTTACTAAGGTGCAACATTGTACAATAAGAAAAATAATATTATATTATCAATCGATGATAAACAACTTTGTTTACTCTTGCATTTAAGATACCTACATTTTGTGCACATTTTTGAGTTTTTTTCAAACGCTGATAAAAAATAACGGTAAATTTTGGAACCAAGTCGAGAAAATCACGCTATCGACGAACATACGTGTGCATTCGTTGCAAGACCTGTCTGCCCAAACATTCTCAAAACAACTTTTGGACATCGGAAATGGAAAAATTCCAATTAATCGCGCCACGAACGAGATTTCATTTCCGCCTAACTTCTGTGAAATGCAAATGAATATTCAAGCCGTTGTCGACGAGATATTACCAAGTCTAACAATCTCCTACAAAAATCCGGATTGGCTGTGCGAACGTGAAAATTAATCACATACAAATCGATCAACACAGTAACGGATGAAGAACAAGCAGTCAGGCATCCCACTGAATTTTTGAATTCATTTGAACCACGCGGAATGCTACCGCATGTACTAACATTAAAAGTTGGATCACCGGTAATTCTTATTCGCAACTTAAACGCACCAAAGTTATGTAACTGAACCAGATTGACCATCAAAAATTGTTCACCAAATTTTATCGAGGCAACAATCATCGGTGACAGATTCAAAGGGGAAGACGTACTTATTCTACGAATTCTGATGATTTCCAACGATTTACCATTCCAATTCAAGCGGCTCCAATTCCCTTTGCTATTGCCATCAACAAAGCACAAGGCAATCATTGACAATCGCTGGCTTAATTTTGGAAAATTTATGTTTTTTACACGGACAGTTGTATGTGGCTTGCTCCCGAGTTGGCACGCCAAAAAATTTATACGTTTTTACACCAAATAAAAAAACAAAAAATATTGTCTATCCGCTTACCTAAGATGAATCAATAAATAAATATAATTTCCAACTTTCCTTAAATACATGCGTTTCTTTTTTGATTGAGCCCATATGTACACCATATGTAAGTTTTTCTGTAAAAAACCTTTATGATAGGTATTCCATGGATTTTTATTTAAAGGCCGTAAATTTCGTTTAATTTCAATTTAAATCGTGTGGTAATATAATACTAATGTTTGCTTTGGGCCATAACGCGAAACGGCTAGTTGTGAACAAAAGCGAAACGCGTTCATCTATTTTCATGATTTATGCCTCATTTTGTTCATAGGTTATGAAAGTAATAGGATTTGACACTTTATTACCGTTTTGGATTTTTTATTAATTAAAACAAAATATTTTTTTAGGCAAAAAATAGTTTTTTTCTTCATACATTCATTTATAACTGCGAAAGATATAAACAAAATGTTAAAAAAAGAGCTTTATCAGAATTGAGTCGGGAATCAATCAGCTGAATAATGTTGTACTGTGTAATGCCAGTCGTAAAGTAGCTCTGGGTCGGGGAACACTTGCGTGCGTCATTGTCATTATCGCTTAAAGTCAATCAGGCCGTCCTTGTTGCTCGGCCTTCGAGTGGTTTGCGTCTCGTGCTCACACTGGCTGATTGGCGTCCTCGAATAGCTGTACTACGGTACTGTTATTGGTGGTATCTTAATCAGCAACGTGTAATCGTTTCGTTTTCGTTTATAACCTATAAATTTGAATTTCAATAAGTCGGATATTGGTTGTGCACCTTTTAAAAAACTCTACTGTCAACTGGAGGAGCACCATTAAATTAAATTTTTAACTGGAGGAGAACCAATAAACTCAAGACTCTCACTTTAGGAGCACCATTAAACTCATTAATTTTTACCTAGCTGAATTTGGAGTCTCACTTCCTATACGAAGGTATAGATCGCGCTGCAGATTTTGGAGGAAGCTAAGGCGATCACACCCTGGCAAATTTGCGCACTGCACATGCCATTTAGTTATTTATTAAAAAACCACACACATACTGTGTAATGCAACAAATTGAGAGGTGGCAACTGGTGGCACTTGAAATTGATTAAAAATGTAAAAACAGATATGAATCAATGTATTAGTAATGATTTCCAACTGTGGGAAAGTATGGCTAAATTTGCAGGTTTAAATGTTTGGAGAAAAAAGGGATTTTTGTTATAAGTTCATAAAAATAATCAAGAAAAAAATTTAAGTCTCTGCAGAGTTTATTTTTTCAATTTTAGTATACTGAAATATCCTACTTTAAATAAAAAGAAAAAAGTTAGCTCACATAATAAAATAATATTCGTTTTGAAATTCTTAGGTTTAAATTCAGTTGGTTCGGTAAAACATACAAGTACTGAGTTTGAAACGGCTATAAAAAACTAGCAGTCAGAGGAGTGTAATTCTTTTTGATTTGATTGTACCATTTAGTACAAAATTTCAAAATATCATTGCATATTGCATGAAGAGTATGTTGACAATTTGACTTTTTTCCGCGAAATCCCCAGTGTGCGTCTTCGTAACAATACGACGACGTTTTGTGTCAACGGGCTTAAATTGGTATTCCACAGCAAACTTAACAATAACATTTAACTTCAGTCCAAAATTCTAATGTTGAATCAATATTTTTCCATTGCATAAGGTAAACCATTCGCCATCCGTTTTCAATACTAGACAATTTTCGGATGCAAATTGTACTGCTAATGGCATGATATCATTTTTGCAATGAGATAAAACATTTTTTACGTTTAAAACGTTAATTTTTTGCAAAATTTCAACATTAGAAGGCAGTCTCGCCCGAATCTTTTCAACTAATTTTTTGGTGAATTTACAAGTTTTTGATATATATTTCTTTGCTTCATTGCTTATTTTCTTTAATTCTTCAAACTTAAAACCCAAATAACAAATATCAAACGATGTATATTACCTGTTAAAAAAATTCGAATTCAATGTCAGGCTCAGTGAGTTTGGATATCAAAATTTTTAAGAGATTGTGCAAATCATCAAATAATTTAGTCTGGTCGGCATTTTTTGATTCAAATGCGAGATTAACACGTTGCACCTCTTTTAAAATATCGGATAAATATACTAAGTAAACATAATTAATATCATCATTGTATATATTTTTTAGTTGGTTAGATAAAAAATATTGTTGAGATGTTGGAAATGTATTAAATATCGTTTTTAATTCAAGCCATATTTTAAAATTGCTTTGACTTTTCTATTAAAAGCCAACGAAGATACTCATTATCAGTATTTAATAATTAGGCAGGTCTTTTGCCTAACAGCTGAATGGGAAAACCAATGTGTTTAGTAGGGAAAGCAAATTCCTTACAGTGAAATGTTTCTTTTTTTAACATAACACAAATTAATACAACAACAATACCGTTTTACTTTATGCATATGATTTGGTATGTCTTAAACATCATTACTAGTTGTTCTTATTATGGTCTGTAAAAATGACTATTAGCCTATTCAGGCTGCCACGAAATTAAGTAATTTCGAGCTGAAATTACGAACGAAATCTAAAGTGTTCATACTGGGCTTTTTGACATTTTTTGAGTTAATTTCGCAAACAGCTGATCACGTTTAGTTACATTTGTATTATTTAATTATTTCGCAAAAAGCTTTCGCACAACACTTTCGTATTGATTTAAAATATACATGAATATTAAAAACAACACTACAACAAAATTAATGTACAAATATGTATATATTTCCTTTATTTCATTTTGCTTTTAAATTTTTTTCAAACAAAACGGACTTTCAAGGTTGTAAATCTGGTCATGGTTGCAAAAAAGGTAGCTTTTTCTACAAAACCAGCGTTGTCTATCGTAATTTCAAGTTAATTTCGACGAAATTAAGTAGAATGAGTTAATTTGGGCAATGGTAAAATGTATGCGAAATTACGTAATTTCAAGTTGATTTCGGCCGAAATCACGAAGTGACTTAATTTCGTGGCAGCCTGAACGGGCTATATGAATATTTGGCACTGTTGGTGCCACCAAAAATTAAAAAAAAGCACCAAAATTAAAAAAAAAAGCGCACCACGCACCAACTCGTGAAATTTTCGCACAAAAAAATTGATAAAGCACCCAAAATGGTGCGAAACCAAGTTGACAACGCTGTTGAGTGGAAGCAAAAATACAATAAAATAATTTAATTTAATAGAGTAAAAACCTTTTCTCGTCAACAAAGTACTCATTGTGTCAACCTCTTCCGTTGTTACTTTGATTTCAACTGAGAGCTTTAAAGTATAACGTATGACGGATTATATGTGCCCCGGCCTTTAACAAAAGTCAAACTTAATATCAAAAAAAAAAAAAATTATTTATAATACTGGTTTGTTATATGTGAAGTTTGACTTTTCTTAAGACATGTTGATAGCAAATGAAGACGGGGGTTTACTTTGATTTCAGTTCGATACGTCAAAGTATAACGCATGAGGGATTCTATGTGCCCCGGCCTAAACACCTCTTATGATTGTTCACAAATTCCAATAACATTAAAAAATCAACAACACTTTTTTTTATTATTTTACATAAATAATAACTTCAAACCACTTTAAACCTTTTTATTTTTAAACTTTAAACCTACTTTATTATTTATGAAAAATTTTTCAATTTCACGAGCGAGAATATTTACTAATAAACACTCTAAGCTGTTTGCTGAAGTCGGCGGCGTCAACAACAAGTCGGTGACAGTGGCCGGAAGCTGTATTAATGTAATAGTAACAAATAATTTTAATTGAGGAATTGAGTAGATTATAATAAGATATGTATGTATGTATATGAATCTTAATTTCACAAAAATATTTAAGATACATATACATATAATAAACTTTCCAACACTACGATTACTTTTACTTATTTAATTGGAGATTAATATCAATTATTATATAAATATTATAAAATTCTTATATTATTATTATATAATCATTATATAATTATTAGTTTTGTTACATAATCCTTTACTTGTAATATAAAAATAAAACTAAAATGTATACGTACGCAAGTGCACTTTATGCCGACGGCTTAGCCGACGTTACTAAGTAAATAAAGCCTTGGAGCCGTTTGAATGCTGATCAACTTTGACTTCTTTCAAAAGAAAAATAAGAAGCAAAATGGGAAAAGAAAACAACGACTAAACACAACAAATTTACTGTCCAGAATATACACTTCAGTTAACGAAAATTTTGCATTGCATAGTAGTTGGATTAAAATTAATGGATAAAAGTCTACTTAAAGATAGTGTTTTTTGTAGTCAGCTACATATTGTCCGACAGGGAACGCACTCACTGCATTAATCATGTATGTATTTAAGTGTGTTCAGATACATGTAGTTTTGTTATTATTTTTTTTTTTTTTTGATTTTCTGAATCTTAATGTTAATATTTTTAATATTATTACCCTGCAGTTCTAAACTATAAGTCCGTCTCCCATACTGGTAAAATAACATTAGACTTTAACGTGTGCTTGTCATTGGATAGGCTTATAAGTATATTCCTTTCAGGTAACAGCGTCTGATCGCTTGTCTTTATTAAAGTATATATTAAAATATCTAGCCTTTTAATAAGTATTGGAGATGGTACATCCATTTTGAACTGCTGGGAACGAATAATTTTAAGTACTTATAACATAGTTGGAAACGTGAATAATTGTTTTTTAACTTCATTTTTGTTTGTTTCAATTGTAACTCTTTTGTTTTTTTATATCGTGGTGTTATTATGTCTAAATGTGATGTGAATGAACACTACTCGTTACCTGGTACAGAAAATAATGCCATTACTTTAAACATCTTGTTTTAGGATCCAATTATGATATTTACATTAGGTTAGGTTAAGCAGGCAGCTCCAATACAGCTCACTTGGGTCTAAGTATTGGTCCCTTTGTGTAACCTGCAAAAGAGGAGAGGAAAAAGGCAGAGATAGAAAAGAGAGAGAGAGAGAAAAAAGAAAAAGCGTTGAAAGAAGACATAGGATAAAGTCACAGACAGACAGACAAACAGTTTAAAGGTAGAAAGAGAAGAGTCAGAAATGTGGGGAGGTAGCTAACGGAGATCAGGTTGGTCAAGCCAGGTTGTTAACGAGATTGTCTATGCCTCGTCAAGTCGAGGTTGGTTAGAAAACCATCCTCCGCTCCTCAGAAAGGAGTTAATCCTGCTCGGTTCCAATATGGATACACAGGAGAGGCTTGCAAAGCACCTTTGTCCAAGGTACTGGAGGCGTTGCTATTCAGTTTACCGCTCTTTTGATAGCAGATATTTCTGCTTGTAAGACGTTATAGTCATTTGGAAGTCTGAAATACATTTTGATTCCAAACTCTTCCATAAAAACTCCACCCCCAACCCTATCACCCCTTTTAGAGCCATCCGTGTACACACAGACTGCTCCAGGTGGAGGTGCAGGACCCTCCGTCAAGTCAGAGACAAAGCTTCTTGTGAAGAAGGGTATTGGGGTACAGTAGTCAATAAGACCGGGAATGACGTTCATGATCCCCAGGATACTGGCATGACCCCATAGCCTATGGTTCCATGCATTTGTGACATTCAGTCTAACAGCTGTTTTCATAGCAAGCCCCCTGACCAGTTGGTCTACTGGTAGCCAATTAAGTATGGCAAAGAGTGCCTTAGCCGGTGTTGAACTAATTACCCCTCTAAATAGGATAGCCATATTTCGTAACACACTTTCTATGATAGATATGTTAGTTCTAATGTCTAGTGCTTTCCACCAGACAATAACACCGTAGAGTAATATCGGTTTGATTACCGCTTCAAGTAGCCATTTTATAATCCTTGGATTCATACCCCAAGTTTTGACAATGGCTTTCCTACATACGTATATTGCCGTAATGGCCTTAGAGGCTCTCGCCTGCATGTTCAGTTTCCATGATAATTTACTATCTAAGATTATGCCTAAATATTTCGCGCTCTCAGACAGAGTAAGAGGTATCCCGTTTAAAGTTGGTAACCTGAAAGATGGAATCTTGTATTTCCTAGAGAATAATACAAGTTCGGTTTTGGTTGTATTAACACTCAGCCCGGTCTGTACTCCCCAGGAGCAGATCATTCTAAGTGCCGTCTCCAATCTTTGTGTGATAATGTCTAAATGGATACCAGACACTGCCACCGCCACATCGTCTGCGTAGGCGACAGTCTTGAAGTTCAAGGAGTCTAGATCCTTGATCTTTGGAAATACTTTTGTAAAGAGAACCCAAGCGGTGAAACGGCGTATAAACAGGACGACAAAAAATACTAATTCAACCCGTCTCTTTCACACGTTGATTAGTTTTCTTTTGTGTCATTTCGTAAACATTGGTTTTCTTTTGTGCTATTTTCTTATTATTGTAAATGTGCGTAACTTTCATTAAATATATTTCTCAAGCTTATTTCCACCACCAAAGAGTTTTGATTGTTTGTTTTAATTATACTTTGTTGTTTAATTAGTATTTCAAAGTACAAGTTAACTTTTAAAGTACAAAGTTTTTAACAACGAACACGCTTTAAAGGAAAATTTTCAAAATTTTTAGTTTTTGTTTTGTTTATCTTACCGATGTTCGTAAAAGTTTGGTACTATATTTGTCTCTTTCTTGACAAGCTTAGGAAAGTCTGATTGTGGCCATTTTCATCAATCACTATTTACATCTCTGTGTACTTTGTGCTTTTGTAAAGACATGTTGATAGCAAATGAAGACGCTAAAGCATATTGTAGAAGCGCAATCACTACAATTGTACTGTTTTAGGAGGAAAATAAGAACGCTACATAATGTTTGTTACTTGCATTAAAAAATCGTTATGTATTTTATTCTGGTTGTGTAAAAATACACTAACGCTAAAAAATAGATTTCGTTAATGCGTGTGTATACAATACACAACATAATAGTCAGTTTATTTTCGAACATTGCTGCCAAGTTTCTAGCGTTATTTAAAAACTGAGTACTTTAAGTTTTTATTATCATTTGTAAAAAGTATGCTTAGGTGCTTCTTCACAAAATTTTATTAATTAGAATTAATCAAATATTTTTTACGTGATGCGGGAACATCATTAATATTGTTTCGTATTTTATTTTGAAATAAAGCTTTTTAGTGTGTTTATTTTTATTCTTTCTAAGTGGTTTAATTTTAATCACTTCACTTTAATATGTTTACCAAAATAGCTAAATAAACTTTTAAATATGTAGATGTTATAGATGTTTATTACTTATAGAATATTTTTCGCCTTTCTAAAATTAGAATAAAGGTTTCCGAATTATCCGATCTACCGTTTTCCATAACAAATAAATTCCATTTTTATTTAAAAATGTATGGGTAAAATTATTATATAATGTTAAATAATTAATATTAAAATTTATAAAAATAAGTCTAACTTTATAGTTGTTTTTAATTACTAACATTTTACCATTTAGCGATTTTAATTTAAGAAAAAATTAAACTTAATGGTTTTCGAAATTCTTTTATTTTTGAGTGTAAAATTCAAAGAGAAAAAACATCAGCTGTTTTCCTTGTTTTTGTTTTGGTCTCTTTTTTCTTTACAACCTAAAATTATTGTCAAGTTTGGCAAATGGAGAATTTGTTAAAATATGTACATACTAAAAGTTCATATACATACATATCTATAGGGCACAAAATATAATAAACGTTTCCTATTCACTAGTTTTGTATTAAAATAAAGTGATTTTATACTAAACATTACACATTTAGTAACGCGAGAGAATTTCTAACAACTACACGTAATCTTTATTTAAAGCGTGTAAAAACTGAATAGAAAAATTAATAAAATTTAAAGGTGCTAAAAACAATTTAATAGACAAAAAACAAATAAGTTAATTAAACCAATTT
Organism: Phasia obesa; assembly: GCA_949628195.1. NCBI lineage: Eukaryota > Metazoa > Arthropoda > Insecta > Diptera > Tachinidae > Phasia > Phasia obesa. The sequence goes on from OX451218.1 coordinate 73,363,833, forward strand.
ACTGTGTATTTGAAAACAATAATAAACTAATAAAAAAGTTTGTTTTAATAAGTGTTTCATATAGAAATATACATTGTGAAATTCAGAGATTTGTCATAAAAAATTGTAGATACCTAGATAGTACACGCAAAAATATTATTATTTCTATAGAACATATTAAATCGTTTAACCGGAAAAACTAAACTTATGTAAGTTTTTTTTGTAAATAATAAGTAATATCTTTCATATTTTTTAACTCACATGTGCATTTGGATGTAAATATTTACATACATATATATGTACATACAACATACCTACATATGCAAGTATATATTACATACATACGCACTGTGTAAGCAATCTTACCTATTTGCAAAGTCACGGTTAATTAATAAATAAATAATTGAAATCTTAATTCTTTTGCGGTCACAATGTTAAACAATTGTTTTAACTATTAAAAAAGAGCAAAAACAAAACAAATTTCACAGTTATTAAAATATTGTTCCTAATTCACCAATCTGTGGCAGGGATGGTAAATGAAAATGTATCGCATTGTACCAACGGGTTTCTGAAATGTACTTTAAGGATTAAAATTGTGCTAAAGATGTACATACTTTTGTTATAAATATGTTCTTAAGCAGGGTTTGAATTGCTTGCTTAAAAATAGCAACAGCAGTAAAATCTTTGCTTTGCTTACATCTTTTTCAGCAAATAAAAAAACAATTCCTCAGCATTTATATAACATTTTGTTATAAGCGAAGCAAAAGCAACAAGAAAATGTAATTACATATGCATTGAAAATAGTCAAGCATTTTGTAATCACTGGGCTTAAGTCTAGTTTACGGACACATCATAATAATTAAATAATTCTTACAAAAAAAAAAAAAAAAAAAAAAAACGACTTCAAAACAGACAAACTTAAAATCATGTTTCCTTAAGACGGTAATTATACAATGATTATATTATATTCGAGGAAGATTGTAGCGAGATTTTTTTAATATCGTAGCACAAAATATCAATTCAGATAAAAAAACGAATTTTGGAACTCAATAATTTAAAGCAAATATCAGTCGATTTTCTACCGGGGGAGCAGTGCTTCCGGAGTATACGTATATATATAGGGGCACAAGGCCCCAGAGTTCTGGTTTTTTTCAGGTCAAACCAATGCCAAACGACTATCTGTATATTGCGGATCAAAAGTTTGGCTATATACATAAAATTACACTAATTATTGTAACACCCTGTAATTTCCGAATTCAAATTTTATACTTGTTATAGTGGTCGTAGCAATACAGGTTAATGTAAATTTCAACCGTCTGTCTGTAACGGTTGAAAAGTTTGGCCATATACATCAATTTACATAAACTATTGTGACACCCTTTAATTGATCATTTTAAATATTTATACTTATTATAACAGACATAGTAATGGACATTCTGTCTAATTGTTAAGTGTTTGTCAATAAATGTTCAAAAGATAGGGTGTCCCAATAGTTGATGTAATTTGATGTATATTGTGTCCATATAGTTGATGTAATTTGATGTATATTGTGTCCATATACATCAAATTACATCAACTATTGGGACACCCTTTAATTTATAATTTTAAATATTTATACGTGTTATACCAGACATTGTAGTGAAGATTCTGTTTAATTTTCAAGTGTTTGTCTAATACGGTTCCAAAGATGGGAACATAATAGTCACATTACATCAATAATGGGTACACCCTTTAATTTATAGATCAAATTTTATACTTGTTGTTATAGCAATATAGGTTCTTTGTAAATTTCAACTGTCTATCTATACCAGTTAATAAGTTTGGCCATATATATCAATTTACATTACCCATTGGAACACCCTTTAATTTTCAAATTCATATTTAATACTTGTTATTATAGCTGACTTAGCCATACAAGTTCTTTGTAAAATTCAACTGTCTGTCTATAACGGTTCAAAAGTTTGGCCATATATATATCAAATTAAACCAACTAATAGGACACCCTTTAATTTTAAATATTTATACTTATTATAGCAGGCATAGTAACGAACATCCTGTGCAACTTTCAAGTGTTTGTCTATAACGGTTCACCCTTTTCATTTTATTTTTTTATTACTTATTGTTATTGGGAGTTATAGTGATACGCACTTTTTTCATTTTAAATTGGTAACCTATAAAGTTCATAATACACGTAAAAAACATGTATGTTGTATGGCGACACCCTTTAATTTTTTAAATTTTAAACTTTTAAAAGTTTTTGGAAAAAATCGGTGTTATCGTCAAAATAGCTAATTGAAATCGGCTTAAAAACGTCAAGCGCTTTTTTACAAATAAAACATTTTTTATTTAAGGCAAAACATATCAAAAAAAATCTCAAATCAACAAATCTTAGTAATAAAACAGAGTTTTTATATTTATCTTAATATTTTTTTAAATATTTGCTGACAATGTGGTAAAAAAAGGATTTTTGCAATAAATTTAGTCAAAATGGGAAACCAAAGAAAGAATTTTTGGTCTTATAATTTTAATTTGGATTCAGTTTCTAGCTCTTGTTTTTTTTTTTTAATTTTAGAAAACCAACGTTTTTCCGTACACAAAGTGTAAAAACGAAACCCTATTGTTTTCGCTTTCTCTGGAACCGTAATAGGTAGACTCTTGAAATTTTCACAGATGATGTATAGTTGTTGCCGCTATAGCAACAAATACTAAAACTTATAGGGTGTTCCAATAGAGCGGTGTTATTTACGAAAATGTGTTTATTTCTTGAACTGTAGTAGGGATACACTTGAAATTTACAAACAGTTATTAAAACTTAGTTCACTATATAAACAAGTATAAAAAAATAAAAAAAAAATTAAAGCGTGTTCCGATAGTGGTGTTTTGAACCATAATAGGTAGACTCTTGAAATTTTCACGGAAGGTGTATAGCGATGGCCGCTATAACAACAAAAATTAAAACTTATAGAGTGTTCCGATAGAGAGGTGTTATTCACGAATATGTGTTTATTTCTTGAACTGTAGGAGGCATACACTAAAAATTTACAAACTGTAATAAAAACGTAGTTCCCCTTATATACAAGTCTAAAAAATAAACCAAAAAATTAAAGGGTGTTTCGATAGTGGTGTTATTTTTATTTATAAGGCCTAAGTTTTGAATCATAATAGGTCGAATCCTGAAATTTTTACAGAAGGTGCATAATTTTGGCCGCTATAGCAACAAATATTAAAATTTATAGGGTGTTCCGATAGAGAGGTGTTATTCAAAAATATGTGTTTATTTCTTGAGCTGTAGGAGGCATACACTAAAAATATGTAAGCAGTAATTAAAACTTAGTTCGGTATATAAACAAGTATAAAAAATAAACCTAAAAATTAAAGGGTGATCCGATAGTAGTGTGATTTGCATTTATAAAGCCTAAGTTTTGAACCGTAATAGGTAGGCGCTTGAAATTTTCACAAAAAGTATATAACTGTGACCGCTATACTAGCAAATACTAAAACTTATATGGTGTTTCGATAGAGAGGTGTTATTCACGAATATGTGCTTATTTCTTGAACTGTTGGAGGAATTCACTAAAAATATGCAAGCACTAAATTCAAATTAGTTTGCTATATTAACAAGTCTGAAAAAATAAACCTAAAAATTAAAGGGTGTTCCGATAGTGGAGTGATTTGCATGTATAAGGCCTAAGTTTTGAACCATAATAGGTAGACTCTTGAAAATTTTACCAAAGGTGTATAACTATGGCCGCTTTAGCAAAAAATATTAAAACTTATAGGGTGTTCCGATAGAGAGGTGTTATTTACGAATATGTGTATAACTGCGGCCACAATAGCAAAAAATACTAAAACGTAGGGTGTTCCAAAAGTGACGTGGTATTTACGTTTATGTATTTTTTTTTTTGAGCTGTAAGAGGAAACCACTTACAATTTGCAGACTGTAATTAAAACTATGTTTGTTTTATAAACAAGTATACAAAATTGAACTTAAATATTAAAGGGTGTTCCAATAGTGACCTGATTTGCATGTGTATATCCTAAGTTTTGAATGAATAGGTGGAATCTTGAAATTTTTACAGTAAGTGTATAACTATGTCCACTATAACAAATAATAAAAATTAAAGGGTTTTCCGCCAGTGACGTGATTTGCATGTATAAAGCCTTACTTGTTGAACCGTAACAGGTAGACTCTTGAAATTTTGTACAGAAGATGTGTTGCCATGGCCGATATGACAATTACTAAAAATTAAAGGGTGTTCCCACAGTGACATGTTTTTCACTTATAGTGACTTATTTTTTAATCGCAATAAGTAGACTCTTAATATATTTATAGAAAGGAAGTTGCCTTGGCCACTATAAGGACTAATAAAATTAAAGGGTGTTCCGACAGTGACATGATTTTATAAACCGTAATAGATACCCTCTTGAAATGTTTACAGTAGATGTGTTACTTCGGCCGCTATAACAAATACTTAAAATTGAAGTGTGTCCATTAGTAACGTGTTTTTCACGAATATTACCTTATTTTTTTAACCGCAATAGGTAGGCTTCTGATATTTTAATAGAAAGTGTATTACCATGGCCGCTATAAAATGAATTACATATTAAAATTTAAAGGGTGTTCTAATTATGATGCAATTTTCGCGAATATAACTTTAATTTTAAAATTTAAGGGTGTCCCATAAGACATAAAGAAATAAACAACTGGAATTTTTAAATTATATTGAACATAGTACGGAACCCTACGTTGTGAGTCTAACTCGCACTTGACTAATTTATTTAGGGTTCCGTACACAAAGTGTTAAAATGGGTATTCCATTAGTGACGTGATTTGTATGTACATATATTGCATAGGTTTTGAACGATAATAGGTAGACTCTTGAAGTTTTTACAGGATGTGTATTACTATGGCCACTATAACAAGTAGTAAAAATTAAAGGGTGTACCGACAGTGACGTGATTTGCATGCATATTGACTAATTTTTAACCATAATAGATACTCTCTTGAAATTTTCACAAATGGTGTATTACTATGACCCCTATAAAAACAATAAAAATTTAAAGGGTTTTTCGACAGTGACGTGTTTTGCATGTATAACTTTATATTTTTTGAACCGTAATAAGTACACTCTTCCAGTTTGTATAGAAGATGTGTTGCCATGGCCGTTATGAGAATTACTAAAAATTAAAGGGTGCTCTGACAGTGACATGTTTTTCACTTATAGTAACTTATTTTTTTAATAGTAATAGGTAGCTTCTTGATATATTCATACAAAGAGAATTGCCATGGCAGCCATAGCAAATAACAAAATTAAAGGGTGTGACAGAGAAATGATTTGTACGTAAATAGCCTTATTTTTTGAACCGTAATAGGTAGACTCTTTAAATGTTTACAGTAGATGTTGTACTTCGGCCGCTGTAACAATTACTAATATCTAAAGGGTGTTCCATCAGTGACATGTTTTGCACATATATTACCTTATTTATTGAACCGCAATAGGTATGCGCATGTATATTTCTATAGATAGTGTGTTACCATGGCCGCTATAACAAAAATTGCTAAAATTTAAAGGGTGTTCCAACAGTGATGCAATTATGTCTTTAATTTTAAAATTAAAGGGTGACTCATAAGACATGGAAAAATTAACAACTTGAATTTTTAAAGTTGTACTAAACATAGTACGGAACCCTAAGTGTGTGAGTCTAACTCGCACTTGACTAATTTATTATATATTAACTTGGCCTAGTGCTTTGAGTTTGTTTTGAAAATCAAGTTTTGATAATATCTGTTCACATAGCTCTAAATAAAAATTAACACAATAAATAACTAGCTGTGAGGTACTCAGGAACAAAAGCTTTATATAAAATTCCAAAATTTCAAAAATAAAAGGTTCTTTTAAGTTTTCAGTACCTTTAAATTAGTAAATTTGCGTACTTCCAATACTTTTTCTCTATATTTGAATTGAGATACTAAGGTACCTTCCCACAACATTTTTTTACACTTCATCCAGTAGTTTTTACGTGATGCAAACACAGATAGACAGACAGACATAAGTATTCCTAAATAAATGTCTTCAAAATCTAAAAACATTGTGTTTGTTTTTATAATCAATTAAATAAAAGTTTTAAGCCATATAGTTTTTAAAAATATACTCATTGCAATTTGTAACAATTTTAGCATTTCATTATATAAATTTTGTGTTCTGTACTCTCGCTTTGAAACATTTTATTTATGTTGTTAATAATTCCTAAAATAAATGTTTGAAAACTTAGGTACATTTTATTTATAAAATTAATATAATTCATATAAAGCAGTGCTAAGTTTTAACAGTATAAATTTTGAATGACTTAAAATCGTCAAAATTAGGGTATAAATCGTCTCAACGTCACCATGTCATTTTTAGGACCAAAAATCTTCAAAATGGCGATAAATCGTCAAATCTGGTAGCTATGCCCGTTCCCCAGTGTTGGGATCGGACAATGTTTAAATTGTACCATTCCAGTGATGAAATTGTAGCAAATCAGCATTAATTGTACCAACATTTGTCAGTAAGTAAAAAAACAAGCAAAACATACATATAGCAGCTTGACATTTAAAGATTCTAATGAAAACTTTAATACTAGGGTATTTTAAAGTGATGATAATTGACCTTGACTCCTTGAATTTCTTCTGTGGATATAAGTCAACTAAAATCAAAGCGTATACACGTTTTTAAGATTAAGGTAAAGGAAAAGGAATTCTCGCAATATCAAAAATAATTACCAAAAATCCCAAAATTGGAATTTTTAGGCTTTGGCCCATAAAGTCCACTAGGGTTCATGAAATACTTTCAGCTAATCAGTAATATTTGGTAATATCTTCTTTTTCTGATCCCTTTGGTATAACAGAACATATAGGCTAATGTCAAAATTTGGATGTAAAATAGATCAAAAAGATAAAAGATCTCCATATTCTACTAGGATCATCATTTTTACACGAAATTTGGTTTAAAATATAAAATTTTTATATATTCCCTAAGAATTTCTTTTATTAAAAAAATGATAAAATGAACAAAAAGGAATAAATTTTAAGTTTTTAAATTGAAAATCATCTAGTTGTTAACTTAAAGAAGATTTCATTTTGAAATATACGAAAAAAAAACTTAAAAAATGTACACATACTTAATAGAGCTTTAGGGCGATGTAAAATTTGGAGGTTCTCAAATTTGAAGCCAGTTAGCGCCACGACTGATAAGTGAGTTATCCCCAGCTTTAAAACTTAAACTCAGATACTCCTCTTTTATATCCATGTCAAATTTTAAATGAATTGGACTAGCCCTTTACATATAGCCCTTTACAATGTACAATATTAGAAGAAGAAGAAGAAATTTCACCAAAGTCACCGTGTCTTAATACGTTTAAATGTGCCTGGAGTTATTTGGAAGAACAATTAAAAAATCATGGAATTACCAAAAAGACCTTACGATTTGTCACTAGAAAGAATGGAAAATAATATCAGCCGAATAATACCGGAAATCAGTTTCCGATGCAAAAACGTAACTTAATTAAGAATCAATTATACATAATACGGTTCGCAGAGTAAGTAATAAAAATCCTGAACATAAATTAAGAATGTTGCAATTTAGTCAGTTCTAGACAGGGTTGGAGAACTATGAAGTTAGAAATGTAAAAAAAGTTTTTTTGATTGTACCAAATTTGGTACAATTGTACCACAAATCCCTGTTTTCATTATTAACAGAAATGCGAACTTATCAAACACCAAACGCATAGACACAGCGGTTAAAAAGAGCTACAAAAGCGAGAATTTAAAAAAGAACGATTTCTTTCGTTTTTTAGTCCATTTTATTGTTATATTGTAAAGTTAAATTTTTTGAAATTTCAAGTTAAGCTAAAGTTCGTTTTATTTTTCTAAAAACATTTTACATTTTCATTTGCGTTCAAACGAACGAACATTTTTAATTTTTCATCAATAGCGTGCTATTAACCCAAATTATAAATTCACTGAAATTGATTACTACGGGGCAAGGCATATTTAACCAGGTGACAGCACAAGGCGGAGCTAATATTAAAGAGAAATTTTTTAAATTTTTTTTATATGGAGTTTGACATTAATCATTTATTTTAAGAGAGAATGAAATAGATTTTACTGTCAAAATCCATATAAAAAAAATTCTAAAAATTTTTTGCTCAAATTTCCTCTCCCTTACGCTATCACCTTGTTTAATATGCCTTGCTACGGGGTAAGCTAGTTTCGATGGCCATTTTGCTAAGTGCTCAATTTAGCATCATCAGGAAACCTTAACCCAAATTTTAGATGAGGTAAAGTTACTCTTAAGTTGAGTAATTTATTTGACTAAATAAGAATTAAGCAACAAAGCTCAAACAAAACAATCATAACCAATAGTGAATATATATTTCCCTACTTTATTTCTACACTGTTGTTGGCAACATTTTTTATTATTGTTGAGACAAATTTCAAAAAGCAAATCTCAACAAAGAGTATCGCTGAGTAGAGAAACAAGCCGATCGGCTCAGAGCAGACGGCGCGCCGCCGCCGACAGTTTTTCCAAAAAGACTCAGCCGCCGTTTTTGGCGGCTTGTATAAAATCAACCGCCAAAAATTTTGTGTTTATCAACGTGAAAATTGTAGTATTAATTTATCAATAAAAGGAACTTTTTTTGTATATTAATGTACAATCATTCGTACAAACTCTGCACAATTAAAATAAATCTTAAAAAACAATTTTAACATTATGTTCTTATTTTTTTTAATTATTTGATTTTAAATTAAGTTTTAGTTAAAATATACATATGTAATTTTTTTACTTTTGATATACATATAATGGTAAAAAAATCCTATATATACATATCGTTACATTAATATAGAAAGGCCCCAACTCGTTTTTTATAGATGATCTTCTAATACATATGTTTTTAGTTGAAACTGTTATGGCGTTACCAACTTAAAATATCCACTTTGACAGAAAAGCCGACAAATTAATGTAAAAATTTAAGAAAATAATTTAAAATGGATATTTGTGTAGATTTACTTTCTGGAAGATACTAATATGTATAGATATACCACGTACAAGGAGGAAAACTCGAGTAATTTTTCTTTTTGCAGATTTATTAGCTATATCCGACAGAGCAAATGCGCTGAAACTTACAATTAATTACAATAAATTTTTTTACTTACTTTATGACGAAGTAAACTGTAACCAAACTACTATTAAGCAGTTGTATATATTTAAGGTTTTTGTCAACCAAACTTGTGCATAATTGAAAACGACAATACCACAAAAAAATAGTGAACTCCACCAAAAAGTCAACTCTGAGTTAAGTTGAGAATGGCAAAGCGAATTTGTAAACGACGACCAAATTGAATCAAAAGTTGTCAACCACAATAGGGGCATAGTTTACCTGAAAGAGACTTTCATTTTAAAGGGTTATTTTAAAAGGTCGTCTTTGTCTAAGAAATTTGATATTTTCATCATGAGAAATGAAATTTAAAATTCTACTGTTTACTTTTAACTTTTTCATAACTTTTAACTTTTTCATAACTTTTAAAAGTTAGACTTAAAGTATAAAATAAAAATTAGAAATTCAATACCAGTATGATTTCATTTCCGGTATGGTTATCAGTGTGGTTTTAATGTCATAGAATCTTGCATTCAAAAATTATATTTCAAGCTGTTAGTTATTTAAGATTTTAATTTATCAGTTTATCCGCTGAACTAAATAATAATACTAAAACGGAATAAATAAAAATATTTTGCACTTTGTAGTTTTTGTTTTCTTTCTTTTTTGTTGCTTTAATATTGATATTTAAATATTGATATTCTATTTTTAATATAAGTATTGTTACGGCAAATATTTTTTGTCTAGACTTACAGTCTATCGGAAGAAATAAGTGTAATCGTTATTTTGTTTAATTTTAGAACACATACATACATATAAATATAAAACAAAATAAAGTTAAATAATGTAATAATGTTATTGTAATGCATTTATTGCTGGTAAAAAACTAACTTCTCCAACTTGAACAGTTTAAATATAGACTCACTTCATTTTCGATCTCAAGTACCCAAGAATTGTTTTTTAATTAATAAAATAATTTAATATTTAATTTAATTAAATTAGTCGAACTTTTTACTAACATATAAATAAATTGCTAAAGTTAGGCTTACGTTCTTTTATTCTCTCTGACTACTAATAGTAGTTGAAGAATATTTTTATACAAATTGGGTGATTAGTTTTTATAAAGAAAAGGAGGAAAAAGACAGAAAAAAATGTATTGAATCATCAATCGTCAGTGGGGGAGAACGAAATCTACCACTACTTTAAGCTTCCCTCTTGTTGAATATTTTTATTTTAATATTTACCACCTTATATTTGTTGTTGTTTCAGCCAACCTTCTACCTACCTTAAGTTTCCCTCTTGTTTGATATTTTTCTTTCTTATAGCGTTTATTAAATTGAACGCGAGGTATTTGGCCTCTGATTGTTGAGGTATGGTTTGGTTATGTATTCGATTAGGAGTGCGTAAGTATCTACCCAGTGTAAAGGTTATGTGACTTCTTTTTTGTTCATTTATTTTTATTCTCCATATTTAAACCACAATTCAAAATATAATATATGGTTTTGTAAGCAGAGTACCGAAATGCTCTCTCACTGCTCCATCATGGGTGAGTATGTACATTTTAGTTTTCTTCTGCTTCTTTTCATACATGTTTGAGGGACTAGAAAATATTTTGTGTTTGTTCATTTGTGAGAAGATTTTTTTTCCTTTCTATTCAAAATTGAATAAATGAAAAATATATTGTTTTTCAGGCAAAATGCTTATATGTGAGAATTTATCATAGAAAAATGTTCGCATTATATCACATATGTGCACATAATTTGTAATGTGCAACTGCCGGCTTAGAAATCTCACCTATGAGAATTTTCATAAATGAACACTCATAAATGAAAACTTTTAAAATGAGAAAAAAAAAATGTACAAACATTTATGTAAAAGAGCATTAATGAAAATCATTCATTACTTATCACATATGAATAATACAGATATTCTTCGTTTTTCACCGTTCATGTGCGAGTATGTATGTTATAAAAACAAACCCGTTAAACTCATTTATGTGTAGACAAAGAATTTTATGTTGTTTATTTATGGCCGTAAAAAAAGTGTAAAATTTTAGAAATCTTATTTAAGAGATCATAAATGTTGAAATTTCAACGCTCATAAACGAAAAATTCTGAACCCTGCTTGTAAATATGCTTACCATATCGGTGTCGTCAGCAAATGTTGATGTGTGGACTCGATTGCTAGTTGGCATTTTATATTTGCTGTCATCGGATGTGATATAATAAATAGGTTCCAGTATACTACCTTTAATTGGTTGAGGCTTTAAATGGTTGAGGCGAGCTTAAAAAACTACCTTCTTTAATCATAAACTTTCGACCAGTCAAGTAACTTTTTACAGATTATAAAAATTAGTGGGCAAGTTTTGCTTCAACTTGTAAACTAGTCTTCCTCCCCAAAACAATTGTTTAGCGTGGTAGTCGCGCGATGCTATGAAACAGAGACCTAGCGTATTGTAGAAGTCGCTATACTAACTCTCTGATATTTGAAATCTACGAGGTGAATAAATTGAAGAAATTACTAAGTTTGCTTGAAATTTTTCAATGCAGACGTTTGTTGCTGAATGGTAGTCCTCACAAAAATCACACAGTAAATAATGTTTAATTTGAGCCTTTATTAGTATTGCCCAACCACCACATGCTCTGCCACGGGGGTCTTTAGTGTCATATAATATGCCTGCGTCTCTGACATCAATTTGTTGATTCTTACCCCCGCCTCCATTAGACATTAACATGTCTTAACAAAAGTCTAACTTCATATAAAAAAAACATTATTTTTAATACTGTTTTTGTTTTTTATATGAAGTTTGACTTTTGTTGACATGTTAATGAATAAACCCCGTCTTCATTTGCTATCAACATGTCTTAACAAAAGTCAAATTTAATATAAAAAAACAGTATTAAAAATAATGTTTTTTTTCATATAAAGTTTGACTTTTGTTAACGCATGTTAATGTCTAATAGAGACAGGGGGTAATGTAGACGGGGGTTTAAGAAAGTACTCGAGTTCATTTTCATGTTGGCGTAAGCCGTTTGGTTTTCAGAAACATATTTTAACAGTTCATGGTTTATGTACTGCCGGCAACATCACGGATGCTTAGCATTTCTTGCATTATATTACCCATAGAGCTGTTTAAAGTGGTTTTACACGACGTGTATTTGTCATATGACTTGTCACTTTTCCATGTGTAAATTCTAAACACGTCGTGTGAACCTTTTCAAACATAACATGTGTATTTTTCATGTGTACAATACATATGACATTTTTCATTTAGAACGTGTTCTATTTTGATGAGACAAAGCATCTGACATCCTGTAATGCCAACTTACACATGTACGTTTGAAAGCAAAAATTATAAACCGTATGTAAAATGCCTATTTTGACAAACACATGAAATTACATATGGGTTATCAAACTGACAAGTCATATGACAAACACACGTCGTGTAAAACCACTTTTAACGACTACAGCACTAAAGTCTCAATAGTTGTTTCCAGACGACTAAAGTTATAAGATATTTAAGACTATAATATGGGTGCGTTTCGTTCTTTTTATATCTTCAAATATCAGGTTATTGTAAATAAATTGAAATCAATATGTGTTGCAATCAATCTAAAGTTTTTGTAAATAAATAATTCTAGGAAAAATTTTATTTTTTAATGAATCATTTTATTTAAGGGTATATTTGGTACAAAAGGTTTAATCATAATTAAGTATTTTTTCTTATAGTGTTAAAATGAGTCACGATATGAAAATTCATAGTATTAGGATTCTCCAAGGTACTTCAATTCCTCCAGTGCTTAGAATAATATTTTGTGTAAATATTTTAACAAACAAAAGTATTTATAACTAAGTCCCCTTTTACATTGTGCTGTAATTCGGCAATTATAAGTTTAAAAATAATTTTTTTATTTTTAAAAACAAGAATAAAAAACTACAATTTCTATGTTTTTAAGTTGTTAATAAGAAATCTGGAGTGACCTAACTTCAACTTTACCACTCGTCATGGAAACAGATATTTTTATGGATATACATATTACATAAAGAATACAAGTTCAAAGTACTCAGAAAAAAATAATACCTATATATTTCATATAAACATGACTTTTTTCCCAAATATAATAAAAAATATAAATTTGACTAGGAAGTTTAGAAACACAACAAACGACGGCAACGAAACGATTTGTAGTTACTAAGATATATTGAACAAAACTACAAAGGCTTCTCGACGGCATTTTCAATACATAATTGTGGAAGGTGGAAAGGGTACATATAAGTTTTTCATTCCGTGTGTAATTTCTACAATTTTCATTTCCGACCCCATAAAGTATATATATTCTGAATCCTTATACATAGAGAATTTGATTAAGCGATGTCCGTCTATCCGTGATCGGGTTCAAATGCCATTTGCCAAGGAACCAGAAGAGATACAAAAAATTTAAGCACACCAATCTGTCAGGCATAGTTTCGAAAATATTCGTAAATTGCAATTCAGCAACATCGGATCATGACTTTGGAGGCTGCAGGCCAAAAACCACGCCTACCTATATTTTTTCACGTTAATGATTCTCTTTTGCTTTTTTTTGTCAAATAAATATTAGACCTCGACAGGTAGATCGCAAGGAGTACATACAGATCTCGGGGGTCAATAACCCCCTGCGAGGGGCGACTTTAATTTGCTTTTAGGTTGGTAGGGGTTTTCTGCTTTGATTTGTATTAAAGACCTTTATAGAAAGCAATACACATTTAGGTAGCTAGTAAAAAAATTCAAGAAAAATTAAAAAAAAATTAAATTTTTTTTTAAATTTTACAAAAAAAACTTTACAAACCGTTTTTAAAACGATATTTCCACAGAAAAATTTTCGAAAAAAATTGTTTAAAAAATTTTCCAAAAAATTTTCGAATAAAATTTTACAAAAAATTCTCAAAAAATTATTTTTACAAAAAATTTGTACAAACAATTTTCGAAAACATAATATATTTTAATATTAAGAATATATGTATGTATGTATATAAAGTAACATATTTTTTTAATGCGTTTGATTTTTAAATAGATAGAAACTGAGATCTCTATTTTAAAACTTAGATGCATATAACACATAGTCAACATCAAGATACCGACTACAAATTGTCAAAAATAAAATACACACGTTTAAAGGTAAACGATTATTTTAAAGCCAGTATAGCTACATGGCTACACGACCACCGTTGTGGCTGTCGTAAACTCAGGCTAATTTCTATTTTATTCAACAAAAGAAAATGTAACAAAATTGCAAATTACAAATTCATATATAAACAAAAAGTTATTTAATTTCATAAAAGCAAAATAAATATTTCTACAACAATGTCAGAATCTACGATGTAGCTGTCGCCTTCAATATCATTAAGTAGCTGACAACACGGCGACAATTGTAGCCAACGCAATTTGTTTTCATTTAGCTGAGTCGCCGCTGTCTTCTATTTCTTTAAAGTATGAATAATCAGTTTTTTCTCATATGACTTATTTTAATTTATGTAAAGAGTCAACAATATGGATAATGCTGTACATGTCTGTATACATAAATAAAATCACCTTGGTGAAGGGTATAGAAGATTCGGCACGGCCGAATATAGCACTTTTACTTGTTTTTTATTCAAAAATATTTTGAAAATTACATACATATGAAATTTGTAGTCAAGCTCAAGTTCGTTTTATTCTCTCTAAGAAGGAATAATTTATAATGTGTATGAAGTTAGCTCCGTCAGTTAGCTTCGTTTTTAACAACCCTGTGTTAGTTAACTAATTTGTACAAAAGATGGTAAAATACACTAAAATGAATTATTTTAAACATTATTATGCAAAATGTAATTAAAATTTTACTAAAAACCTATACAAATTCTGAATATAACCAATACAGTTCTGAAATATGTAATGTCATAGCTTTCAACCCCTATAGCCCGCTAAGCCGCACCTTTCCGATTTTGGCCATTTTTTTGATATTCAATAAATCCTTTACTAATCCTTTTACAACCCAACTAAGCTTCTACATTTAGATTATACGTCCAACAAAAATAGTGGATCGCTTTTTACAAAAACCGCCTTAGCATTCTTTTTTGTGAAAATATGTGGCAATATTGTTAGGAGACTAAGAGACCAAATATAAGAGCTTTTAAAGTAGGGCACAGTTAACTTTTTTTCTTCTGAACACCAACCTAAGACTGTATCTTTTCGTAGAAAAAAGATTAAGAAAATCCTGCGACTTTCTGTCGAAAGTCAATTTATAATTTCTAATAAATAACTTTAATTTGTATTTTATGTAATTTCCAAGTATATACTACTGAATAATATCATATTTTATAAAATGTTTTTATGTGTATTACAGTTCGAGCATATTAAAACTAAAACTAATATCCATTTTCAAATCCGTTGGCCTTGACTGCTAATAGCAAGCTCTCTTGTCATTTAAGTTATTGAGTGGATTTCCAGATAGTTAAGCCCACTTATTTAAGAAGCATTGCAATTGAAAAGAGATTGTTGTAGCGCAACCAATAATTATTTGATTGGAACCTCAAAGTTATACTAAAATGGAAAATGTTCCCGCAGAACCCGTGTCATCCAATAAAAAAGCTTTTAAGCTTTTTGAGGATGAAAATGGATCAAACAAAGTTATTAATCTAGTTCTAGTAAAGAAAGAAAACGACGAAATTATTATAGAGCATTCAGAAATAGAAAACATAGATACTACTGCATCGAACGCAGAAAATTCCGAAATGACAACGAATTCTGTGGATGTAGAATCAGGAGATACAAAAGTATTTTCCACATCATTTAATCCCCAAGTGGATGTTCTGGATAACATAGAAATACAAAAAAATCTCAATGAAACTTCATCAACTGAAAATCCAATTGAGAAGTTATATGATGTAAATAATCAAATACTCGTTGATAAACATGAACCACCTAAAGAATTCATATGCAAAATAGACGTTTCTGAATGTAAAGAAAATAAAAAAGACTCAAATACAACTGTAACAAACAGTAAAATTGCGGAAGAACATTTTCACAATGAAAATACTTCTGTTGTTGTTGAGAGCAACATTGAAACAGATGATGCAAGAAAACCTGTAGAAAATGTAGGGTCTGAAGAAGAAACCGTCGAAAACAATTTAAATTCGGTAGAAGCTGATGTTACTAAAGACAAAAGTAACAAACAAGAAGAATCTATAGCATTACATTATTCTAAGATGAGTTTCGCTGCTAGACGTCTTTTTAAAATAGCTTTGAGAAAAGGACATACTCGTGAAGAGGCAATTAAACTGTCAAAAAGTACCGATTTCTCAAATGAGAACAGAAAAACCAAACAAAAGCCCGTCGAGCATTTCGATGTTAAACACAAACAGTTAGGGTCAAAAGGTTCAACTACAGAAAACGTTTCTCCTACAATTGACACAAAAAATCATCCACAAAGTCAATTAGTGTCCAAAAATGAAGCAAAGATTGCCGAAGCTAATGGTCAAACCAACTCCTCCGAATCTGAGTTAGTTGATAGAAGCAAAAAACAAAAACTCAAAATGACTAATGGCCAAAGAAAACGTTTTAATAAGGCAATGCAAGTTGGATTTACACGAGAGCAGGCTATCAAAATAGCCATGAATAATCAAGTAAATATGCAGAACCCAGCTGTTGAAAAAGAAATGACACCAAACATTAACAAAATCAATAATAAACGTTTTCCTTGTAATGACCAGAGAGATTCAGCCATTAAACGCATTAAACTGTCAGGTTCTAACACCAGTAATACAAGTCAAAAAAGTTCCCACAATGAACAAAATCAGGCTATAGATGAAACTATAACTCCCTGTGATAAGGGAATCAGCAGCAACAACACCCATCCAAGTAAATCAACCGACTTAAATCTAATTCAGGTTGACTTTCCTAACAGTGCACATTACACAAATCAGAAAGCTCTGACTTTTTTGGGTGCACAAAATAGTTTGAAAACGGATATGTGGAAGGTTGTCAAGAGAAGGTCTGACACTACAATCTTGACCCTTCATATACAGGTAGATGACAATTCCTGGGCCCAACTTACAAATTTGGATGGGATAGTTTCGTACCGTTTTGGCGAACTTAAATTAAATATGAAAAATATTGATAATGACAGTCACTCTAGTTCTGCAGCCTCTACTTCAAAACATGTGCACACAAGTCAAAATGATCTTCAAGGCAAAGAGCCTAAAATAATGCACCATCGATGTATGGCTGCATTATCATATGAAAACAATGAAGAACTATAAGCACCATTCGAGTGCAAACGGCGAACTTGCACTATTTTAATGGCCATGTCGTGCAAGAGTTCGCCAAGAAAACGATAGACATGGTTCTTATTTTACAATTACATATGTTTAATCGATTATCAAATCTTTGGCCTTTAAAATTACATGGGTAGGTTTAAGTTAACACGCCATCTTGACGAACTGTTGTTTTGATTACACATGCACAAAACGTCGCGACTTTTTTTTTCCTATTTTGCCGATGCGTTGGAAAATACTTATCAATGTGCGAAGTTCCGTCTAAACATTATTTTTTGTTTGTCGTCAATGTTGTTTCAATAGTTGTAGTAGCAAAACAATAAATTAAACTTTTATACCAAAAGCAGCATCTAATGGCAGACATCGTTGTGCAAACAAGAACATAACATCTACAACGAAGACATTTTAATGTGCGCACATGATATTATTCAATGGTTAGCCAAATCAATAGCTCGTCAAGACGTAGTGTAATAATCTTGCAGCCAAGAACAAATAATATTTTAAAGTAATACATTTACTTTCTTCTTGTTCCAGCATTAACCGAACGGTGCTAACAATAAACATTTTCAAAAACCCTATTTATCTAGACATTTTAGGAATTGGCATAATTTGTAGGCAAATTATAAATACCTTCACGAATATAAACACATTGGTAAGTGCAATCTCATCTAAGAAAATGTAGTTAGAAAATGTTTAATTGGTAAAAATATGAACTGAGATTCAGGGTACTAGGTCGTTTCTTACTGCCTTGCGCCTCATATTTTTAAAACGCAACCTTGCGTACTAAACTCTTTAAATTAGCAGTTCTGAATAAATTTTATTCCAATTTAAGTTTTGTTTTTACACAAAAAATAAAGACTCTTACTTTTCTAGTGCTGTAACTACGCTGGCGCGTAACATCCTGAATGATAGTGGTTACGTTCGATTAAGAAGGTGGGTTCCTGCTTCTATTCGCCGAACATCAGAGAGATGACCCACAAATGATAACAGCAACCGTGAATCATACAGTTTTTGTCTAGCACTGGTTGGACTTAATTCAGTATAAACTCTTTATTTTAAAGTTTTTTACTTTTAACTTAAGATTTGAAATTACAATAAATAATATGAAATAAAAAACATTGGGTAGAGGAACCCGTCGCTGGGTATATAAAAACCTAAACAAGCGCCCAAAGCGTAAAGCTGTCAAGCGCCTAGCTCTGACGTTACAATAAGAAAACTAAACAACGCGCAACGCTCTATCCTGAATAGTATTGGTAACTTTTTTTAAATAAAAACTACTGAATTGAAAAGCAAAATAGAGATAAAATCGCTAAATAAAGCAGAAAGTGACTAAAATGTCATCATTTTACTACAAAAAAATTATGTTTATTTGCAGCCAACTTAACGTTCTGTCAAAATATGATTTTCCAATTGCCAAGCGTTGACGTCGCGCTATTTAGGTTTGCCTCATACACTTGGTATGTACATAACAATTTTTGACAGTTTGGCTGTAAGGTCTAAATTTTTCCGTTTATAAAAACAAAAGTTGCACATTCGGGTTTTTATCTTTATTTTCTCTTGGAAATGAGATATTTTTAAGGGAAAAAAGTACCCTATATTTGAATCAATTTACTAAGGTACATCTCTACAAAATTATATTGAAATTCATTCAGTAGTTTTTACGTGATACGGACACAGACAGACGAAAATTATGGGTTTTCCACCTCCAAATCATATGGGCATGCTACCTGTGATGAATCATAGGGAGGTGGATTAACCGCTGAAATGCGGCGACCACTTGGAGACTCAATATTTTGCTGGTTTAAACTGATGGTATAGAAAAGAGTATTGAATAAAGCTGTGTTCCTGCGATATGTTACAAGCATAAGCTGGTTCCAATGAATTCAGCCATCACGTGGTTAGACACACTATAGACAGACCGTTCCTTTGGAAACGGATGCTTTTTGTAGCCGATCGATACAAGTACAGATGCTGCGTTTGCATATATTATAGGTTCGCCCCGCATATTTTATTTTTTCGGTAACCGACATAGGGAGGCGCTCTATGGGAGTATTTAAGGGACCAACAAGAAACACGGTCCTGTTACAGTTGTATTTTATAAATATATACTGGCTGGGAGAGCAAAGCAAAAATGAAGCGAAGTAATAATTTAAGACTATTATTAATGTAGGGGGAATATCGAAGCAGACCACTTCCGTAATGGGTCCCTTTTCAACTATAATGCGTCGGGTGTTTTTTTTTTAGCGGCATAAGAATTTAAAATTGTAATACAAGACAAATATTGTTGGAATTAAACTTTTTTATTGTAGCGGATTTCAGTGTTCGATGCAAATGGTCTTGCAAAAGTGCATGTGCAGAATATCATAGCTTTTTTGTGAAATCCAACACCAAAATACCTATTGTTTTTGTTAAATTTGAAAGATATAACACATTTGCACTTTCGCAAGACCATCGATTGTTAAGCGCGCTGTATGACAAGTTGAGCTGTCTGTTTGGAACCAAAGCTGATTATTTTTTTAACACAAATTCAGTCAGCATGGATCGATAGTGTGATTTCCGTTCAACGTAACGGCAGCTTGCTCATTTCGAATGAAATAAGGGACGATTTTGCTGCTATAAATGTAGATTGCACCGAGAAGTCAACTTTAATGGATTTAATGCTGATTCTCATCTTCGGCCGGTTTCAAATGAGACCAATCAGTAAAAATGCGTTGCAAACGATGGTCGTTTGGCTTTAATTCTTGTACTAAATATATTTTATAGGCACGTAAGCCAAAGGGCGAAGGACAAAAGCGAACCAGTTGAGAACGAGGGCGAATTGTACGAATTGCTTGCTCACAAGGCTGTGATATTCTAAACTGTGAAACCATAGTTATCGATATCGATAGTTATTATGCCACAGCTTAAAAACTAAAAGTAAAACGATTGTTACACTCATGCTCACGAGGCTTATATAAATTTAAAATTACAATTATAGACTAAATAATACAAGGAATAAAAAATTAAAAAAAAACGAAAAAATCACAAGATCAAAAATGATGGTCTTTCGGCCTGCTTAATGCGTTCCTAATACCATACATTGAGACAGACGACTGATTGTCAATATAAGAAGAGCCAGAAACACGAGCAATTTTAAAGAGTATTAATAAGTTTTGTGAGAAAAACCAAATAAAGATACCCACTAATCTGGACTTCCCAAGAATCAGCGACTACGTGCCGTTTTGTTTAAAAACTATGGCAAGTGGTAATATTTAAGTCAGAACTTACGACATACCTGTCGATTAAAACTAGTAACAGAAAATAGTTAAAAATATCAGTATATTTTAATGACAAAATTTGGATATTTCGATTAATCGATATCTTCCCCCAACCATATGGGTTGGATATCGATATTATATCATATACATATCAATATATTGTTCATCGATAATTTTCAAATCTTTTCTGTTGCTAGTTTTTTAAAAATGTTGCAGGTGGCGAATAGCATATTGTTGTTATTTTATGTATATATTTTTTGGTAGGTGTAAAAATAAGTGTTGTTAACTACTTTAAAAATTACAGGAAAATTCGGATAACTTAAGCATTTTATTTGTTTTTTATGTAAGGTAAAGTATTTTATTCTACCCCTCCTTTATGAGCATAATCCACACTCAGCCAATATAATTATGTTTGATAATGAAAACATAACAATGGTATCTAAGCAGTTTTGACAACATCAGTCACATCATTGATATCAGTGTTAGAAAATAGACAACCGGGTTTAAATTTGTTTTCGATTGTTATGTCAGAACCATTTTTTAAATCGACTTCTTTATCATACGTGGGTCAAGAGAGGGTTTGTCAATTTTTTGGAATGGATATTTGAAATAACAATTAAAGACACAGTACTCAATTTCTAAAGTTCTAAAAATAGAAAACATTAGGATTCATTCAGAATTTTAGCATAGAAGTTTTATATTGTTTTAGTAATTAACCCTTTCAAGCTCAAGGGAAATATTTTTCTCTTTGTTAAAATTCGTAATCTATTATACAATTATTATTTAATTTATCTAATTTATATTTTTTTAAATGAATGTCATAGTAAAACATTTGTCCAAGGCCGTAAATGCGTTCCAGAACGTTAAAAAAAAGAACAGTCAAACTTTCTTTGCGCCAATACCTAAATATTCGCGGGAAATAAATATCGCGGCTGAACTTCTTATTATTTTAAAGTTTTTTAGACTTCTATTAATAATTTACTGTGTTATTTCACACCTTTTATATTATTTGGTAAGTACAATTTAATATTATAACGAAGTGAACTGCAGATAAGAGGCGTAAATACCTAAAAATACCAATAGTATATATGGTGCAGTATTAACCCTTACAGGACCATAAGATATCCAAGACTAATAATAAGTTTGCCACAATTTTTCTTGTTTTACATGTTAAATAAGGAAATATTAGATGAAAAACTAAACCCGGCTCACAGTTTTTATGGGAAAATTTTTTATGGTAAAACGTCTTCAATGTCCTGATCCGATTGTTCTGAAACAGAAGGTAATACGTCTTGAATGTGCTATTACAACTGTTTTGGAACAGAATCTTTAATCGCAAGAACAGCTGGTCTTCTTCATCCAATATTATCTTCTTCATCACTATTATCTGCCATTAGTAACTGCTCTATTTCTTCATCTCGAATATGAAATTTTCCGCATTTCCTTCTAACCATTTCTGACAAAATATATAAAAATAAGTGTAATAAAAATACAAGAAAACAATTAAGAAAAAATATGTATTTTGTTAAAAGGTTAAAACCTTCCTATACTAATATTAAAAGTTATAAGGAAGGAAAATTAAAACGGCTACTCATAAATACTGTGTAATAAAAAATTTCTGAAAACTAAAACAATATATCGCACTTGATCAGCAAGAGGGTATTAACTCAAAATTTTTTAATTTTCACTTTTTGGAAGAAATCAACTAACAATATCAATATCTATCTACTGTAAAAATTTCAACGTATTCTTATTACTCTTTTATCTCAAAACCCACATATGAGACCATTTTCGTGATAGTGTCTTGAGTACCTTTACAACACCAAAGAGGTATAATTTTGAGTATAATATACTTCGGTATATTATACCGAAGTTGAAACAGAAATACATCGTATATTTTCATAAAAAAGGTATTATTTTGATAATAATAATAATATGTTCTGATTTTTAAATTATCTTAAAATGTAACCACAAACAGTTTTTTACCTCTACTGAAAATGTTAAAATTTTGAGTTAATACCCTCTTGTTGATCAAGTGCGATATGTATATAAAATGATAAAAAAAAATCCTTCGAGCCGGATTTGAACCAGCGACCTATGGATTTCTACATAATTCCTCATCATACTACAGTCCACCGCTCTACCAACTGAGCTATCGAAGGTCTGGCAGGACAACGAACAATGCTGTAATATTAAATCAACACAACTAAATGTGTGTATGTGCAAGTAACGAAGAAAAATCGAATAAAATTAACCAGACATAATCAATTTACCTAATTTTTATTTAACATAATATTAATTTATTCACTAATTTGTTTATGCAAATGCTACATATCAACTTAATTAAACAATATGTATTTAGAAAAACTACTTTACTACTGCCGTCTACGAAACAATGTAATAAAAAGAAAAGTAAACTTTTATTGCCCAAATTCATAAAAATCAAAGTGTACTTAAAATGGTTTTACATGGCGTGTATTTGTCGTATGACTTGTCAGTTTGATAACCTATATGTAATTTCATGTGTTTGTCAAAATAGCCATTTTACATACGGTTTTAATTTTTGCTTTCAAACGTACATGTGTAATTACATGTGACATAACCTACAATATATAATTTTTCCGCATGCAAACCTAGTGCTTTTACCACATTTTTAGCGCTTTTGGTACCACAAAAAGCATAAAATAACAAAATATCAAGTTGGCATTACAGGATGTCAGATGCTTTGTCACATCAAAATAGAACACGTTCTAAATGAAAAATGTCAAATGTATTGTACACATGGAAAATACACATGTTATGTTTGAAAAGGTTCACACGACGTGTTTAGAATTTACACATGGAAAAGTGAAAAGTCATATGACAAATACACGCCGTGTAAAAAGTATAAAAAGTATATTTTATGACAAATTTTGTATGAAAATTTGTCATAAAGTATGCTTAAAGTAAACTTTATTTTTTATGAATAAAGGCATAATTGTTTAAAACCATACAAGAGTGTTAATTAAATATTCAAATTTAAATGCCGTTATTTTGGCAGATATAGAAGGTGCCTTCGCACAGAGGGGTATTTTGCCAATCTAGCCGGACATTGGGAAAAAAAATAAATTTAAGAAATGTAAAAATTTAAGTATGCATCTCAGCAGACAATAAAATTGCGCATCGTATAGTGAACTTTCCAGGCTAACGCTTGAGATTTGTGGGACACTGGTAAAATGAGCATAGTTGAGTAAATTGCATACGTTTTTATTGACTTTTTACGGTTTGGTGAGATTTGCAATATATTTTTTTGTGATTAAACGATTAAAGATTTTGAATTGATTTTTGTTATCTGTGAAAGGCTATATTAACAGCTACTTATATTAATTTTTAGAAAACTTTTATTTAACTTTTTATGATTAAAAATTTCATTCGATATTAAAAAACAATATTTTTTTTTGGTAAAAAAAATATTTTTTGGTAAAAAAAAATATTTTTTGGTAAAAAAAATATTTTTTGGTAAAAAAAAAAATATTTTTTGGTAAAAAATATTCGGTAAAAAAAAATATTTTTTTTTGGTAAAAAATATTCGGTAAAAAAAAAATATTTTTTTTTTGGTAAAAAAAAATAAAAGGTTTTTGAAGGTGAGGGTAATTGCGATCCTAAAAATGTTATAAATGACTATCAGCGACACTCAAACCCAACATAAACCAAGCCATCGGTCAAATTCAGCCTGATTTATTGCCAGTGTCGTAAAATTAGGACATTTCGAATGAGTGCCTCCCAGTGAAGCCGTGTCAGTCATTTGCACGACGTTATATTTAATAGATAGTGGCATCGATAGACCTTTCCAACGAATAAAAAATTTCGTTGATATCCTACACATACTTGGTTTTTTTCCGAAATAATCCCCATTTGCTATCAATAGGCTTCATAATCTGCCATTACGCCACCGCAAATCCTTTGACTTTGCCATCTCTGTTAATACTCCACCGTTTTTCTTTCTTCCTCATCTTCGCACATTCTCAAAAATCTGGAATGTAATTTCTGATTAACTGGTCACAGCCTAGTGAGTTCCTTCTAATAGTGACTGATCAGTGATTACACAATGCTTTCCTACATCTCAGAGTTTTTCTCGCCGGCTCATCAGCGATCTCATTTCCAACGACTCTGTTACGGCACCTAACATAAACATATATTTAATATACTTGAAAATATACAAAATCGCGATAAATATAATTTAAAGAATTAAAATATTCGATTGAAACGCTTGTTAAGAAAATGAAGAGAAAAATACGCAGATAACTATGTGTTCATATGTTAATATTTTTTGAATTATCAGACAAGTTAGACAATTTTACCTTAGAAAAATGTTATAAAGGCAAAACTATTCATTTTTTTAGTTGAAATACGCCTGAAGTTTTTTAAAAACGATATATGTAGGTATTTGCATAGCGCTAAAAGAAAAATATAAAAAATAAATGTTTGCTTAAATACCGAAATTTGTAGTTCTCTTTTTATTAACAGATATTATATCTAGAGCATTCTAGGTTCATATTCTATTTAAGTGCGTTAGCATTTTAAGTTTCGACTTAGTAAATCTGGCTTTCCGACATAATTTTGAGCTATGCCATGTTTAGAGGCTAGTAGTAGAATTTTATAATAAATATTTTTGTGGTCCAAAAATTCGTATAATGCTAATAAATGATATTCACGCCAAATACCATTTTCTATTATAGTATTGTGATATTTACAGTGCTATTCTCGAATATTAATTTTTGTGATAGTAAAAAACATTTGTGACAAGAACAATAATTTACTATTCTAGGTTTCATAAAAAAGATTTTTTTTTTCTAAGTTCATAGGTATACACACTATAACAGCATTAATAAATAATAGTAGTTATAGTTTTTAGAATATCACTGTTAAAATAAGTTTTTTTTAATTAACTGAAAAACGAGTTTAAACCTGATTTAATTGTTGTTATGAAATTTTTTTATATTTAATAAATTATCGTTTTTAAACAAAGATTTGATTTACAAATTATTGTTAAATTTTGAGAAATTGGTATACAAGAAATTTTGTAAATATGTACATATTTTAAATTATTTGCAGACTCAAAAAACCGTTAACATTTTTTTCATCATTTTGTAGTTTTCAACAAGACCTTCGATAGCTCAGTTGGTAGAGCGGTGGACTGTAGAATGCACAATAAAGTAGAAATCCATAGGTCGCTGGTTCAAATCCGGCTCGAAGGAAAGATTCTTTTTTAATTGTAGTTTACTCTTTATTTCTTTTTTTATAAACTGTGCTAGAAGTTGTTGTTAATTGAAAAATTAATTTTTGGTATATGCAGGCTTCGTACGTACTCATATTACATTCATATACATACATATGAGTACATGAAATTAAATCTAAAATGCTACTACGTAATTAATATTCATTTTGGTCTAATGACCCTTAAAACTAAAAATTGTAATTATAAATAATTAAAAATAATTATAAATAAGTAAAAGTAAACAAACGCGTAGTCATCATTTGAGTCATACATTGGCTATTAATCGATAAAATATAAAAATACGAATACTTAAGTTTAAAGTACTTAAATGTTTTTATAGCATTAAAATATATGTGTTTTACAATCAGGGATGGTATATTAAACTTTAAAATGACACTAACCGGCTTATACGATTTTACTTTTTAGACTCAAATTGTACTTAATACATTTTGTTTTTTAATTAAGTAAAGTTGTTATTCCCATTGAACCGAAAATAATAGATAATTTTGTTAAAATCTTTATTATTACATTTAGAATTTTTTGTTTTTATTTTTGGAGTTTGTTCAATTAGTAGAGAATTGAGTTATAAAAATCATTTAATATACATATATCGCACACTTAATCATTAACAGTCACAATGATTTTTAGGTATAAATTCTGAGATACCTAAAAATCATGTGTTTCTTCAATAACCGGTTCACAGATCATCAAATCTTTAACGACCACTATAACTTCGTTTGATTCACTTTCTTTTTTAAAGTAAAAAATAAACTTACTGTGGAACTTAATTTGATTATAAAATTGGAACCATGTTTAAGAAAAAGTTTTATGCCTCTCCTGAACATTTGTGAATTTTAAGTTGTGACTGTTTATGATTTAGTATGCGATATGTACATAAGTATATACTCAACAATAGGCCCTTATGAGTTGCATTCGATCTTCGCTGGCTAACGAACATCGAATGTCAAATTCGTAGTATGAGTTGGTAGCAATATCGAAAATTTCGTTGGATAATGAATTTTCTGTCGAACGCAATGTTGCTTTCGATGCTTATTGAAAATGTTAGTAGTTGTCAATTTTTTATTGTTTTTTATTTTTACAAATGCCAGCAGTAAATTATTTTAATTTCATGCAGGTCTAATTTGTGAATACAAAAATCCATTGGAAAAACTCGTTTTTCTCATTAAACAAAACCCTCAGCTGGCAAAATGAATATTCACAAATGTTTAAGCGGCAAAAAATGGGAAGAAACCATGCAGGAGCTAGATTGTATATATCAACAGCAAAGTGGTGATATTAATAATTAATTCATTTTTTTTCATTTATAAATGTAATATTTATTAATATGTAATACTATTGTGAATAATACAATTGAGTCAAAGTCATATTTTATTCGAATGGTCGCCATAATACCAAATGCAAATTCGTTCGATAAGCTTTATCGACTACAGTCGAAGATCGAAAGTTATTCATAATAGGCACCATAGTGTATTATCTCAAAATTTTAATTAAAATGTATATTTTATTTATTTATTTTTGTTACGAAAGAGTAGCCAAAATATTGTAGTAATTTTGTGGTGAGTAGTACGCGCTGTGGGGAAAATATTAAAGGATTAAGTTAATACACTATTGTTAAGCAGGGTTGTCAGATTTTTTTTACCTAATTCGCCAAAATCGATGTGAAAAATCGTCAAAATCGCCAAATCGGTTTTTTGTTAAACTTTGCTTTAATATATTAAAATATATATATATATATATATATATATATATATATATATAATTTAAAAAAAATTATATTTAATGAAATTGCTAAAAATCGCCAAAAATTTAACAAAACTCTGCAAAATATAATATAAGATATTTTATGTTTTATTAAAACAAACAAAAATGATTAGAGAACACAAATATAAGTTAAATTTTTACTTAAAGCAATGAGAAATTTATTGGTTTATATAATAAAAAGAATTCTGAAGTTAGAGTTTTTTTACCTATGTAACTACTACATTCTCAAGGTATTTGTCATCGTCCTCTTATTTGGATTTTATGGAAATTAAACTACAAATGAAGAGCAACATGCGTTATTTGTATTCATGTAATTTATAACATCAAGAAAATTATACTTTACTAGCTATCCCGGTACGATTCGCTACACTCATCCACAAAAATACAATAAACTCTTGGAAGAAAAGTAGTGAGAATATCGTGCGTCTTCAACTCGAAGACGCACGATATTCTCACGTCAAAAATGTTTTAGTTTATATGCAAGGTACGATGCCCACTGTTCCCATCTAATCTGTTTTTTGCAGGACTATGCGTTTTAACACGACAATAATCTTTCACTTTGTATGGGAAGTACCACGCCCACTACTTGAATATTGTATTCAATGATTCATGATTATTATTGAATACAGTTTTTCTCGTATTCCATTATCAGAGTTTGGTTGGTTAAATAGATGATGTTTACAACTAAACACTACCCTAAGTAGATAAATACGAAGAGTGCTGATGACGCACGTAGCTGTCTACAAAATGTATTCCATTCTGCTGGTGTCTGAAAATTAAATTTGCCCTTTTTTTTAATATTAATCACCTAATTTGTAATTTAAATTATTCTTTCTTAGAGAGAATAAAACGAACTTAAGTTTGACTTCAAATTTCATCTTGTACATTTCAGATGATCTTAAACCCCCGTCTTCATTTCCTATGAGCAAAATAAGTCAAACTTCATATAAAAAAACCAGTATTAAGAATAATGTTTTTTGTCATATGAAGTTTGACTTTTGTTAAAGCATGTTAATGTCTAATAGAGACGGGTAGTAAAAACTTTAAATACCTTCTTTTATTCTTACTTAACTATACGTTAGAAAGCTCTCCTATTTTTATATTCTCTTTACGTATTGTAATTATTTTTTGACTAAATTAAATTTTAAATAAGAGAAAATATAATGCCACAAGCAACAGGGATTAAATTGCGCCAAAAGGGCCATTTTGGTGTACTATTTGTATTTTTTTTTTAAACCAACTATACCAAAAATGTTATAAGTGTACTAATTTTACCAACCCTGTTATCAATTAAGCATGTGATCAGGGTTCTCAGATATAGCGATTTCTCGCACAACGTGGCGATTTTCAATCTTATTTGGCGATCAAATTATGGATTTGGCAACATAGCGACTTTTTGGCGATTTTTAAAATAGTTGGCGATATTGTTGGCGATTTTTCACTGACTTATGTCCTACATTAGAAACTGAATTAAGGAATATCAAAATGGATAACAAAGAAATTGAAGTTTTAAAAGTAAATTATTTTTCATATTTAAATGTGATTTTACTTATGCAAACCGGAAACGTTCGGAAAATATAAAGTTATTTAAAGTTCACGAACATCTTTCCATTTTCATATATAAAAATGTTTTTAATATCTAAATATGATTTTATTCTGGAAACTAGAAACTTTATTTAAAGTTTGCAAACATCTTTTTATTTTAAAATGTTGCAATTCCAAATAAAATTTATTGTTTTCAAAAATTTTTATCCTAACATACTTTTGGATACTTCTCAACCATAATAGAAAATATTAACTTCTGTTTTAGAAAGATTATAAAAGATTGATATTCTATCTAATTATGCACAGCTACATAAGTTTTGTACTTTGTGCTGGTAATACCAATGAATTTTTTATAATTATTTTTTTAATACAAAGGAAGTTTTGAAGTAATAATTAAGTTCCTTATATTCTCTCTAATTTAAAGGAATATTTTTTACTTTAATTTAATTTCAAATAAATATTGGATTTTTTTTTAATTTATATGCTGGATAAGAGATCGATTTCGAAATATGCTATACATTTTGTGAATTGAAATATATATATAATATGAAAATCTGCTGATCTTTAGTAATGTCAAATAAATTTAATTCCTGTAAAACATATTCTAAACAAGAACTCGATGACACATACCTTATAGATGGATATGTTTAGGTAAAAATTTTACCTTGTTAATGTTTACTAATCATTTTAGATAAAAAACAAATTATTTATATATTTTGGCGGATTTTTTCTATTTTTGGCGAATTTTAACTATTTCGATTAAATTAATTTTTTGTGATTATTTAAAAAAAATTTTTGAATTTAAAAATATTGTATATTTAGAAGCAAATTTTAACTAAAAACTGTTTTGGCAATTTTGGCGACTTTTCACATCGATTTTGGCGAAATAGGTGAAAATAAATCTGACAACCCTGCATGTGATAGATATTTATGAGAAAGACAAGTTGACTGTTGGTATTTACTTATTAACTTCCCAGAAAATGGGAATAACAAAATTTAAATTTTGGTAATATCCTAAAAGATATTTTCTACCAGAATGGAAATTGAACAATTTTTTTCGGTATCAAAAAACAATTTTTAAAAAGTACTTTTTTGATTCCTAGAGCACTAATTTTTTATTAAAGTCGGTACGCAGCTCGACTGAATTTCAGTTTGCCATAAGAAGTGTGTGTAAAAAAAATAGCCTGAAATTCAGGTTTGATATTTTTCAGGCGACTTTCAGGTTGGTAGTACGCAGCTAAAAAGAAAACTAAACGGAATTTTTTACTATTACAGGGATGTTAAAACAAAAAGTGTAAACGTTTTTTCTTTAACTTAAACAAAAATTAATGTTTAGGCAATTGTTTGGTAAACCCCCAATTTCATTTGCTGTCTTAAAGTGGTTTTACACGACGTGTGTTTGTCATATGACTTGTCAGTTTGACAACCCATATGTAATTTCATGTGTTTGTTAAAAGCGCGTTTACATTGCGTGTACAAGTCATATGGAATGTCAGATTTTCTATATGTAAAACTATACACATAATGTAAACTCTTGAAACATAACATATGTTATTTACCTATGTGCAATAACATGTGATAGTTTTTTATTTAAAGCACGCTCTTTTTGATGTGTAAAACTATATGACAACAGCTGTTTTCAGGGATGTTCACTTTTAGTTTCAATAATTCCGCTAATTTATTTTTATCATGAATTTAAAGAGTATAAAATTAACCCATATCTTTATTCTAAATTTTGTTAATAATTTCATGTTCGCAGTTTTATATCGATACCTCATAGGTGATATTAATAATAAAGTTACATATGTAATCTAATATACATATGTATATTATATATATATTTGAAAGTTTGTTTAATTGTACTACAATCACGGCTAAATCGAATTTAATGATATTTAAAACGGACAGACCTTTATTTTTTGTGGGTCCAATGGGATATATCTGTTTTCAAAACTTTTTTCCCGTACTAAGAAAGACTGAATTAAATTAAAAAATTACTTTACTATAGTGAAATATTTTAAAATATTTTTTAAGACGGTAAGCAAACTGTGTAAACTGTAATATCACCTAATTAACAACTTTGGACCGCATGATAAAAAAATGCTACAGAGGTATTGTGGGTATCGAAAGTGCTGCACTTCATTGAGCCGTTACTTTTGAAAATGATAGAACTCCATTTTGTGAAAAAAATTGAATAAAACCTAAATCTTATTACAAATTACATAATTTTATGTTCGTAATCCATGTTGAAAAGTACTCTTTTTTATATTGCAATATATTAAGAAGCATTATCAGAATTTAACAATCATACTGCAACTATGGTAAAAAATCTTCGCTATATAACCTATGAAATATATGTAAGTATTGTAATTTCTTTCTTTCTTTTTCCACTTTTTACCCTTAAAATTAAATATAATTTTAGTTTTTTTTGTTTACTGTACCAAGAAGAATGAAATGATATTGAAATAAAATATGTATGTAATTAAACTATTAAATTTTTTGGTATTATTACATTCCAGTAAAAGAAAATCAACGTTTTCATCAAATCATTGCCTTTGAAAATGAGACTACTACATTGGCGCATACCAAAACTTTTTTTGGCAGCTAAAATGGTTAACTATTATTGCATATTAAACTTACATGCAACAAGACCACAAAATATAAAATAAGTCTATTCCGGCTTGTGAATTTTTTAACGCTATTCAAATGCAAATCATTAAATAAAATAAAATGGAGTTCTCTCATTTTCAAAATGAGCAACTGCTCAGTTATTTTAAAGAAATTTAGTTTAATTTGTCATAAGAATTAGGATAAAAAATATTTTATTCCTAATAAAAAAAAAAAAGAGTGAAAATAAATTGACATTAACATCAACAAAATTATTCATTCAATTGTTGCTGATATAGTTCAAATGATATTAATTATTACTTATTGTATTATTTATTATAATTATTTTTTGTTTTTATATAATTTTTCTCTTACAAATTGAATTCTGTACTGTTGTCGAAGCTCCCAAATGATATCACAAAATAGTAGTTCTTTGCATAGTTGACATCACTAGCGGGTTTCTAATAAAATAAAATGGCGGTAAAAATATGAAAAATTGGCTAATAACTTATTGCAGCAAGTCCCAATAGCTAATATTATTAGTTTTATTATATAGACTAATAATTTAAAAAAATAATTCATCTAAACCACACTTTGAAGACCAGTAGTGCAATTCACTAACTTTTAACGATCTTACACGTTAAATATATCAACATTTTTTTTTTGCTTGCACTAACGCATTTGCGATTCACTAACCTATGGTTAACAAATGAAAAATACAAACAAAAATGAATGGCAATGCTGCTAAACAAAATGGCAAAATAGCGAAAAGAATAAAGAGAAATGAAAAATAATAAACAAAACTTTCCACATAAGTGCTTTATATTTTGTTTTTTTTTTAATTTTATTTTTAAAAAATTGTTTAAATTCATTTTTATAAGGTAGGTAAAATGTATGTGTTTTAATTATAAATATTAATTATTTAGAAAATTTTACATCTAATGGGCGACTTTATCTTTTGATATTTTGATAAAGTAAACGACGCAAAAATAGTTGTAGCTAAATTAACAATACTCGACTTGCTAAGAAAGACAGCTAATTTATAACAACATCAAATGTTATCAAAAAGCATTTCTGAATAGCAAAGTCTTTCGTTTTGTTGTTAAATTTTTTTAACGAGTCCCGAATCGGTAAAATTGAATAGTGAATCGCACTACAGATGTTTTTAATATTTGATTTTTGTTTTTAATAATAGGAGGTTATGTCATATATACGTAACATGTGTACGTTTAAACACAAAAATTATAAACCATGTGTAAAACACTGACTTTGACATACGCAATTTTCACAGTACATATGACTTCTACACTCAATGTAAACACACCTCAAAATAGGCATTTTACATACGGTTTATAATTTTTGCTTTCAAACGTACATGTGTAATTACATCTGACATAACCTATAATATATAATGTTTCCGCCACACAGTATTGCATTGCCAACCCCAGCTGATGCAAAGATGAAAACCTAGAGCTTTTGCCACGTTTTTAGTGCTTTTGGTACCACAACAAACCTAAAATAGTAAAATATGAAGTTTGCATTATAGGATGTCAGATGCTTTGCCGCATCAAAATAGAACAAGTTCTTAATGAAAAATGTCATATAACAAGTCATATGACAAATACACGTCGTGTAAAACCACTTTTAACAAAAGTCAAACTTCATATACAAGAAAACAGTATTAAAAATAATGTTTTTTTACATGAAGTTTGACTTTTGTTAAGGCATGTTAATGTCTAATGGAGACGGGGGGTTACGGAATTTATGACATTTCATGTTTTTTACACTTTTTAAATATTTTTTTTTTCATGTCTGTGTTGATATGTTATTGTGTACAATAATCTATGCATATAATAAAATAGTAACTCATTTCCGTCTTTTCTTTTGCGTTCGCATCACGTAAAAACTACTGGATCGATTTTAACAAAATGTTGTGAGGAGGTACCTAAGTATCCTGATCCCAATATAGGATACTTTTTTCCGCAAAGTGGAGAAAAAGCAGTGAAAGTACGCAGTTATTTTAGCAGTAAAGTAAATCCATAAAAAATGACTGAATCACTAACCACTAACATATGGCGCGGTTTTATAAAGTAAATACATAACCATATATAAGGCGGCACTAAAAATATCAAACCTAAAATTCCGTAGAGCTGCGTACTGGGCTTTAGCTGAAAACATTTAAAAATTATTTATTTAAACAAATCAAACTTTGCAAAATGCTATTGAAATTTTTCACACTCTGCTTTATGGTATGAATGTATAAAAAATATTTATACATATGTATGTACATAGCTTCGTTTTTTTTAAATTCATAAAATGTCATTAATAGCAAGTGTGGTGCACTGTAATAAGCATATGATAATTTTTGTCAAAATGAAATGAATCCATCAGTAAATTGTGATTAAATGAAAACTGGTCCATGGATTTTAATGAAACAACATTTATTATTATTTATTTTTTTTAAGCAAATCAAAGAAAGAAACATTTTAGACAAGTGTAAAAAATATAACCCTTCAAATGATAAAAACATTTCAAATACGAATTGTTGGCTAGCAGTCCCATATAGCAAAGTTATGAGTGCATTGCAGTGGACTTACCTGTACGATTACTAATTCAGATTTACCAAATAATTTTTCTCATATACATTTTTAGAATATTTGTTGCAAACTACGAGTATCAAGTGCAAGTAAATAAATAAGTACATTAGTGGCTTATATCTTGTTCCGTGTAAAGAAACAAAATCCAATGCACTTATTTTCGAATTTCTTATCGCAAAATGCAAAATAAATTTTGTTTGTTATCTCTGTCTGAAAAAAATGTATATTGGAAAAAGTATTTGTTGATTAGACAAGTGTCAATAATTTGAAAAATATAACTGAACGAGTTAAACAATAAATTTTCTCAGTTACAATTTAAATTCGCTACGTAACGTATCGGGAATAAAAATAAACGTTACAAAAAAAAAACGGGTAAATATTAATTTAACGGTAATCGATAAGCCAGGACATTCCAAACGGTTGGTTTCATTGTTTCTTATTGTTGTTATTGTTGGCTTATAAGTTTCTAAAATAAATTTGTTTTAAATTAGTGTTTATTTTTATTTAATATGTGTAAATGTTTGTGTAGTGTTAACCATAGGAAAATCCTAAAATTAATATGACGTATGTATATTACAGTCGATGTATTAACTGCTATTCTGGTTTTCCAAACAATATCTTACTTAAGAAAAAAAAATTTTTTTATAAGGTTCTTTAGTGAATTTTTTTTTTAATTTATTTATATTGATAAGTTTTAATTCATTTTTTATTTTCGATTATTCGAATTATTTCGATATTTCGAATTATTGTTGAAATTTTCTTATGCGTCAAGTACAAATTTTTTGGATAAAGTTCGATTCAGTCCTGCAATTTTTCTTAATTTGATTTTTTGGATTTTGGTTTTATACTGAAATTTCATTTCATGGGCAAATTTCGAAATTTGGAAATTTACGTTTTTTATACTCTTTTTATTTTCATATTTTTGTGAAATTTAGTTTTTCGGTTAAATAACGGGTATGTTCTGGATTCTACTTTGAAGTAAAAGTAATTTGTATTCACTTTATTTTGACTCTTTGGTGTTCTGCATTCTTTTTTTACGTTTCATTTTTTTTTTATTTTCGAACATTAAGGTATTAAGGTATTTTTATTTGAAATTAAAAATTTACATACATATTTGTAGGGAGAACAATCCAGGTGCCATATTCTGTAATTCTCGTAGCTAAATCTATCGCTAAAATTCTAAATTACAGAATATGGCATCAGACCTGGTAAAAAGATTTACCAAAGAAGACCATATAAAATTGGAGGAGTTATGGAAAGAGCTTTGAAAGAGCTTTAGACTATATGTGGAAAAATGCGAGTTGCAATCGTTACTGGAGAATTATCATACATTGTTGGAGTATCATTCAACAATTTTCTGCTTACAAAATGGAGGAAGCTGTTGGTTAATTGTGTAGGCGTTGAAAACTCACCAGAGTTTGATAATGCACACGTTGAAAGCAAAATTTCAGTAGACCTCAGTGATATGTTTTGTGAAAATATTACTAGCAAAGCTGTTACTCTGACTCCAAAACATCAGGTAGACAAAAAACTGAGACACGTCTTTTATTAAATTTGTATTAATGTGTACCAACTTGTGTAAATTTAACATGATTAAGAAATACACTAACTAATCTTTCCAAGGAATTTTCAAATATGACTATTTTTAAAAATTCAGCTTTTTCCAAGTTCTATTATTATTTCATATCTCACAATTCTAGGTCCATTAAGTACTCCCTGAACCACCATATGTATATGGTGCGTTATACCCATCCCATCCTCATTTTTCTATATTGACCACTAATCTTTCTTTCTTAAGATATTTTGGATATTACAATATTTTAGTTCCAAAAAGTATCCCTCGGAGCTACATTTCTAAGTATTTTTTAGGATGAACTTTTCCCGATTCCAGGTTGTAGCCTCCAAAATAATTGGATTGATAATTACAGTGATTGGTTTAAGAATAACAGTGATCTGTTAACTGCAAAATGAGCTCTGTTAGACAATTTGGTTTTGGTCTCTGCTAGTTAAATTCGAATTTATCTTCACACCCATAAAACAAGCCTAATCTTTTTTTTTAAAGTTTTTGCTGAAATTTAGATTTATTGTGAAATTGTATTTTTTTATAATTTACGGATTTGGCGAAACTTGAGTAAAAATAAGACTTTACTAAATTTAGATTTTATGTGATGTTTTGATTTTTTGGTTATACCTATTGTCTTAATAGTTTTTCGGTTATAGGTTATGTTTACTGATTTGAACACGATGTCAAACGAATTAGTTCATTAGCACAATTACATTTAAAACAAAAGTAACTTTAAAAATTATGGCAGGCATTTAAATTGCTGGTAGTTTTCTTTTGAGAAATTCAAATTTTAGTTGAAATTGAAATTTTACTTACTTATTTTTAGTGTATTTTTGTAAACTTTCGAAATGTCAGTGAACTTTTTATTTTTTTAATTTTCGATGTTTCATAAAATTTTTTTTTGTTTTCTCGAAACTCTGATTTTTTTTTGTAAAATGTATTTTTTTGATAACGTGGCTGAGTGTTTTCAGTGAAATTTCGATGTTTGATGAACTTTTAATTAATAATATTTTTTGTTAATTTGATTTGTTGTTTCAAGAGATGGCTAATTTTTATTATCATTTTTTTTTTCGAAAGTATATCCGATCGATCAGTATACCCAATTCCCAAGTCAACAGGGTCCAACGCACAACGTTAAGCGGCATTTAGATGGTCAATCGCGGCTTGTTAGCGCAGGTTGTTTAGCATTTACATGATAAAGCGAAGATTGTCAAACATCATTATACAACAGACACTGAGCAGTGAGGTTGTTATTTAAGATGGCGCATGATTTAGCTGCTGTTTTATTAATTGATGAATTATAGGAAGACGACAATCAAAAAAGAGTAATAAATGAATTTGGACAATGGAATTATAGAGAATTATAAACAACGACATCATGACTATAATTTCTAATCAATTATTTAAAAAAACTTATTAAAAAAATACAAATATTCTTTATTTTATTTTTGCAAAAGAACACCCTTCGGCAATATTGAATTTCTTAGTATCTGGACAGAGTTATGTCTCATAAAAATCTCTTTAATTCATACTGTGTGAATGAATAGGAAAATGTAAGAATGTATGTAATATTTTATTAATACAGAAACAAAATTCAAAGTTTCGAACAGTTCATGTTCTCTATCATGAATAGTTTTCAGTATTTTACTTTTAATGCACCGTGAATCCTTTCTTAATGTGCTGTTTAAGGTTTAATCAAATCTATTTTAATTTTTAGAACAAGTAATAATGTCAGAAGCTGAAGGAAAACATTTCCCCAACTTCGTTATAAAAATTGAAAAATACCAATTAAATAAAATTTTTTTAAACGAAATATTTTAAAAATAAACTCTAATAAAAACGCTTTACATACAATACCATACATAAAAACTAACCCACATGCAAAAACAATAAATTCTCTTAAAAACAAGCGCTCTAGCCGAGACATATTTACTGCTCGCTTTCAAAAATTCAAATGAAATTTACACTGTGGTTGACAAACATGCATTTAGACAAGCTTGATGGCGTGACGGCAAACACAAATTATCAAAATTTTTTTATTTCCATCCAGCGCGGCTGACAAACACGAATTTTGGTCGTTTACACGAGCTTGTTGGCTTGCCATCAACCCGCGCTGACAACCCGCGATTGACCATCTAAATGCCGCTTTACTTTCTGGAGTCAATTGTTTACACCAATTTTTATACAACTCTATAATACTAGTACTAATATTATAGAAAATACTAGTAGTAAGTAATAGTATTATAGTACTAGTGAGAACTATTATTATAGAGAAAAATTCTCTTTCGAACGCAAACAGTTCAGAATTGTTGTCGCCTCTATCCCAATTGTTATTTTACGGTTATTAACTACAAGTACTTCACAATATATTTCAATGAAACCCAAGTGTTTTAATTAAAAAGTATTTCCTATTTAACAAAAAAAACATATATGTATATAGTTAGTGTTTTTGCATTACATTACATTACATTAGTTTGAAAAAATGATCTTATCTTTAAAATTAAATTGTTTTATTTTGATAAATTGATTTGTGTGGAGAAATTCCTTGTAAAAACAATTTTAACCCTAAGAAAAAATTGTTTCTGAATTTTTGCATTATACCTTATCAAGGGGTCTCATATTTATTGTTTACATTTGTAGTTTTTTTTTAACTCAGTGTTTTTAATTATTTTAATTAATTTTAAAGATAAACTAACAGAATGCAATACATGGATCGCTGCATCTGCGTTCAGCATTCTTTGCATGTATCTATGTATGTTTACATTTACATAATCTGTTTTACTCAAATAATAGAATACGAGAAATTGTATTTCAATTATCTACTAACAGTTGGTTAAAACGAAGTCGACCACCGCCTAAAATTTCCCTATTGTTTGTTATGTTTTTCTTTAATAGTTACCACCTTAAATTTTTTTATTGCAGTTGTATTTTTTTTAATTATAATTATTTGTAATTGTAATTTGTTTAATTTTTAATTTTTTAATTTTTAATTTTTAGGTAAATCGCGATTGAAAAAGCAAAATTACATTTACATTTACAAATATTTCAATCTGATTACAATTACATGTAATCTCGTTATTGCATTTGTAAATAATTACAAAACCTAATTTACATAAAGACATGTTATACATCATATTTATAATTTTCTATTGATGGGAAGGGTATATAAGAGTCGGCTCAGTCAAATATATCATGTTGATTTGTTTGAAAGTCCATTTTAATATAATTGCTAGGTTATTACAACAATCATCTTAATCTGATTGCAAATTAAATTGCACTAAGTTAACAAAAAAAAAAATATATATATAAATCTAAACAATAAATTGAAGACCCGGTACATACATATTTATAATGAAAAAAAATTAAAAACAATTATTTACTATTGCTGTTATTTTGAAATAATAAATCAAATTTACAAAATAAACAAAAATTACCAATAAATCAAAAGTTCATTTAACATCGATATTTTACTAAAAACACATTTTCATTACAATATCGCCAAAAAAAATTTCACCGATATCGACGTCTTAATAGCAGAGATATGGGCAAAATATGACGTCATATTTTTCTTACATTACATTTTGTTACAT
The DNA here is from genome assembly GCA_949628195.1 of Phasia obesa. Taxonomy (NCBI): domain Eukaryota; kingdom Metazoa; phylum Arthropoda; class Insecta; order Diptera; family Tachinidae; genus Phasia; species Phasia obesa. Next base: position 73,403,441 of record OX451218.1, read on the forward strand.
TTGTAATCGTTTTGAATCGTCAAATCAAATTCACGAAAAGCTGAAAATCATATTTTCATCCAAATATCACCAAAAAATAAAAACAAAATTTAATTTAACCAAAAAAATTACAATTTCCAAAAATGTAAATTTCACTAGGGATAAAAATCTTAAAATAACCAACAAATCAGAAGTAAACTAAATAATCGAAAGTTTTTAAAATTATCTGTCTTACAAAAATTAAATTTTTCAATAAAAAAAATCAAAATTTTACCAAAAACTGTAAATTCATAAAAAAAAAACCTACCAAATAGACAGTTCAATTGAAAATGTTGTTCTCTCTAACATTATTTTCTATATTAAAGGCTTATCACAAAAAAAAAAAAAATTGGTGATTAACTAGCTGGCATGGCGCATGCCCGTGCCCTAAAGTGAAATTTTATTGTCGTTTATTAAAAAAAATTATCGGTATTGAAGCAAATATAAGGTGATAAATATTAAAGAAAAACATATAAAACAAGAGGGAAGCTTTAGGTGGTGTTAAAGTTCGTTCTCACCAACTGACGATAGATGATTAAATACAATTTTCTCGTATTCTATTTTCTGAGTTTGTTGGTTAAATAGATGATGTTTACAAGGAAGAATGCTAATGACAAGGAAGAATGCTAATGACAGATGTAGAGATCCAGAGTATTTAAATAAGAAAATTTTCACATTTTTCTTTAAAATTAATCTCATCAATTGTAAAAAATAATCTTTCAAACTTTTGGAGTAGGTTGAGGTAATAAAACGAACTTAAGCGACACATTTAACTTAACAATTTATTTCTTCATATACCTAGATAACGGTTCTGGTGTTGCTAAAGCTTTTACTTCACTTTTCCGAAAAAGAAAGTTCTACTACTTTTTATAACCTAAGAATTAATCAATTAATTAAAGAAAAACTATTGCACTTTTTGAACCATTATTGAATTAATCCTTTGCTAAACATCCATGGACAAGAATAGAAGAATTTGTTGCTGTTCGTTTTCATATACTTTTTATATTTTGTTTCTAAAGCTAGGGTAATGTTCAATACATATATGTAATTAGTTATAATTTTTTTTCTGCATTAAAAAATCAATAAAATTTTATTTTAACGCTCTATTGAATGTTAACAAAACTAAAATATTTATTTTACTTTCTCACATTTTTAATAAATGTTCTGTTTCTGTATTCCAAGTAAAGAAATCGTCTAGAAAATCTAGAAATCGTATGAAAAGCACTCAAAGTTTTGAGTTATTCCTATTTGATTTAATATTTGTACACTCAAAATGTGAATCACTTATATATAAATTGATTAATGTTCATCTATTTTCTTTCAGATTTTCAACATCAATACAACTGCTATTTGGTTTTATAATTTAAGTACTCAGATCAACTTTGTCGACTTATTGGTAACCCTATCTAAATGTATCAATATACATAGTTAAGTAAGTGCTTCAAAATAAGTTATTAAAAATGGTGCGTGTTACTAGCTGGGAAAAATTTAAATTATTACTTTGGAAAAATTGGATTCTACAGTGGAATCAAAAATGGCAACTTGTTGTCGAATTAGTTCTACCGGCTGTCTTCTCATTACTGTTGGTACTGGTGCGCACTTTAGTAGTAGCAGAACCCAAATCAATTACCTATTATCAGCCACAAAATATAAGCAATCTCGATTTATTTAGGTAAGTTATTTGCTATTTTTTTTTTTTTTTAATTTCAAATTTTGAACTTAATCGCAATCTCATAAATTAAAATTTTAATTTTTCTACTATTGTATGTGGATACAATATTTACAATAATGCAAAAATTCTCCAAAAAATTATAAACTAATTTTCAATCAAGATTTTTATTAAATATAGGGTAACTGAATTTGTTAGATGCCATACTTGGGATTTTTTCATTAGCATTGAATTTTCATTGGCATTATTTCAAATATGTAGTTACAATGAAAAAAAAAAAATAACTACCATTTAATTCTAGTGTTTTATTTTTATTCGAATTGAAACATTGAGAAGAAGCAAAAAAACTAAGCTCTGATAAGATTAATAAAATAAAATATTAAAGTGATTCGGAAAATAACAAAAAACTTTTTATCGTCTAAAATAAACACTTACGTATCCGTGGACAGTGAAGATTTTATAAATTTAAGGCACATTAAAACAATATTTTGAAATTAATATAGCTCCCCCAACGATGACTGATTGCAGTGCTTGCAAGTCAGCAATTAGGGGTGAAACCGGCATTAGATGCCATGGTGTTTGTGATAAGGTGTATCACAGTGTAAAAAAATGTTCTGGTGTGGATCAATATTCTATTGGAATGATGGACTCTAATAATTTTATGAGAATTATATGCAATGATTGTATGGAGTATATAAAAAATGTAGATTTGGTGCTGGGTCAAATTCAAGATGGTGTCCGCGTTAATAAACAAAATTTAAAGGAATACAAACGTGAATTTGAAACATCGTTGAGACAAAATGAAAATGAAATTAAACAATTATTAGAGGCCATTGAAAAACGATATGAAGAACGTTTAAAAATTTTAGACAAAACTCAAAAAACTTGTGAAAAAAATGTTGATGAAATAAAACAACTTTTCGGCACGATTAAAGAACAAGAAAACAAAAATATAGAAATGTGTAATAACATAGAAAAAACCAACGTAAAAATGTGCAATGAAATAAAGAAAGTGATAAAGGAGACAAATATCAATACAAGTAAGATGTCATTCTCAGATGCATTGAAGAATAAATCAGTGTTGCCAGAGGTAAAAAATCAGGTACCCCTAATAATAAAACCGAAAGAAAAGCAAAACATTGAAAAAACCAAAGATGATTTGAATAAAAAAGTGGACCCAGTAAATTTCAAAATAACAAATGTGGAAAATAGAAAAAATGGAACCGTAATTATACAAAGTGAAAATACTAGTGAAAGAGAAAAAATAAAATCGGCTATAGAAAATAAAATGAGTGAAGGATACGAAGTTAAAGTGCCGAATAAAATTGAAATGTCTATTGTTGTAACCGATATGTCTTTTAAATACGATGATAAAGAAATAATTGAAAAAATTAAAAAACAAAATCAGATTTTAGAAAATAGTGCAATTGAGCTAATAAAAGTTTTTGAAACTAAAAGATTGAATAAAACAATATGTAATGCAAAACTATTAATTGATAATGAAACATACCCAAAAGTATTGGTGGCACAAAAGATAAATATCGGTTGGGAGAAATGCAGAGTTTTTGATGGCACAGAAGTATTACAATGTTTTAAATGTAGAGGATTCAACCATAGAGCTAGAGACTGTAAAAATAATGAAGTATGCCTAAAATGCCATGAAAATCATGCAACAAAAGACTGTGATAAAGAATATTTAAACAAGTGCATAAACTGTATAAATTCGAATAAAAGGCTCAATTTGGGTCTTGATGTGAATCATACCACAACAAGCAGAGACTGTCCAGTATACCAAAATAAATTAAAGTTAAAAAAGAGAACAATGGGGTTAGTAAATTAACAACTAAAGAATATAAATGGAATCTACACAAATATACAAGGATTAATTAACAACTTTAACCAGATTGAGGCAATTACAGATAGTGATAAACCGGATTTTTTGATATTTTCTGAGACACATTTAACCGATAGAGTAGATGAATCTGAAATACAACTGGAAGGATACAATGCATATGTAACACTATCGAACTCTACAAGAACAGGTGGCATAATTATATATTTTAATAAGAAATGGCAGGTGAATTTGATTTGTAAAAAGGTACGAAACTTTAAATATTGGATTAGCGCCTATAGTATAAAATTCAGGAGTACGTCAATGATAATTGCATCAGTTTATCGATCACCAAGCAGTCAAGATGCGGAATTCTATGAAATATTTGAACAAACCATTGAAGAACTCTGTGATGAAAACATAGACATAATTCTAGCTGGAGATTTTAATGTTGATTGGGCGAAGGAAAGCTTTTATAAAAACAAACTGGAACAGATTATAAATGATAATGGACTAAAGCAAGTAATTACCGATTACACGAGAGTTACGCAAGAATCAAGAACATTAATCGATTATGTGATAACAAATAATTTTAATGTTAGAGTAAATAATAGTAGAATAAATAAAATATCTGATCATGAAACAATAGAAATCTGTATTGAAAACAAAGTGGAAAAAGAATGTGAAAACAAAAAACAAATAGAATTTTTTAAATATGAAAAAAGTAAATTTAGAAGAGAAATTAATACATCATTAAATTTTGATGACAGAGCTGATTTAAATAATAATGTAATGAGTTTTGATAACTGCATTAAAAATACGATCAAGAAACTTACTGTTAGAAAAACTACTAGCGGAAAGTATGGTGGAAATAAGTGGTTTAATAGGCAATTACAAACACTAAAAAATGATAAAATAGCAAAGTACAATATTGCAAAAATTGAAAATACTGTTGCAGCATGGAATAATTACAAACAAGCAAGAAATATCTATAAAATAAAATTAGAAAATGAAAAAAATACATATATTAATAAAAAAATAAGCAATACTAATGATCAAAAGCAAATGTGGAAGAACATCAAAGATCTAGTGCTAAAAAAGAACAAACCTGTAATAAAAAATGTGATATTTAATAACATAGAATATAATAACAGCACCGATATAGCGAACCAATTTAATGAATATTTTGTAAATAGTATTAAAGAAATAAGAGATGGTATAGAACATGTTCAATATAGTAATCAAACAAATGTGATAAACAGTAAATTTATTTTTAGTACAATAACTATTTCTGAACTTAAAGAAATATGTAAAGTTATGAAGAAGAAACCAGATTATAATAATGTGAATATTGCTTAATCTTAGATAATTGGGATTTGCTTGGAAATATAATGTTGAGAATAATTAACAAGTCTCTAGATACGGGAACTTTTCCAGAAAATTGGAAAACGACAATGATTACCCCAATTGAAAAAATAGCAAAAACTAATAAATGTGAAGATTTTCGTCCGATAAACACTCTCAAACTATGTGAAAAAATTCTAGAAAAAATCGTTAAGCAACAACTAGAAGACTATATAGAAACAAACAATATATTATCGAAATATCAATCCGGTTTTCGAAAAAACTTTTCGTGTGAGACAGCAGTGAACTATGTTATTAATAGATGGAAAAATATCAATAAAAATAAAAAAGTTATGGCAATTTTTCTCGACTTTAAAAGAGCTTTCGAAACTATTGATAGAGACATATTATTGTTCAAACTTTATAAATATGGAATCCAAAATAAAGAATTAAACTGGTTTAAATCATACCTAACAAATAGAAAACAAGTAACCAAAGTAAATAATATTTTTTCTAACACTATAAACAACGAATATGGAGTACCTCAGGGATCTATTCTGGGGGCTCTTTTATTTATCATATATATAAATGACTTACCCAATATACTAGAGAAATGTGAAATAGTGTTATACGCGGATGATACTTTAATATTTAGAGAATCTGAAACCGATGAACAGTGCCACAGAAACTTAACTTATGATATGGTAAATGTAAATAATTGGTTAAAAATGAATAAGCTAAAACTAAATGAAAATAAAACAAAACTATTAGAAATAAACATGAACAGCGAAATACCCTTTAAAATTAATAACAAAATAATTGAGAAAGTGGAAAACATCAAATATTTAGGATTTATAATAGACAAAAACTTGAACCTTAAAGATCATATAGATTACATATGCAAAAAAAATGGAAAAAAATTGGCTTTTTTAAGAGAATAAGAAATAAAATATCAACAATTACTGCAATAAATATATATAACACCATAGTTAAACCACATTTTGAATTCGGTTCAACAATATTATACACATGCTGCACAGACTTACAAATAGAGAGATTACAAAAGTTGCAAAACAGGGCTATGAGATCGATAATTAAATGCAATAGATATACTCCAATACAACTCATGCTGGATACATTAAAATGGCTGAACATTAGGCAAAGACTTCAACTTAATACCTTTACCTTCATCTATAAAATGAAAATGGGGAATGCACCTGAATATTTAACAGAGCAATTAAGATATGTCAACGAATGTCAACATTACAGTCTTCGGAATGCAAATGATTTTAGGATACATAGAGCAACAAATAGTGCAATGAAAAGATGTCTATTATACAAAGGATTGCAGTTATTTAATCTATTACCCATAAATGTTAAAAATGAAAGAAATATCAACATATTTAAAAGAAACTGTGTGCATTTTGTGAAAAGTAATACATATCAGAGCAATTGAAATAATGAATAATTTAATATCATTTAGTTAATAAGAAAGTATTTTAAATACTACTAAATAAATAAATAAATAAATAAATAATAAATAAAATTTTCAAACCTAACATGAAAGCAATAGTAGTGTGTAACTAGATCATGTAAAAAGTTATAGATTATACCCTTTACATCAAAATAGTTAGTTCTTATTATTTACTAGCTGTGTCAGCCACTTCGTCAGCGTCCTTGCAATATTTTGTTCGATTTTGCTTTGAACGCAATCACACCAAAGACCCTTACTTTGCTTTATATAAAGGTTCTCATCCTTTCTAAAATAACTGCCGCCTTAAACTATGCATATCGGTTAGTGCTTCAGTTATGGTTTATGTATTTACTTTATATTTATATAAAGGGTCTCATCCTTACTAAAATAACTTCGTACTTTCACTGCTTTTTATCCACTTTTTCTTGGAAATAAGATATATTGGAATCAGGATACTAAGGTACCTCCTCACAATTTTGCTAAAATCCATCTAATAGTTTTTACGTGATACGAACACAAACAGAAAGACAGACAGACGATAGACAGGAAATAAGTTACTATTTTATTATATGAATAGATTTATAACATTTTACAGTAACTAGAGTTCGCCCCGTGGTCGAAATTCGACCAAATTTATTTCTGACACATTTTATATAGTTTATATACATACATAAGTACACATTCTTTTTTAATGAAACAAACGTTAATAGCAATTCATGTTATTCATATATTTATTAAATTAAACAAAATGGGAAACAAAATTGTAACAAAAATCTTATACATACTCGTAGTAGTGAGACGTATTTTATTTCGGTTTAAAAAAAAAGTAAGTAAATTGTGCGTAATTCATATCAAATTGTTCTGCGCATAGCATGGTTTTCTGCCACATTCGGTCACCAATGCACCGACGCGATGATAAAACACATCATGAATTTTAAAATGATAGATTCCTTGCATACAATTTCTATCAGTTTTTGCCTCTGTACTAACCATTGCAAATGCTGAGTTAAAAGCACGAATATTTTCAAAAAAGTTTTTTGTTTTACGCTTTTCAACAGCCTTTTGTGAATTCAAATTATTAAATAAAGAATTAAAAAAGCTATTTTGAGACAATGGCATTAAAGAAACTTTTCCCTTGTGGCAACATGCTGTAAAATCAGTTAAATCATTTTGAGTTACTTCAACCTCAAAATGCTTAGCACTACAAAAACGGCATATTAAGTGCATTGGACCACAGTTATGACTTACAAAATTACTTGGAACAATATTGAAAGCACATTTAAAACTATTTAATAATTCATTGTCATTACGCAGATTGTCGGTGTTAATATTTCCAGATCTGTTCTGAGTAAGATATTGAATTGCTCGTCGCCGTCTCTCCATTCTACCAGTTATTGATCGTCTTCGTGGCATCTCAAAAAAATATAAAAATTAGTTTCTTTAACAAAAAAGAAAATATATTTTCAGAATAAATGCAAAATTAGGATAACAGTCACTTTGAATTCAAAGGCAAAAATATTTAAAAATCTTAAACCGATTTAAAACATTTTATAAATTATGTACATATACTTTAGAAAATTTTAAAAAGGTAAATAATAAAAAAATACCACCACACTTTTAATTAACACTTCCTAACAAAGGCTTTAATAATTTGAAGCTAAGAATAAAATAAAGCTGAAAAATAATGCATTTACAAAACACCTACAAACAAAAGCAAGTCGAAAAAATAACTGTTTCCAAATTTGTTGCATTGATTAAGAAGTAAATTATGAAATTATATGTATATACAGAATAAAATTCAGTTTATCAGAAGAGTAAATAAATTAGTCAAGTGCGAGTTAGACTCACACACTTAGGGTTCCGTACTATGTTAAGTACAACATTAAAAATTCAAGTTGTTAATTTTTTCATGTGATGAGTCACCCTTTAATTTTAAAATTAAAGTCATAATTGCATCACTGTTGGAACACCCTTTAAATTTTAGCAATTTTTGTTATAGCCGTAATACACTATCTATAGAAATATACATGAGCCTACCTATTGCGGTTCAAAAAATAAGGTAATATACGTGAAAAACATGTCACTGTTAGAACACCCTTTAATTTTTAATAATTGTCATAACGGCCATATTATCACATCTTCTATAGAAACTGGAAGAGTCTACTTATTACGGTTCAAAAAATATGTCGTTATACATGCAAAACACGCCACTGTCGACAAAACCCTTTAAATTTTTATTGTTTTTATAGGGGACATAGTAATACACCATTTGTAAAAATTTCAAGAGTCTATCTATTATGGATAAAAAAATTAGTCAATGTGTATGTAAATTACGTCACTGTCGGCACACCCTTTAATTTTTAATATTTGTTATAGTGGCCATAGTAATACTCATCCTGTAAAAACTTCAAGAGTCTACCTATTATCGTTCAAAACCTATGCCATATACACATACAAATCACGTCACTAATGGAACACCCGTTAATTTTTAGGCTTAATACTTGCTCATAAAGCGAACATCGTTTAAATCACTGCAAATTTTAAGTGGTTGCTTCATATAGCTCAAGAAAAAAAGATTTACAGGCAAATAATACGTCACTTTCGGAACACCCTATTAGTTTTAGTATTTGTTGCTATAGTGGCCACAGTTATACGCCCTCTGTGAAAATTTCAAGAGTCTACCTATTATGGTTCAAAACTTAGGCCTTATACATGCAAATCACACCACTTTCGGAACACCCTTTAATTTTTAGTTTTATTTTTTGATAGTTGTTTATATAGTAAACTAAGTTTTAATTACTGTTTGTAAATTTCAAGTGTATCCCACCTACAGTTCACGAAATATGCACATATTCGTGAATAACACCTCTCTATTGGAACACCCTATAAGTTTTAGTATTTGTTGCTATAGCGGCAACAGCTATACATCATCTGTAAAGATCAAGAGTCTATCTATTACGGTTCCAGAGATAAAAGGCGCTGACAGACGGACAGACATTGTAGCGAAAACAATAGGGTCACGTTTTTACACTTTGTGTACGGAACCCTAAAAATGCATTTACAAAAACAAAACAGCTAAAAACAAATGCAAATGCAAATCGAAAAAATAACTGTTACAAATTTCTTGCATTGATTTAAAAGGCAATTATTTAATTATGTGTACATAAGATGTTTTCAATTTTTCGTCATTCTTGCACATGTGAACATATGTAGGAATGTGTAGACATACATACAAATATCCATATTTAATTATGTTTATTAACTCTCATCTGTTGTTGTATTTTCAACTTTACTCATTTAAATAGAGAAACAACTGTATAATTACTCCTTCTCTTTTTGTTTTCAAAAAAATGAAATTGCATACAAACACGCACATTTGGTTTTACTTGAAGCTACCACATACATGTGTGTTTTTAGCATGTGTAGTGGTAGCAATTTAAAGAGCCATTTATTCCTAAAATACTGAACCGATTTAAATCAAATATAGACTGTGCACTAAAGCTAGATAATATCTACTAACCGGTGAAAAAATAAACAAAATCGGTTGACACACATAGGAGAAAAAGGGATCCAAAGTTTTGTCTTTGCCTATTTATATATAGATAAGCGTAGATTCAGTCAATACACAGCTTATTGACCTTCATGGTCTTAGGAGTGTATTTAATATCAAAATTCGTATAAAAGTAATGAAATGAGTATCTCTGAAGAACAACAAAGCTCGTGCTTATTTTTTGGCATGAGTTTGGCTTGAGTTTTGCTTTTAACTCCTACATTAATAAGTGGTGTTACATCGACTAAATTTACTGCGCTATTGCAATCCATTATTTTTTGTATGCGTTATTACCTCACTTTTTCAGTTATATGATACTTGAGTATATAGACATAAAACTATAAAATTAGTTTTTCCGGGATCTAAATTGATATACAAAGATGTATTTCGATTGGCAGTTTGTTTATTTTATATGTAGTTATTAAAAGCTACTGCGGTCATAAATTTGTTAAAAAAATTTTTTTTCATCAATTACAATTAGGAATTATACAATTTCATTACATTTTCATCACCATTACTAAAAACAGATGTAATAGAAAAAAATCATTAGCATTAAATGGTAATTAAAATTTTTGTTATTGTATTAATTGATTCCAACAATGCTAATGGAAATTCAATGCCAATGAGAAAATCCCAAGTATGATAGACATCGTCTGCTGAAATACAAAAAGGTGAAAGTTTAATGGCATTCATAATATAATCAATTAAAAACACGATATTGAATTTCTTGTTAGTTACGCCTTTACGGCTAAGGATATATTACTTTCAAGTTTTTAATACTATGAATCTATTAGTTTATATTTCATTCCGCATATGGAATGTTGCAGCCAAAAGGCTAATAACAAGGAGAGGTCCTTGGTTTTTCGCTGCCCTTAAGTTTATCATTTATCTCTTAAGCAGTATTCGTGTTATTTAAGTTTTTAATACAGTAAATCACGGATAAATGTGTTTGTGAAAATTCCTTAAGACCAACGCATTTAAACGATAAACGCTTTTAAAAAAACACGGATGAGTGCGTTAGCGGTGCCTTTAAAAGAATCATGGTTATTTGCATTACCAACGCATTTAACATAATTCCCTCTGAAGTGCATGCTTCAAAACCAAGTTCTATCCCTTTTCATACTTACAAAAAAAAAAAAAAAAAAAAAACAAAAATATTTTTAAGTTATTCAATTCAATAGAACAAAAAATAAAATTATTTTAAAGTAAAACATAACAATTCAAGCAAAACATCTTAAAAAATTAAAAAAAAAAAAACAATTTCACAATTTGAAATTTAAGGCAACAGATTTAAGTTCAAGTGCATGTAACATATGTACATTGTAGGTCAAAGAAACGTACATACATACGTATGGATGTATGCTACGTACACATGAATATATTTTACAGCATAAGCAAGGCTTTTTAATTTAATCTAAATTTTTTTTAAAAAAGTCACTTATTTTTGTCTGCATAAAGTTTCCAGATTTTTTTTTTCATAAAGTATACTTCCATTTCGTCTAATTCGTGCATAAATGTATTATCTGGCATAAAAGTCTTACGAAGAACATTAACCGACTTCAAAACATCCAGTACAGTGTAATCTTCTGTTGTATCATTAGCTTCCTCTTCTTCACTAGATAAAAGCACTTCGTCATGATTAATATTTGCAATTATTTCTTCATCGGTTAGCTGGCCAAAGCAGGGTATCAAATCATCATCAAAAGTTAAAAAATGCTCATATTCTTGTGAAGATTCATAAATCTCTGATGCTTCAACCATTTCAATTAGTACCTCTTGTGGTCGCTTCGATTGCCAGAACCGTTATCAAACTTGCACTAAAAATAAAATCTGTAATAAAAAAAAACACAGTCAATGACAGTGTCGCAGTGTCTTACTTTTCTGAAACAGTTTTGAATGCAATTTGGTTTTACCAGCCACCAAGCATGCTTTATTAAATGCAAAGCTGTCAAAAGAGTCATACTTTTTTTTTAAAACATCAATAGTTTTTTCACCTTCGACGGCCGCCAATTGCCAATTAAATGATCTAATTATTCCTTGGTCAAGAGGCTGTGCTATCGGTGTTGTGTTAGGATGCAAGTATTCCACTCGAACATGAGATAAATCAGTCTGCTTGTGGGGAGCAGCGTTGTCAATAAACAAGATTACTTTGCGATTCTTACGAGCCATTTCTTCATTGAACGAAACAAGTATTTTTTCCCATATTTCTTGTGTCATCCAGGCCTTCGGTTGTGAAAAATATTTGAGTGGCAGTGTTTTATTCTTAAAGCAGCGAGGATTTTTTGGTTTCCCTATTACAAACACATTTTTGTATTCACCGGTTGCATTGCAGATATACATATGTAAGCGTTATTCTTTCCTTAGAGCTTTTAAATCCCTTAATTTGCTGCCTCTTACTGGTAAGAGTTGAAGTTGGCAAAGCTTTAAACAGCAAACCACACTCGTCAGCATTAAACACATTCTTCGGCTCGTAATTTTTTTAAATATTTGGAAGCAGCTCTTGAAATGCACTAGCTCCCAATTCATTTATTTTCTGTTGCGAATATTTGTTATTTATGAGATTGTGATTAAAGTTAAATAATGTCGAATTTGAAGGTAATCGCTCTAAAACCGAAATATTTGAAGGAATCGGTTTAAAACCAAAACCTTTACATCTTTCTTGTTTATTTTGTTAATCGTAAGAAATATTTTTATACATTTTTATCAATAATTTATTTTTATCAATAATTTATTTTTATAAATTTACTATTTCAAATATTTTCTTTTCTATTTAATAATTAAATATAAAAAAACATATAGTAAATCTGTAGTGCAGGCACGTACAGTTCGTAACTTTTTATTAACTGCTCTATCAAAAGACAGGTAAAAATTTTAAATTACTATCATTTGTACTTTTTATTATGGGCATTAAAGCTGTATTCAATTAACTTTTTATAGTAACAAAAATTACTAATATTACTGTTGTACAGAAAAGAAACAACCAATCAACAAGTGATCCGATATTTTGCTTGTACAGAAGACAAAGAACAGCATTAAGCCTGTTTAAGTTATTGAAGTAAAAAATTTCAATTGATTTATAACATATTTTTTATACATATATATTTTAATATTATAAATTCTAAATAAATTTTAATATATCCTAAAAGTATGCTTTTAATAATATAAATTCACATTCGAAGTTGCCAGATATAAGTAGAACAAAATCGTTAAATTCTGCAAGAAAATAGACAATATTTTCAACACTTTCAAAACATGACTCTAAGGGCCAATTTTTGACTTCGTATTTATCTTTAAAATGTATTTAAATATGAAAATTAGTTTTTCACCACGCTCTTAAATGAAACTTAAATAACCACTCTTGTGCATTTAGAGTCTATTTAAGTTTTACACATAACCATATGTTTTTATCAACTTGATTTATGATGATTTGAAATACAACTTAAAATTCAATGAAAATTAACTAAATTTGCATTTAAATACGAAGTCAAGAACTGCCCCTAAAACTCAGCAAATGTATCTTATGATGAGTCATAGTAGGTAATGTATCATATGCTAAATTAATGCTGGCAAGGTATTGAGCAGTGGGTATCGGGAGTCGACCTTTTGACTTTTTTTGCTTAATTAAGACTCAAAAGTGGTTAGATACTTAATATTTTTAGGGTTGTTTTTTTTCGTTTTTCATGATTAACTTTTGATTATTAATAAATAAATTAGATTTATTCGAGATTATTCCCGATAATATTCCTAATATCTTGGATAAAGGGCAATTATAACGGTGAGACTATGGAAACCACATCATTATCTGGACGTTATAACTATCTAAATTGTCTATATATTTTACACCAGGATACTACGCAGAGCTTTTTTTATTTTAGCTGCCTTTTTTGGAGCGTAATGCAGCTCTCTAGCATCTCCATATGTATTTGTCAAGACGCCATTGGTGCGTTCACATACCACATTGAGACACTTGGAGTGAATTTTATTTGAACGGGCGCATCCTTTGGAAATTTATGCCGTTGAAGAAAATATTCTACGTAGCTTGCGTAAAATGTTGGTATTTTATTTGTGTTTGTTGCTTATTCTATTAGAACTCTCGGTAATTCGGAAAATGTTTAAGTTATACTTTCAACCGATTCGTTATTCCACATTCTGTGGCCACTCTTTGCATATCATTTTTACTTAGTTTTCTTGGAAATGTTTTTCGTTACCTAAGTTTACTTCTTGCTTTTTTGATGATTAATTTGGCAAACTTCTTTCATCCAAGGTATCCTAAAATCTGAACCAGGTCGGATTAGTCTTTCTCGGATGCTGCTTTAATTATCATTTAGCTATAAAAAACGGTAATAATAAACTTTAAACGAAGTAGTAAAATAATTTCGTGGATCAAAACAAGATTTTGACTTTGGCCGTCACAAAGTGAAGTATTAGATAGTGAGCGTTATTACAGTTGTAATAGATTAAATAAAACTTTTGCGTGTTTTCTTATTTCTATTACATTATTGTTGTAGTCGACGTACGGCAACCGTAATAAGGGAAATGGATTTATATTTCAGCCAAGGCGAGTTGGTAAAACGTGTGAGCGCTACGGCAACAACTACAACAAGAAAGGAGAACAAAAAAAAAAAAAACAGCTGGGCTATCGCACCCACCATATCATATAAAACGTATCAACTGTTAATTAGGAAAGTGGCCTAAGTCTGAAATTAAAAAAGCAAATCAGTTAGTTGATCACGATAATGATGGATTTTTACGGATTTAAAATTTGTATATAAAATCAAGCTCTTACAGATTTTTTGACAACAGCCTTCTGTATCATTATCCAAGATTTGGCAAATCAGCAAATTAATGATCACTTTTTGAGCGCAGTGTTTCTAATTTTTGTAACAGTATATTAAATAAGTATTCATAAAATATTTGTAGTTGTTTCTTATACTTGATTATTTGGTTAAAGTTTGCCTAAAATACTTGTAACAATTAACAGCTTTACTTTATTTTTTGTAGTTGTTTTTTAACATTTTAATATGTTTAAATAAAAAATAATTTGTTAAAAAAATTGTTTATTCAATCTTTTATAAACCTTAAATACTTTTTATGAATATTAAACTTTATGTATATTTTTAACAGAATTTAACATTTAACTTTAACTTATATTAATTGTAAAAGTAGTTTGAATAACGAAATCCTTTTTTTAACTAATAAAATATATTGGAGTTAACTATAACAATTTTTATCAAATACTTTAAAAGATTAAAGACATAAAAATTTAAATTTTAAAAAGACTCTAGGATAGCAAAAGTTGTACATACATATTTACATGTATTTAAAAACAAATATAATTAAGTAAAAGTATGGTCAGGCTTTAAAACGAAAGAGCACGATACGTCAAATTTAGAGAGAGATATAGGATGAAAAATAAAACATTCCTGAATTTAACCATGGCAAACCAATGATATTATAGTTTCCAGATTTAAGAACCGTATAACAGGTTAATCCCTATCAGAAAATTAAATATCACAAATGCTGCTGCCCCGATAAGCTAGTAGTAGTGTGTTACTTTGGAGTTTGGGGGTTGTGGGTTCGAATCTCCTTAAAGACTCTTGTAATTTAAGATTTTGTAAGTTAACAGTACATCAGATTTAATCTGCAAAAATGAAGAGGAATTAGAAACCATTGAGCACATCAAGTACCACTGGCTGTTATAACGAAGCCATAGGCTTATATCTAGGCGAAAGATTTTAAGATGGGCTAAATGACATCTCGAGGAATAAACTAGATGTCGATTTCATCACATGGATAAGTGATGGGTAACAGAATCCAAGTAGAGCGTCTTAGGATTAGTTATTTAAAGGAAATGACAATGGAGCTCTGGATCTGAATCGGCATAACTCTTCCTACCTAACCAAACCTCAAACGAAGCTTTAAAGTGCCTCAGTTTTTTGAAAAGATACTTCACTCTATTTAAACTTCTTATTCTCCTATACAACTCTCAAGTTTAGGCCCCAAAGTCTATTTTGCAGCTACTCGGACCCGTACAAGAGAGGGCGAAAAAGATCATCAGCGTCGGTAGGGTTGTCTCACTCTATTGACTCACTGGAGCATCAACGCAAGGTGGGATGTGTTTCGCTGTTTTACCGTTACTTCAATGAAATGTGATCGTGCAAATTTGCGTACAACACGCATTTCATTAAAGCCCATCCATTTCGATCTCCAAATGAATTAATCGCACTACGCATTAGAGGGAAAATTCGTTTTTTTGTTCGAATAGTTTGTATGTGGAATAATCTCCCTGCGGATGTTTTGGTTTCTATACGACACGTGGTCAAGATTCAGTCTTGTTTAACTGGCTTTACGACTACATATAAAAACTGTTTCCCTTGTTTTAATTTTTTTTTTTAAAGGCAACACTACCTGCGAAGTTTTTTGCTTATTGCAGAAAACACTCAGTCTTTGGCGGGACTTTCGAACTAAACAGTTGCATGAGAAATTGCTCAAGAGTAAGTGGCTATACTCGAACACTCAATAGCTTACTGAACACACACTCATACCATACCATACCATACTATTAGTGAGCACTGCTCTGTTCGTATCATAAACGCAAGGAGCTGATCGAGTAAAAGGAACTTTCTATAATATTGAGCGCCGTGTTTCCACATCTCTTGTTCGAAACACTCAGTGTGGTTTTTTAGTTGTGTAAAAGTTTTCGATAAAAAATATGACAAATAAAAAGCCTATTATTATGTGTTTTTTGTGTGTACACTTGAACTGTGTTCGAGCTTGAACTCGCCCAAGTTCATCGTTATTATGTTTAACATTTACTCATACTTTTTCAAATATGCTTATGGGAACTCTGCAAGCTCATCGCAGTTCTCTCGTTGGTCTTTGGTGTTTATTTTTGTCCACTCATCGTTACTCGTGTGCAATGAAGAGACATGAATTCAATGAAACATTATAATAAGCGTCTTATGAGATTTGTTTTTTGTGCTCATGCAGTGCTTTATTTCAAACTATGACATTACAATTGGGTCAACCTTTATTTCTAAAAAATATAAATTTAAAATTTTGGTCAAATATATATATACCTTATAAAACTTACTGTAGACACTTCTAAAATTGGGCTTGGGACTTTAATTTAATTGATTAGTTTGATAAGTAACTTAATTTGCAAATATGCTAAACAACTTAAAATTAATTTTTGGATTCATATTTAATGTCAGCTAACCTACATATCTTTTTCTTCTTTAGAAGTACAATGTCAAATATACTAGATGCCAAACCAGTCTCTTTTACTCTCGGTTATGCACCTGAAAATCCTATTTTGGAAGAAATCGTCCAAGAAGCAGCGAATTCTTTGCAATTAAAAGCCATTAAAGGTTACAGTGATGCGAAAACAATGCAATATGATTTAGAGAAGGGTGTACATCTAACCGGTGTACAATTCAACGATAGGTGGACGAATATTACAGATTACCCAAAGGATTTCTCGTTTGCTTTACGTTTCCCTAGCGAATTAAGAACATCATCGCGAAGTATACCCATCACCTGGCTGACAATGAAGTTGTTTATGCCAATTGATTTGTCGGGCCCTAGAAACGCTTATGCTGAGGATGGCGGTTTGCCGGTGGGTTATTTACGCGAAGGCTTTCTACCCATACAAAATGCGATTTCAATGGCCTACATGAAGCTGGTAACGAATAACACCGAACTGCCGTATGTTTATATGCAACGTTATCCTTATCCCGCTTATATATATGATCCTCTGTTAGAGGGTCTATCATCGATGATGTCACTGATTATACTGTTAAGTTTTATTTACCCCTGTACTTATATTGTTAAGGTTAGTTGTCAAATCTTTTTTTTATTGGGATATAAAAGTTTAAATTTATTTTGCCAGTATATAACAGCTGAAAAAGAGAAACAATTAAAGGAAGTCATGAAGATAATGGGCTTAAATAATTGGATCCATTGGACAGCGTGGTTTGTTAAATCGTTTTTAATGCTAAGCATTTCAGCAATATTAATAACTATTCTTATGAAGGTAAGCAGAAAATAAATGTTAATATACTTGAATCACAAATCTTTCCATCAAAACACTATACTGATTTTTTATTTTGTATTGTCGACAGTAAAATGAGCGAATTAAAAAAAAACATATTGAATATATGAAATTTTATTAGTCGAACTATTTATTTTACATACAAATGCAATTTTTAGTCAAGCTTAAATTCGTTTTGTTCTCTCTAAAAAGTATCAGGAGGTTGGCTGAAGCAACAACAAATATAAGGTGGTAAATATTAAAAGTAGAAAATATTAAAACAAGAGTTAAGCTTTAGGTAGTTGTAGACTTCGTTCTCACCAACTGACGATATATGATTGAATGCGATTTTTTTTCGTATTCCTTTATCTTAGTTTGGTTGGTTAAATGGATGATGTTTACAACCTAACACTACCCTAAGTTGATAGATACGAAGAATGCTGCTAGTGTCTAAAATTAAATTTTCCCAATTTTTCTTTAATAATGGGTGATTAAAGTAGAGATACTATTTTCAATAGCCTTTTTTTGACAGATCACGTGTGAGTCGTGTCATGCTGTCATGTTATTTTTGTTTAGTATTGTTTGGCATTTCATAATGGAAACACTTACGCCTGAACAACGTTTACAAATCGTGCAACTTTTTTACGAAAATTCACGTTCTGTAAGGAATGTGTTTCGTGCACTTCGCTCAACTTATGGTCAACATAATCGGCCTACTGAGCGTACTATTCGCAACACCATCTCCCATTTTGAGACCCAGCATTCATTATTGGATAATATTCGACAGAATAGAGCACGTCCAGCACGCTGTGAAGAAATTATAGCGGCCGTAGTTGAGAGTGTACACGAAGACCGTGGAGAGTCGATTCGGCGCCGTTCGCAGCAACTCGGACTGACTTATGGAACGACTTGGCGCATTTTACGTCGAGATCTTAAATTGAAAGCATACAAAATACAGCTTGTACAACAACTGAAGCCGCTCGACCTTCCCAAGCGACATCTCTTCGCACTATGGGCTCTTGAAAAGTTCCAAGAAGATCTGATGTTTTCGAGGCAAATTTTGTTTAGCGATGAGGCCCATTTCTGGCTCAATGGGTAGGCAACAAACAAAATTGCCGCATTTGGGACGAAGAGCAACCTGAAGAGATTCAAGAGCTGCCACTTTATCAAAAAAAAAAAAAAAAAAAAAACAACGGTTTGGTGTGGTTTGTGGGTCGGTGGAATCGTCGGTCCATATTTCTTTAAAACTGATGCCGGTGCGAATGTAGCCGTCAATGGCGACCGTTATCGTGCCATGATAACTGACTATATGATGCCTGAAATTGAAGCTCGTGATCTCGGCGACATTTGGTTTCAGCAAGACGGCGCCACTTGCAACATATCACATCAATCAATGGATTTATTGAGAGAACATTTCGGTGAGCACATAATTCACGTTTTGGGCCTTTCTATTGGCCACCAAGATTATGTGACATCACACTGTTAGACTTTTTCCTGTGGGGATATGTAAAGTCTAAAGTTTATGCGGACAAACCCGCTTGATTCAGGCCTTGGAGGAAAACATCACGCGTCATTCGCCAGTTGACAGTCGAAATGCGCGAACGAGTCATCGAAAATTGGACTCAACGGATGGAGCATCTGCGACGTAGCAACAGCCAACATTTCACAGACATAATCTTCAAAAAATAAATGCCAAAGAATGATTTTTCAAATGCTAATAAACATTCTCCATTAAATATGAATTTTGTGTGTGTTTTTTTTTTTTTCTTTAAGAAAGTAGGGAACCTCCAAATGGATCACGCTTTATTACTAATCTAATTTTTAATTTAAATTATTTTTTTTAGAGAAAATAAATCGAACTTAAGCTTGACTTCAAATTTTCATCTGTATGTAAAAAAACATATTTATTTTCCGAGAGCTAATTTTTACTTCTATGTACATAACTAAGTTTATCAAGCTGTAACTAATGAACAAAAATTTATTATAATTTAATTTTTTTCTTTTACTTGTCTGACTGAGAATTTTTAGAGATCAAGATTTAGATACAACATTATCACCTATCCAGTCCACTCTATCAGGTCTGCGTCAACGGAAATACAAAGATAAATCTTTATTAAAGTCGAAGATAACAATATAACTCTCTCTTTTTTCCCCCTTTTCTTTCCTATAAATCCGAGTTTTTAAACAGACATACCCTATTGTACCTTATAGGGTTGTGATCTTTATATATTTCACATTTTATTTGAATTATTTCTGCTGTAAAAATTGCTAGTCTTTTCTCTCCTCCAGGCCTATTAAAACTTCTAGAAATGATTCTATATACGTTTCATATTTTATTAAAATGGATTTAGCCATATAAAAATGCTCGTTTTTCACCTTAGCTTTTCTCTGGGTGCGAGTTAGAAAATCAACGTATCCTTTTAACCTTCTTTTCCAGTATTATTAACATCGGCTTAGACGTTATGCGATGATGAACGCAGAAACAAACAAACTTACAAGGAGATTTTTTTTATATACTAGATTATTTTATCTGGCGCACTGTGGTTAAACACGTTTTACTTTGATAATAATTCGGTAACTCATGAACCACAAAAGATATCTTAATGAAATATCACAAAGGCAAATCAGAGATGTTTTTGAGTAGTAAAATTACTAACTTTCGGCCCCTTAGGGCAGAGGGAGTCTTGTAGGTAAGCTCCCAAATTTGGGTGCCTCGGTATGTCATAAAAAGTTTATTTATAATTTAAATGTTAAGATTCTTTAAATATCCTTTAGATAGTCCTTAAAAATATCCACAAAAAATTTGCCTACATGTCTGGGTTATCTCTTTTAGTTTGGGACAAATTTAGCGTGGCTCATTTATGACTGGATTATAAATGAGCCAAAACAATTTTGACCCAAACTAAAAGAGATAACCCAGACATGTAGACACAATTTTTGTAGATATTTTTAAGGACTATCTAAATGATATTTAAAAAATCTTAACATTCGAATTATAAATAAACTTTTTATGACAATTAAAAAAAAATGTATGCCCGAGGTGCTCAAATTTAATTTAAGTGGTGCATGAGCTATCGAATTACTTCCAAAATAAAACGTTTTTAAACCATCGTGCGTCGTCACATTTTTTATAAAATACCAAATAAAATTTAACATATTTAATATAGACAAATGGCATACAAATTTAAGCCCGTCAACAAAAACCGGCGTCGTGTTGTGTCTACAACGCCTTATAGAATAAGGGTGAATATATATTTTCGATCATATACATATATGTATGTAGATTAAATTGAACACTTTTCGACTTCTTCCTGTCCAATATTTGCGGAAATTTAAATCAACTATTAATTTTATTAAATTTAAGGTTGCAAAAGATTTTTTCGTTGTAAGCTTCGTCGATCTGTTCTAACTGTCTCGGAAAATCATTCCGATACTGAGTTGATTTCCTTTCAATACTACGTTCCTCTTCCGTTTGAAGTGCTGTGTCATTTTGATGTCACCTTGCATTCTGAGAACGTCGACCAATGTTACTATGACCTCTTCCTGGCACACACAGCTCAAATTATCAAATCAGAATCCCAATAATCAAAATACATGAAACAAATGGAATGTCCGCCTACAAATTCCCAACAGGTGACTCTGAACTATTGAAATTTTTTTTAATTCTTTTTTGCCTAAAACCTGCAGAAGGAACTATCCAATTTGGTCTAGCCATTTTTCAGTTTTAAGCATCCGAACAAACCACAATCAATTTATATATTTATACAAGAAGAAGATAGATAATCGAAATTAATAAATATTTCTTTTTAACATTTTCAGATACAATGGTCCAATGATGTTGCCGTTTTAACTCATGCCGATTGGTCAGTTTTGTTTTTCTTTATGTTGATCTATATCATTACCAGCATTTGCTTTTGCTTCATGATGGCCACCTTTTTCTCAAAAGCCAGTACAGCAGCTGCCGTTACCGGTTTAGTGTGGTTCGTTGCATATATGCCATTCTCATTTGCCATCCAGACGTATGATGAACTCAGTTTAGGTTCAAAACTTAGTTGGTGCTTAGTCTCCAATAGTGCCATGGGCTTTGCATTTAAATTAATTCTCGAATTTGAGGGTACCGGTGAAGGTTTTCAATGGAGCAATCTCTTTACTCCGGTCAATATTGATGACAATCTTACTGTTGGTTATATTATGATTATGATGTTAGTTTCGTGTGTTATTTATATGTGCGTATGTTTGTATGTAGAACAAATATTCCCAGGAGAATTTGGTGTTCCGAAAAAATGGAATTTCATTTTTACAGCGAATTTTTGGTGCAGCGAAAGGGAATACATAGGAGTTGAAGATATACCAAATGGTCATATAGAACGCAATAATCCAGATGCTTTTGAGCCGGAGCCATCGGGTAAACATGTCGGTTTACAGGTTAAAAATTTGATAAAGAAATTTGGTGAAAAAATGGCTGTGAAAGGTTTATCGGTGAATATGTATGAGGACGAAATTACTATCCTACTGGGTCATAATGGGGCTGGTAAAACTACCACTATTTCCATGTTGACCGGTATGTTTCCACCTACTGCTGGTACGGCGATTATTAATGGCAGTGATATACGTACCAATATCGAGGGTGCCAGAATGTCTCTGGGTGTTTGCCCTCAACATAATGTACTATTTGATGATTTAACAGTATCGGAACACTTGATATTCTTTAGTCGTTTGAAAGGTCTCAAAGGCGATGATATTAAGCGTGAAGTTGATAAATATTTAAAAATGATAGAACTGGAAGATAAAGCGTATGTGGCCTCGAAAAAATTATCGGGAGGCATGAAACGTAAATTGTCTGTTTGCTGTGCTCTAACGGGCAACACGAAAGTTGTTTTGTGTGATGAACCCAGTTCGGGTATGGATCCATCGGCCCGCCGCCAATTATGGGATTTGTTGCAAAAAGAAAAATTTGGTCGTACTATTTTGCTAACAACACATTTTATGGATGAAGCTGATGTTTTGGGGGATCGAATTGCAATTATGTGCGATGGTGAATTAAAATGTCATGGTACTTCATTCTTTTTGAAAAAGAAATACGGTTCCGGTTATAGACTGGTAAAAACATTTGATATTTTTTTTTGTTACTTTCAAAACTTATCAATCGATTGCAGATTTGTGTTAAAGGTGATGGTTGTAATGCTGATGAAATAACTAGTTTACTACAAAATTATATACCTGGCTTGCATCCGGAAGCTGATATTGGTGCGGAGTTGTCATATCAATTACCCGATGGCTTCTCTAGTAAATTTGAAGAGATGTTTAGTTCCTTAGAAGATCAATCCAACAATTTGAAGCTGAATGGTTACGGTATCGGCATAACATCATTAGAAGAAGTCTTTATGAAAGTGGGAGCCGAGAATTCAAATGATGGCAGTCGCAAACAAGCTAGTGCCATAATGAATGGCAATTCTGGTTACCCAGATGATGACATAGAATCAATATCTTGTAAGTTGAAATTTTTTTTATTTAACTATTTCTTTTATCTAAATATAAAAGCTTCTTACAGCTGAACGGTTGTTTTCTGAAAATATTCACTTACTAAAGGGCGTGAATTT
Organism: Phasia obesa; assembly: GCA_949628195.1. Lineage (NCBI taxonomy): Eukaryota > Metazoa > Arthropoda > Insecta > Diptera > Tachinidae > Phasia > Phasia obesa. The sequence continues at coordinate 73,426,959 of OX451218.1, forward strand.
ATTATCCAATCAATGGCATGCCATGATATTGAAAAAACTACTTTATACTTTACGCAACAAATTACTGTTCCTTATACAGAACATAATACCCATATTTTTTGTTACCGTTACCATTTTAATTTCCCATAATCAGGGTACCTTTAAAGAGCTACAACCAATGACAATGAGCTTAACACAATATCCACAGGTGACAACAATTTTGGATACAGATAACAACGTTGCGCAGGATTCACAACAATACAAAATTGCTGAGAAGTATAAAAGTATAGCAACTTCATATGGCAGTGATTATAGATTTATCGATACGGGTCAGAAAAATTTCACAAACTATATTCTGAATTTGGGTGAAGACATGCAAGTTCGTGTTAATTCAAGATATTTGGCAGCAGCGTCCATAGCAAGAGCAAATATTACTGCTTGGCTAAATAACCAGCCGTTGCATACGGCTCCGTTGACAGTTAACTTGGTACACAATGCCATGATCAAGTAAGTTAATTTTTCTTTTTTAACTCGTGTTAAACTTTGCTTCTGCCATTTTCTTAAATTTGGTCCTTTTTAAAAAAATTTAATTAAATCTTGTACTTTTTCGTGTGATTGGAAGTGTAATTCTGCAGGCAGAAAAATTTGTAGCTGCAAGATGGCTACGGTGAGTGGGAAAGATTTCACATTTAACTATTAATGACTGAAGCAAAAGGGGTATAAAGTTATCATGCTATAACAAATAACCTTATTATTATATAATCGATGTTTATCGTTGCTGTTGTTGTAACAGTTCTGCTGATGTCGAGAGTTTTGCTATAATTATAGGCAACCGAAATGTAATTTACGGCAACCTACTTTCATTGAGTCACGTTCTATAACCAGCCTTTATTTTGACTTTAGTGATTTCAAACTTTCGACTGGTAACTGTCAGCCTTCTTTTTCATCACGCAGTCTATTGTAATTGCTAGCATTTGTTCAAGGCTTAGTTTCCCAATGGCATCCACATTCAACAAGCTTCTACCCGTGGTCCTGAGTCTTATGTGCTAGACATTTACACACAATGAGCGCTGCTGTCTCAGCATATTCCAGGCACAGTCTGCAAGTATCAGCTAGATGATACTTGAAAGATTCCGTGACCTGTCACCAACGCAGTTATCCAGCTTAAGCTACTTCTATTATATCTGACCATCTTTCTGGCCTTCCTGCCCATGAGCTCTTTGAGCACCGTTTGAGGCTGCCTACACGTAGTGGCCTCCTTCCACCTTTTCCGGTTTAGTGAGTTCACCCTTTGTAGAACTTTGGCTTGCGTTATGCCATTACCCTGCGCTACTCTGGGTTTTTGTCCGCAGAATTTCACAGCAGAACAAGTTCAGCTCAGCTGAGTATACAAGGATATTACTATCAGGCCATTGCGCTTTATATTGGGCGAAGTCACAAAACTGTGCTCGGACACTTAAAATATATTGAAATCTGTGGATAGAGTTACGTAGTAAGGATTCCAACCGAAAGGAGAAAAATCTCGAAAACTACTTCAAACTCTTATCATTCAGCATTGAAAGCTTTGAATGCCTGAAATTAACAAAAAAAAAAAAAAACATCGCCGCTGAATACTGTATGGGAAATCGATTACAATAGCTTAAGTGCGTTTATTCTTTTTATAGAAAAATTAATCATCTAATTGTTTGTTTGTCTTTTTCTGGAATATGAACTTACTAATTCTATTGAAAAAAACATTAGTATTTGCTGTAATCTACGTATCTATCGTTTCTCCAACAAACATCATGCAAGTTTCATTGAATCCAGAACATGTCTTTGTAGTTATAATTTTTTGACAGTTGAAAATAAGGCAAGGTCGCAATATAACTCTTTTTCGGGTTTGTTTTTAAATTAAAAGCGAAAAAGATTTTTCTCTTAAATACAATTTTCTGACGACCGGTTTCTTGGAAATTTCTGGGTTTTACGAATAATCTGCACTGAAACCATCCGTAAAGCTGCCCATACACGTCGTTCTTTTTTTATCAGTTTTAACCGTACGGTTAAAACTATACGGGTAAAACTGTCGGTTTGTCCAAAACCGTCCTTCTTGCACGTATAAAAAATATCTGTTGCTTCTTGATCTTAATCGTCGGTTTTAAAACGTGTTCGTTCAAAACTGTTCGTGTGTGTGATTAAAGGACGGTTTTTGTGAGTTTTACTGTCAAATTTGTATTTTTTTGTTTTATTTATGGAAACAAATTGAAATAGTTTACGATTTGAGTTGCACCTTTATTGTTTTTGTTGCCGTCATGATGTCACCAAGTAAAATAAGTACGTCTTGAACTGACGTAAAGAATGTGTAGTGTGTGGATATGGCCGCTGTTCCTGTTTTCCCGTACAGTTTTAACCGTGCAGTTAAAACTAACAAAAAATAACGACGTGTATGGGCGCCTAGAAAATGAAGGAAGCAAAGTCGTTGATCACATAAAGTATTGATAAATTTTAAATATTTTAAAATCTGTTTATTTTTTTTTATAGAGCCCTTAAGGATGATTCTTACCAAATCACAATTACAAATGCTCCTTTGCCGTACACTTTAGAAACCAGGCTAACACAATTAAACGTTGGCAATAATTTGGGTACACAACTTTCCATTAACTTGTGTTTCTGCTTCTGTTTCGTAAGTGCCTTTTATATATTGTTTTTGATCAAGGAACGTCAAACACGCTCCAAACTTTTGCAATTCGTGAGCGGCGTTAAAGTTTGGACCTTCTGGTTGTCGCAATTAATATGGGACATTTTGACATTTACTCTTACCGCTATTATTGTCATCGCCAGCATAGCGTGTTGGCAGGAAAAGGGATTTTCTTCATTTGACGACCTGGGTAAGTAAAAAAAAGTAAATAAAGTAAGTTTTTAATTTAATATACATAAATATAATTAATTCTTACAGCTCGCTATTTTCTGGTGATAATATTATTTGGCTTTTCTGTACTTCCATTCACCTATTTGATATCATTTTTCTTTACCGAACCTGCCACTGGTTTTGCCCGCATTTCTATTATTAATATATTTGCCGGTAACTATTTATTTTTATTCTATAACTATTGTGTAATTTTATCTTCCTATATTTTTCAGGCATGGCTTTGTTTATTGTTGTTGTCGTTATGTCATTTGAATTTTTTGACACCAAGGATACGGCCGTATTATTGGGTTGGTTCTTTCGAATATTTCCTCATTTCTCTTTAGCTATGGGTCTTAATAAACTTTATACTAATGTGGCTACTCGGGATGCGTGTAGTTCAGAATTAATTATTATACTGCCAGATGCATTAAGATGTAAACTGATACCAAAATGTTGTAGTAAGTAGAATTAAATTATAACGAAAACATTTATACATAAATAAACTTTACTGTAATTTGACTAGGACTTGACGTCCTAGATTCCTAATTTAATGAACAATTTTAATTTAAAAACATCGATTTGTAGAATAATTTCACTTGAGAATTTTTTAAGCAAAACAGAATCTGTATTTTTTTATTACATCGAGAGGGCGTGGCAAATATCAATCCTTTAATTACCGCTTATATTTGTATATTTCAACATAACTCGAGAACAGTTTCTTCGATTTAGATAAATGTAACAGACTTTTTGAAGAAATTAAGTTTTCCTGGTCTTGAAGAAGAACTTCTAGAGGAGTAAATAGATAGAGGTTACCTAGCGAAAGAATATCAATGCAAATAGTATTCAAAGAGTAGGTTGCACAGGTCGCCGGTTCTGTGTTCAGAAAACCGACTCACTTAAATTCTTGTGGTCCCTTTGTGAAACAAGCAAAGAGTTAAAAAAAATCCATTCTTCTTAAAACAAAGTTTTCTTTGATAGTAAATAAAACAACTGATGAAAGGCGAAATGTGTAATGTATTGTGTGTCAAACTCCATTTAAAACAAAATACATTTATAATTTAAATTTAAAACATATGAGCTTTATCGCCTATGCAGTCAATTGCTATGGGTAACTCCGTGAACTGATTTTTCAGTTAAAAAATCTTATTTATAAAAGGGGGTTTTATTAAGCGTTTCCTTTCGATATATTTATGTAAAACAAAGTGTTTGTGAGATATCATCGAATTTTTTTATTCGTTTCAAAGGTCTATCGATGCCAATATGTATAGAATGCAACATCATGCAAATGCCTGCCGCTTCCATTATTTTGGCACATAAGCTTGGGTTATGTTGGGTTTGGGGACCGCTGTGTTTGTGGCTGATTCACATAGACCTGGGACTTAAGAAAACCTCACAAGAAAAAGTCTGACCGATTTCGGTGATCAGCTAACATCACCTCCACGTGAGATGACTATACACTCAAATCTCTCGTGCAGATTGTCCAATGTAGCATGTACTGTTCGAAAAAACCACACTCCTTTAGGGTCCATATCTTTCAATGGAGGTCAAAAGAAGTATTCGTTAAGGAGTGAGCGGGGCTAAACCCGTTCTCAAAGAAATATGGACCAATAACGCCTCCAGCTCAAAATCCACATGGCACAGTGAATTGTTCGCTCTTGATTCTCATGTGGATTAGTACAGTCCTAAATTTTTTTTGCTGACGGACGTACCTAATCATCCAGAAGTTTCATATTTTGGAAGTTTTGTTGAACGCTATATCCATTTATGTTGGAAGACCCTGTAGTTGCAAGATTTTCCGACAATGAACGGATTTTTGTACATTATATATTTTTAACTTTGATCAAACTTACAAAAGCTGATGCTAAGCCAAAATATTAGATAATAAAAGGTTAAAGTCTCAATAATATCCGGCAATAGATATGTGCCAATGTGATACCAGCAATATTAGTGGCCGCTGAGTCTTACGGCTGTAGCTTAAATCTTTATTAAAAGTGCTCATAATATTTTATTTATTTATTGCATAACTCGAACATGAGGCAAAACGTCATACAATTTTAGATCGTGTTGCGCGGAACTTAATAGCATTCGATCAGGTGACTAAGGTTATTCAATGTGTATCAAAACATTCTGGAACACTTTCATTCCAGTTCTCAATATATTTTACACCTATTAAAAAATTTATTTGCCCTTTAAAACGGTTCACTGAAAAACTTGGAAAGTTCACAAAAAATTTTGAATAATTTTACGATTTTTTTTACTCGACTTACATGCAGAAACAATAAATTTGCGTCGCGAATTCGGCTTCGGATGTGTGCGGGACGAGAACGATTCGAATCTCTAATAAATTTTACCCAATTCAACAAAATTCGGACACCCTTCCCTTAGGTCCCTTTCTCTGTGCGCGGTCACATATACTCTTATTTCATAAAATATTTTCTCTGTCCTATCTTACAATTACTTAGATGAAATTATATTTAATTATAGATTTAAAAATATTGAATGTACATTATTTGATTTCTTTTAGCTACTGTGCCTTATTTCGGCTGGGAGGAACCGGGCATTTTACCCGAAACTGTTTACATGGTGATAACAGCTATCGTATTCTTTTTAATCATTATTGTACGTGAATACAGTCTTGTTAGTGAATTGATTTATAAAATCAAACAAAGAAGTTTGTAAGTTTGGCAAACTTTTTAGCAAATTTAATTAAATCATAATTATTGAAATCTATTTAGCAAACCTCCGCCACCACCCGAGGATGGATATTTCGATGACGATGTGGATCAAGAAAAGCGACGCATTTTAAATATGTCACAATTTGAGTTGACAGCAACGAATTTGGTATTGGATCGTGTAACCAAATATTATGGCAAATTTTTAGCTGTCAATCAGGTGTCTTTATGTGTTAAACCGTAAGTTTTTTAAGTTTTAAAATAATTTATATTTTTGTAAACAATTTTTCTTATAAGTGTTGAATGCTTTGGCCTTTTGGGTGTTAATGGCGCCGGAAAAACGAGCACCTTTAAAATGATGACCGGAGATGAACGCATTACCTTTGGCAGTGCTTATGTTAAGGGGCTAAATCTTGCTTCCGATATGAATGAAATCTACAAAGAAATCGGCTATTGTCCACAATTTGATGCCCTTTTGGAGGATTTAACGGGTCGTGAAACTTTGAAAATATTTTGCCTGCTTAGAGGCATCCGTAAGGAACGTATCAATCAAATATCCGAAGAATTGGCCAAATCTTTTGGTTTCATGAAACATTTGGATAAAGAAACTAAAGCATACAGTGGTGGTAATAAACGTAAATTAAGTACAGCTATCGCTGTTATTGGCAGTCCTTCCGTAATATATTTGGACGAACCTACTACGGGAATGGATCCAGCAGCCAGACGCCAGCTATGGAATATGGTTTGTCGCATACGTGACTCAGGAAAATCGATTGTTTTAACCTCACACAGTATGGAAGAGTGTGAGGCGTTGTGTACACGATTGGCAATTATGGTCAACGGGGAATTTAAATGTATTGGTTCAACGCAACATTTGAAAAATAAATTCTCCAAAGGTCTTATACTTAAGATCAAAGTGAAGCGTAATACTGAACTGACGAAGTCAAGATCGTAAGTACCGATAAGAATAATTTTGCTTCAAAATTTTTTCCTTTTGAAGTTAATTAATTAATTTATTTATTTAAAAAAAAAGCTTAATAATAATTAATTATTCAAAAGTTAAATTTTCATCAATTATATGAGAAAGGTGTTCAACAGCCATACTTCTGATAATAGTAGTAGAAGCGAATAGATCATTGTTGCGGATCTTTGAATTCTTTACTTTCTTAGTACTTATGGTAAGGCTGTTATTAGTAAAAATTAAACCCTATAGCTAATGATTTTAATGCTTTAAGATCAGATATTTTCCTAACAAAGTATAAGAGAATAGAGGTTTATTAAGATCTAGAAGAGAGGCTTTATTTAATGAAGACTCATGTCAATGAACACAGTTGGTGTTATTTTAGAACTTTGATGTTTACTGTTTTCCTACAATTGTAATGCTGAGTGCAATTTTTAAAACCTTTCGCTTCGACGACATTTTCAAAATGAATTTTTTTAATTTAATTCAAATTGCAAGATTTTCGTATATATCGCCGCCATTTTCGTTGATAATAGCTATACAAAACTAGTATGCAATTATCTGCATATGTAAAGGCAGCGCAAGACGTTTATTTCTGTGAATTTGGAAGTTAAAGTTTAAATAGATTTTCTAGTTCGGCTTGTAAGCATATTTTATCATACTTATTTGACAGAATTTAGTTTACGGATATTGGTGGTTCGCCTTTCACTTGCTCTCTTTCAGCAGGGTTCGGTTTAAGGTCTGTCATATTATAGGCTATTAATAAACCGGTATTGCTTTGCTTTAGTCAATTCCCGCAATAGTCATCTGATAGCTGTTTGCCTGTAAACTATTTTTAAGACTTAAGGAATTTTGATGTTTTCTTACACATTCTTCTTCATTGACTTTCTAAAAGAAATATTTTATGAACAGTTTATTTTTCGAAAAAGATTCCCATTCCAGTCGTCTCATTTGTATAGTCCCCTTTTACAATAGGCAGAAACAGGGCATATATTTTTTGAATTCTCTTTTGCCCTGTCTTAAACCTTTTACAATTGGACATACACAATAGAGACAGATCTTTGCACATTCTATTTTCGGATATATTGTGTGTGTGATTGAAAATCTGTGGTATATGTACTTGTAGACTTCAGAAATATAATGTGAAACAACAAAGAAAATATCGAAAAGACAAACGAAAAAATGTCCAGTATGATAGTCATGAAATACACACTCTACCTCTTCAACCCCTTGCCAACAAATCTGGTCTATCTGCCCTGTTTCTGTCCAATTGTGAAAGGGGACATACGGAATCCGAATAAATGAAATAAATGTTTACCATTTTGACGAGACCGTTTTACCATTTCATATGAAACATTAGGTCAATTCAAGGCAATTGCATATTAATCGTATTTTTAAGATTCCTTACCCAAAGGGTACCAACGGTATTCTAATAGTATCGCTACCACGTCTGCCCCACTGTAGACAGCTACCTAAAATTATTTCCAAAGATGTATAATTATAGCCACTCTCATAAAAAATAACAAAAGCACTAGAACAATTTAAGAAATTCGTGACTTTAGATCGAGAATATTGTTTTCGGCAAAAGAGCCTTTTATTTCTCAACATAGTTTCGTTGAAGCGCTATACATTTATTTCACCATCTTTATAGTTTTTTCTTCCCCCAAATCATAAGTCTTCTCAAGGCCCTCAATGATGATCTCTTCGTGGACCCATATATATTTATTTTCTAGAAGCGGGAACTAAAATTGGATAGTTTCCTGGATGTCCACAATTTGATGGTATAAATTTGTTGCCATAGTTAAATGTAGAGGTTAAGTTTTTCGGGACAAATCTAGTTTAGTGAAGCTTACCCAATCAAAAAAAAAAATTATACAGGGTGATATAGAATTAAAAATAGTTTTATATTATTTTTATTTCCTGACGATGCTACCCAATGGTGTAGCGAAATATCGAATATAAAAATAAATTAAAATATTTATGATTTTACACTACATTTTTGAACAAATTAAGTCAATAAAAATATCATTTTAAAGCTTTTGCAAATATCTATCAGGTGATTCTAAAATTTTGTAAAAAAATTAACCCATTAAGAGGTAAAGCATTTATTTTTTTATTTTTAAAATGTTTACGCTATTCAGTACAGTAATACGTAATAAAAAATGTGATAAAAATCACTTAAATTAATGAATAAACAAAAATAAAACAACAAATAAAATTCTCAAATCGAACACCAACACCGACTTCGGTTTATGATATTTTTGTGCGTAGCCGGCCTTCGGCTGGGCGCAAGTATTTTCTCTTCTATGGTATGACCAACACCGGTTTCGCTTACTAAAGATTTCCTGCATAGCCGGCCTTCGGCCGTCCGTAAGGATTTTCTCCTCTATGGTATGACCAACACCGGCTTCACTTACTAAAGGTTTCCTGCATAGCCGGCCTTGGGCCGGGCGCAAGGATTTTCTCCTCTATGGTATGACCAACACCGGATTCGCTTACTAAAGGATTCCTGCATAGCCGGACTTCGGCCGGGCGCAAAGATTTTCTCCTCTATGGTATGACCAACAGCGGCTTTGCTTACTAAAGGTTTCCTGCATAGCAGGCCTTCGGCCGGGTGCAAAGGTTTTCCTCTCTATGGTATAACCAACACCGGTTTTGTTTCCTTAAGGTTTCCTGCATAGACGGCCTTCGACCGGGTGCAAAGGTTTTCCTCTCTATGGTATAACCAATAATAAATTGTCGTCAAAAAATGTCATCAGTTCTTAATGGGTTAATTTTTTTTTTAATTTTAGCACCACCTGATAGATATTTCCAAAAGTTTTAAATTGATACCCATATTGACCTAATTTGTTCAAAAATGGAGTACACAATCACAGTTTCATATGAAAAGTTCAGAGACCTATAACTTGGAAAATAAGGGCAACCGCCTTTTTTTTTATTTTACATTTTTTATTATTTTTTAATTCTCTATCACCCTGTATAATACAATGAAAATCTGTATAATTTTTTTTTTAATTTGTCAAGCTTTACTAAACTAGATTTAAGCCAGTTTTTCTAATAAAAACTATCTGAACATCTATACGACGATCAACGATAAATAACGTCCCGCTAAGCTGCTGTAAAGCGGGATCTACTCGGAGCCGCGCTCCTCCTCTTTCATTGCATACCCCTCTCTGCTAAAAGGGCAGATTTTCTTGGCAACGGAAAAATACTTGTGGGGGCTATGAACAGGAACACACAAAATTAATAAATTAATTTAAATTATAGCCAATTCAAATTCCATATATTAAGTAGACAACAATATGTCATAGCATAATGTGTATTGGCCTATTAATTCCGACTTTCTAATTTCTAAGCCCAACTACTTATATTATGAATTCCTATGTGTTCTATTGCTCAAATTTATCTCACTTAAAAAAATATTTAAAATTTTTTAAATTATAATATCAAAATTATACTCTTTCGTTGCAGCTCCTTTATCTTGAATGGCGCTGAAACTGCGGGACCTGCTCAAATCTTACAACAGGACATACAAAGTATTAAGGCGTTTGTCGAAAGAGAATTCGTCCAAGCTAATTTACAGTAAATATCAACAAATATCTTGAATTTTTTTTTCTTCTAACACTTTTTTTTATAGAGAAGAATACCAAGGTATTCTTACCTTTTACATTCCCCTGTCAAGTATTAAATGGTCCAAAATCTTTGGTCTCATGGAACGCAATCGTGACGAATTTAATATAGAGGACTATTCAATATCACAAACAACACTAGAAGAAATATTCTTAGATTTTGCTAAATACCAAAGAGAAGATCCACGGGAAGTCAAGTGAGCTTGAGCTTAGATAAATTATTGTATTGCTTTAGAACAAATGTTATTAACACTTTCCTAAATTAATTAATTAAAGTGCACTACATACTTAAATACATATATTTTTAATAGAAAATGCATTCCTAATTGTCTACTTAACACAAAAAATCACACCAACTACAAATTAATATCACGTTTGTAGAGCATAAATTAGTTGTAAGTTCATGAATAAATTTATTTTCTCTTTTTTGTTTGTATATAATGAATTTGTTTTTTAATAAAATTTTTTTTATTTAATTGACTCATATTTTTTAAATGATTCTTTTTAAGTTTTCATTAGTACCTAAGATATAAATTCGGGTTGGTTTGACTCTGTACTCACATTACTAAAATCTGTTTGTTTGCATGTTCATTGGAAAGCTATAGATATCTACACCAGAGCACTGATGTTCTTGGCGAGCATACAAACAAACACATTTTATACTTCATATATAGATTCCATATTTGTTTTATCTGAAAGTTTATTCAAATAACTCTGGCAAAAATATATCTGGAGTGGAACAGGTGGGACGCGGTAGTTTCAATACAAAGTGAAAAATTATTATCGTTCATCTAGAGAACTATAGCAGGCAGTCTTAAAATTTTGTACAAGTAACTCTCTTTTACTTAAAAAAATCTTTTCATATTTTGACGTTTCAGCGTAGCTTACTGGGGTACGCCAGTCTATATATAAAGCACAAAATGTGTTTGTTTGTCTGTCGGAATGCTATAGCTTCCAACACTAGTAGACCGATCTGCCTGGAATTTTCAGTTTGATAACAGATCTCCAGTGGGTAAAATAGGTTAATCTTTTTTTTATATTTCAAATGGGCGTGTCATCGTGTAATTTTGGTGATAAAAAATTATTAACACTTATTTAAATCTTTTATATTTCTTTATTTACAATCTATCAATTAAAGATAATAAGTAAATTAGACGAATTTAAGAAAAATATTAATTGCTGAGCGAAATAAATACAATACAGAAAATATATGTGAGCCTTTAAATGTCAATTAAATTAGGGTTAACAAAAAAATTTGTTTCTCTACCTTTTTTATAATTTAAGGCCAGTACGCAGCTCTACGGAATTTCAGGTATGATTTCTTCCCTTATTTCTACAAATTCTACAAAAGTAAAATTCATCATGTGGTCGTTTGTAGAAATAAAAATCATGTACATAGTCGCGGTTTTTAAATTTTATTATACACTAGTTATCCCCGGTGCGCTTCGCTACACCCATCCATAAAAAACACAATAAACACTTGGAAGAAAATTATGACCAACAATTAACGCGAAAACGCACGCCATTCTCAAGTCAAAAATGTTCCCATCCAACCTGTTTTTTGCTAGACTATACGTATTAACACGATAACAATTTTTTACTTTTAATGTAATGTGCCACTCCCAGTATTCTTATCCAGTCTATATTTTTCTAGACTATGCACATTAGTATGAGGGTTACTTGTGCAAAGTTGCAAAACTATTCCTAATTTAGTTCTCTAGGTACGCGATAATAATTGTTCACTTTGTATAGGAGGTACCACGCCCTCCATTCAAATTCAGTCCGTGTTTCGCTACACAATGTATCTTAATATAGGGGTTGCTGATGCAAAATTCCAAGGCGCTACCTATTGCAGTTCTCTAGATACAGGATAATAATATTTTACTTTGTATGGGGGGTACCACGCTCACTGTCCCAATTTAGCCTATGTTTTTCTAGAATATCCGCATGGGTATGGGATTTACTTGTACCCACTTTGAAGACCATACCTATTATAGTTCTCTATATACACAAAAATAATTTTTCACTTTGTATGGCAGGTACCACGCCCACTGTCCGAATTCATTCTGTATTTTGGCAGACTATGCGCCTTAGCACAAAGGCTACTCTTGCAAAGTTTCAAGGAGCTATCTATTGCAATACACATACAGAGACCGTTTGTACATAAAAACCTTGGTATTGACGTCACCTTTCATATAAACTTTGCAGAAACAAAATCGGTTCACGCATTCCAGAGAACATCAATTTCTAACACAAGCAACTTTTTTATATATATATATGTAGGTGTAGATATATTGTACACAATAATATTATATCAGTACAGAAATGAACAAAAAATATTTTAAAAGTATAAAAAAAAGAAATTTCATAAATTCCGTTACCAAACAATTGCCTGAACATTAATTTTTGTTTCAGTTTAAAGAAAAAAGACTACACTTTTTGTTTGACCATCCCTGTAATAATCAAAAATTCCGTTTAGTTTTCTTTTTAGCTGCGTACTGCCAAACGGAAAGTTGCCTGAAAACTTGCATACCTGAATTTCTAGCTGTTTTTTACATATACTTCTTATGGGAAACTGATATTCAGGCGAGCTACGTACTGGCCTTTAAACGTCACAAAAAAATTTATTCATAAACTTTATGCTTTAAACACATAGACAAGGTACATATATTTATCTTACTAAGTAGTGGCGTCTCTACAACAAATATAACTAGGTAGTGTCGTACCCCCATCTGATTTAGTTAGACATGAGAAAATTTTTATGTATTTATAAATTTTATAGTGCAGGAGTGAAAAGCAATAAAATAACGCCTTCTCTTCCCGCTGGCCCGTAATTTACTAAATTAATTTTACATTCGACTAAGAAAGAGGTATATTGCTTCATTCGCCCGATCATCAGAGGGAGAAACATAAAATTTTTTGTCTAGCACTGACTGGACTTAACAAGTATTATTTATTTTACATTTATGATCCATATTAAGATATTAAATAAAATAAAAATATTAAAATATCGATATGTTATTGTGATAACAATAGTCGGCAAAAAAAAGAAGTCGGGAACAAAAACTTTGCTATATGGTATTTTATGTGCTGAATCCAAATCTGTTTACAGATTGATTCTATCACGTCTAGTTTTTGAGATATTTTTATTTAAATAAAATACTGATATTGAAATATTTAGGCCCATTATTATAACTAGCCTTTAGCTAAAGTTAGGATTTTGTTGGAGCGATAAATAGCTTTTCGTTATTAAAAGTAAGCTAAAAATTACTTTTAACTATCACGTACTATAAGGAAAAGTTATAGCAATGAGCATTATCCTCATTATTATAACGAAGAACTACTTATCGCTCCAACAAAATCCTAACTTTAGCTAAAGGCAAGTTATAATAATGGGCCTTAATAATCTTAATGTGTTACATAATATTTGTCAAAGTAGGTATCTGCACTTCATTGTGAATAAAATTAACATTTTTGCATCGATTTTCATCATTTATTTCTTATTTTATTCCTAGTATACCTAGCATTCCGAATAAGGAAAAAAATGTGAAATATTATTGATTTTATTATTTAATATTATGCTAATTACCCATAACGTTTTATAATAAAAATGCAATTTATTTGTTGGGGGAAAGAGCTAGTCCCTATACGTATTTCACTGGTTGCTCAGGCCAGATCATCAGGAAACCTTTTTCCTAATTTTAGAGAAGCCAAAAATACTCTATAAGTAATAAAATTCTACAAAACACAATGAGAATTATGATGTTAATACAGGGTGGGCCAAAAGAAACCAAGGGGTGTAAAAGTTTAATAACTTTTTTGTTTATTAACTTTTTTTTATTTTTTCTTTCAGATTATATAGACAACACTTGGAATTGTATTATTTAAACCAGAGATCAATTATTTTAACGTAAAGAGCATATCGCCGACATTATTGAAAATTTGATTATGAGTGATGAAGCTCATTTTCATTTGAATGGCTTTGTTAATAAGCAGAACTGTAGGTTCTGGGGTTCTGAAAATCCAAGAGCCATTCATCAACGCCAATTGCACCCCATCAGGTGTACAGTATGGTGTGGGATCACATCTGAAAATGTCATTGGGCCCTACTTCTTCGAGAATGAAGATGGAAGTGCTGTAACCGTAAATGGAGAGCGGTATCGGTTTATGATAGAAAATTTTTTACGTCCTGCTCTTGAAAACAGACCTGGTATGTGGTTTCAGCAGGACGGAGCCACTGCCCATACTGCCCGAGACACAATGGCACTTTTAAGACAAATTTTTGGAGAGCCCTTGGTTTCTTTTGGCCCACCCTGTAGAATAATATTACAGAATATTAAAGCTTCAACAAAACACCAACAAACAAACCACGTTTTTATTTTTCCTTACTGTCCTTCTACAATTGGATGGTTTTTTGCCATCACTGAATGCAGACGTAAGGTGTGATGAAAAGCATACACAAGTTAATTTTGTTCTCGCAAGAGAATCGAAAAAAAACAAGTGTTGCCAAGGTTTGCACAAGCAGTTGCATATTTAGTTATTAATAAAATTTTTGGGAATTTAAATATTAATTATTTAATATTATGCTAATTACCCATAACGTTTTATAATAAAAATGCAATTTATTTGTTGGGGGAAATTGATTTTTATTGATTTTAGTTTTTTAAGAGTTTTTGAGAACAAAAAAAAAAAAAAATGATTTTGTCGCCACTAATTTATATATATGTATAACTTCGAGAACTTCGAAACAGTTGAAAACGGAAAAAAATTATGTAAAGTTGACTTAAAGGTAATTTTATCCCGCATCATGTTTCGATTATTAAAATCTAACAATCCGTTAAAGAGTTATTTAGAAATAAGTTAGCATAGTCGCCTTGTTTAGGGGAAAATATTATGCTGGCTACAGACAACACAATTTGTTTCTGCAACACGTTTCATATTCAGGTTTCATGTTTTGACACAAAAACTGAAACCAACTCAGTTCTGTTATTTTGTATTATAACATTATCATCGCGCGGAAGAGCGGATGCAAAAATTCTTAATTACATAGATGTTTACAGCTTACTTGTTGTCAATGTACTAAACACATAAAATAATGAAACAGCGATACAAACAATGAAATCTGTTTCAATGCAACCAAAAAATATCAAAACATTTTGATGTTAATGAAACCTGGATAGCAACCCGAAGTGAAACACGAAACACAAATTCAGACGACGCAATCTGTAATGAAATGAAACAGATTTCAAAAACACATTGCGTTGTCCGTAGCCAGCTTTAGATGTGCCAATAAAAAAAAAATGTGTACGTGATACGCGAAAACTGAAAGCGGATTTGAGTTTAACGAGTTGAGATCACCAATTTTCTTGCAGACCAGTGTTATTGCTAATTCAAATATATTGAAGATACAATAAAAAAAAATAGTTTTATAGTAGCTCTGATTCCAAGGTGGGTGTGATAATGAATGAAGTGTTTGGAAAGAATGTTTCTAAGTGAAATATGAACGTAAGGGAGATATTTTATGCTAGAGATATTACACCACAATCTAAATTTTCAGAAACTTGTATTTCTTTTAAATTAAATTTATTTTTTTGTGCTCTGATTATGTTCTGGTTAAACTCGTCTTTTTGTTCTTCTGTATATAATTTTTCGAGATTTATGTTTGAAAAATTGATTTTGCTAACTTCTGGTAAACGTGAAAGTGAATCTGCAACGAAACATGACGTATGTAAATATATATCATAGATAAATATACTCTAAATGTCGAGTTTGATGTGGTGACTTTTCTGTTTTTAATTTAAGGGCATTGGCTAAAGTTTTACGATCAGTAAAAAAATAAATTTTCGATCTTTAAGAAAATGTCGGAAATGTTTAATCCTGAAATAAATTTTGAGTAACTCATAATCAAATGTAGAATACTTTGCTTTAGTTAGTTCAAGCTTTTTGGATTGTTGAAGATCTGCACCGACAGCTACTAGGGATGCGTCAACTGCTATTGATAAAGTTGTGTTTTTATCAAAATGATTTGGTTTTATCTTGAAATATAATCTAATTAATGGGCAAAGTTTTGCAAAAAGCAGACTGGATTGGAACAGTGAGCGTGGTACCTTTAAATCAAAGTTAAAAAATACTGTTCATTTGTAGCGATACGACCATATCGTACTCAGTTAACCCCTTTTTATCCATTTGTACTGATGTTGCAGAGTTCCTGTAGTATTGATCAAGTTCTATTTTTAACCGACTTGCTTGCTTTTTTATGTTTGTGCCCGCAGAACTCAGTCATTTCTGAACCGATTTTAAAAATTTTTTCTTTATTAGAAAGAAAATGCTTACAGATTGGTTCCATTTTAAAAGATGTTCAGAATTTTGAAAATTAAAGGGTGTCCCCATACAAAATACGTGTTTTTTACGTGTATTATGAACCCTAAAGGTCACCCTTTTAAAATTAAAAAAAAAACTGCTTATTACTATAGCTGCCAATAACAGAAATTGGTAAAGAAATAATCTTAAAAATTAAAGGGTGTCCCCATATGTGACGTCAATTTAAATAGGGGTGTTAAATAAGGGTGTCCCCATATTTGATATAATTTTACCTATCTAGCCCTATCTTTTGAACCGTTATAGACAAACACTTGAAAATTAGACAGAATATCCACTACTATGTCCCGTATAATAACATTTATAAATATTTAAAATAAAATATTGAAATTTACAAAGAATCTGTCTTTTAAAATAAGTGTTTAATTTAAAATTGTACATTAAAGGGTGTCCCCTAGGTGATATTGTTTAAGCTATATGGCCATATATTTGGAACCGTTACTTTTTATTACTCTGTCAGTAATAATAAGTGTAAAAAAATAAAGGGTGTCCTCATATCTGACGTAATTTGTCGTATATGGCTTTATCTGCTTAACTGTTATGGATAGACATTTGAATGTACAGAACGTATATTACTATGTCCGTTAGAGCAACAAGTATTTCATTTGAGTACTATTTCTTACAGATTACTTCCTTTTAAATTTTTAGTTTAGAATTGATGCACATATATTTGTTTTGTAGTCGGTTTTTTTTGCAAGAATTGTTGATTTCACTGATGTCTTTGACGAAAAAAATTATGTTTAATTTGCACACGAAATTAACTTTTTTTTAGTTGTTCATATTATTTATTGTATCTTCAGTGTGTATGAACTAACAATAAATACTCATATCTTAAGTCTAAAAGAAAAAATTTAAATAAATGAAAAGGAATTAAATATACTTAATTAAATCCAGACGATGCTAGACAAGGTAATGATAATGCAGAGTTGATATCATCATTTGTGGGTCATCCCTATGATGTTCGGACGATAGTAGCAATGTCTCTCCTTTTTAGTCGAGCGTAACCACGATCATTTAGGATTTTACGGGCCAGCGGATTTGGATGCGTTTCTTTAAATAAAATGCTGTTTGTTTCGCTATTTCTGCTTAAACTAAGGGCACGTTTAGGTCTTTGTGAATGTTCGAATTTTTAATATACCAGGGTGCGTGCGACAATAATCATTCGTGAAATTTTATTTTGGCGCCTTTTAATTTTGTCTATGTTAGAAGCTGAGGCAATACCCCATAACTAAATGTCATAGCACCATATTGGTTTAAGGGTTGAATTATAAAGTAGAAGTTTGCAATCTAAGCTTAGGGTTGAGTTTCTACCAATAAGCCAGTTTATTTGCATTGCTTTCACCTTCATTTGTGTCAATTTTGGTTCTATGTGACCTTTCCAGGTTAAGCGTTGATCAAGATGTATACCAAGGTATTTTAACCTCCGTGTGTTGTGGTTATTTATTCGAATATATGGGTATGAGTCTCTAAACAATCTGAATTTTATGTGAGTACATTTTTGGTCGTTAATTTTTATTCTCCATTTTTGCAACCACAATTCCAAAGAGGGTTTTCGTGAAAGGCAGTGTCTGCAGCAAATATTGAAGTGTGGACTCGGTTGCTAATTAACATATCTGATGTGTACATCAAATTTAAAGTGGGTCCCAAAATACTACCTTGGAGTAATCCAGCAAGATTAAGAAATCTTCTTCTTTAAGTACAAACTTACGACCAGTTAAATAACTTTTTAAAAGTTTATACAAATTTTTGGGCAAGTTTCGTTTCAACTTGTAAACTAGGCCTACGTGCCAAACTTTGTCGAACGCTTGAGACACGTCTATGAAAAGCGGTGAACAATATTTTCTTTCTTTAAAGGCCTTTTTTACTACATTTACCAATCTGAGCGTTTGTTCAATAGTACTGTGCTGTCTTTTCTATTTTTTTTTTAATAACAAGACAGTCAAAAACAAAGTAATAACAAGTAATGGGTGAAATACGGAGTCACGCGGTTAATAAACTGCCCTCGTATATCAGTTTTTAAGAGGAAATTTGGAAGAAAATTTATCCTAAATTATTTTCTGGTTAGCGATTCACTCAATATAAGTATGAAAAAGGTTTTTTTTTGTTTTCCCTTTAAAAGTAATCCGTGCTTCGGTCTATAAAAGTAGTAGTGATCGTTCATTTGCTACACTGCTTTCAAGTTTTATTTTATA
This sequence comes from Phasia obesa, assembly GCA_949628195.1. Taxonomy (NCBI): domain Eukaryota; kingdom Metazoa; phylum Arthropoda; class Insecta; order Diptera; family Tachinidae; genus Phasia; species Phasia obesa. Next base: position 73,445,654 of record OX451218.1, read on the forward strand.
TCAAAATCATATAACAAAAAAAACATACCTCACCTTACTGCCTGCCGCCTTTAAATAGTTTTACTATTCAACTAAATATTTACATAATTTTTTTATTATATTTTTCATTTGCTCCAGAAATTCTAAATACTGTGATTGTATTTCAACATTAAATTGCACTAATTTAAACAACAATAGCTGAGAATAACTCAATCCTCCGAGTTAAGTCACAAAAGTAGGATGCAGTGAAACAACGGATATAGATTTTCCCCCGAGACTATAATCTTCAACATTTTTATACCAACATACTAGTTTAGCAGAAATAGAACAATTCCAATCCCTTTGAAAAGTGCTTTAACCTTATAACCAAACTTTGTACACATTTTAACTTGATTGTTTAATTTATAGTATTATAAGTAATTATAATTAATACATACATATGTATTTTAACTGTTAAAAGCTTAAGTGATTTATCTGTTTAAATAAACGTATTACTTAACTTAAAACTAATTATAAGCTTAAGTGATTTATCTGTTTAAACAAACTATTTTTGAAATTACGTATTACTTAACTTAATATTAAATACTTCGCTGTATTAATGAAATATATATTTTTTATTTAGGCGCTGTACTTAAACAATTGTGGGATTGAAGATGTAAAATAAATTTTAAATATGGAAACTGAAAAAAGGATTTTATTTTTTATTTTTAGATCTCTTAAAGAGTAAGAGTCGTTCCTAAATTAGTGCGCTAAGTGCTACGTTGCACGGTTGCCAGATTAGGGGATTTTCCCCTAGATTTAGGGGATTTTTTTTTTAATTAGGGGAGAATTTGGGGGTTAACATTTGTTAGGGGGAAAAAATTGGGGGTTAAAAAAAATTTAGGGTGTTTTTTGGGGGATTTTTTACCAGATGCTTAATTGGTCTCCTCCTATTTTTTTGCACCAATAAATTGAAAATATTGAACAAACAACTTTCTGATATGTTCGTATTAGAAAGATGATTTTTTAAATTCGTACATAAGTAACGACCCAGTGGTAAAATTAAAAGGGCCTTTTCAAAAGGTCTAAGCATAAGGCATGCTTAGACCTTCTCTCGGTTCCTCATTTTTGTGTGCCTTCAAAGAAGGCCTTGTTTCTTTCTTCTAAAAGATCTAGTACACATTCCTACTTCTTAGTAGGGAAGTAGGAATGTGTACTCATTTTGTATGACAAATACATAATTTTCTATTTTTAGATTTCTTATTTATAAAACACAAAAGTTCATTGATTGTCTTTATCTACATCATTGCTGCTTGAAATTGAGATTCTTCGATAGACTGATTGGCAGTGCGAATTAAAATTAGAAAATTTTTTTTTTATTTTTTGCTACAAAAAACTTCCAAGAGACATTAAATTAAAGGCCTTCTAGCAGACAATTTTCGGAAGACCTCCTGGAACGCTTGTCGGCAGAAGGGGCAGTGGAAGGCCTGCTCCGCAATGAAAACCTGTGTAAAAAAGATATGAAAATGGAATGCGAACGGAATGCAAACAGAGGGCCTTGTGCCTCCAAAAGAAGGAGTAAAGAGGCCTTCTAGAAGGCCACTGTGTATATTTGTATACACATACATACATATGTATGTTTATAATACATACATTGTATGTACTTCAGTAAAAAGAAAACTTAAACACCTTTTTGTTTTGTTTTAGGGGATTTTTGTTAAAATTGGGATTAATTTAGGGGATTTTTTTATTTAATAAATTTGGATTTTATTTTTTGAAAATTACAGGAAAAATTTACTTATGTAATCAAGAAAAATTATTTTACGGGATTTAAAAAAAAAAGTTTTATTTTAGGGGTTTTTTTATTTGCTTTTACGGGAGAGAGAAAAAAAATCTGGCAACCATGCTACGTTGTCTAGCTTTAATGCTGCATTGCCAAACTTAAATAAGAACGCAATGTTCTTTCATGAACTGTAATTTTAACTTATCTTTTTAAAAACGCAATGAAATTATAATTTTAATACTTATAAAATCGCTAGATAGGCCTGAAGATAACTAAAATGCCACTACTTGTCCACCGAATAAAAAAAACAATGCAATTGTTTGCAACTAACTTCACTACCTACATTTTCACGTTGTAAAATTGCAAAGCGTTGACTTTTCTTTACATGAGAATTTCTCGCAGATGAATAACACTTGACGCGCTAATTTAGTCTTAAGTTTAAGTAGTGTAGATTTCTTCAAACAATGTCTACAACTACGAATAGCGAATGCTATTGGAGGCAGCATCTTTTCCAACTACGGATACAAAAACAACCCTAGACAATTAGAAGTGCTGATGAAGGAGAACGAGGCCAAAATGTTTTATGATCTCCTACCTTTACAAAACTATAAACTATTTAAAAACACATTTCTCGAACAAAATTTATTTTTTAATCATGAGTTACGTCAACGGATTAGTAAATGGCCTAAAATTTCCGGAGTAGTTGTTCGCTAAAGATACAGATCTGAATGCAAATGGAATGCTTAACACAACTCAGCGTTGAAAGAGCCTTTTCTGCTATGAAAATTATATTAAGTGACTTACTTGACATTGCGTTCAATACAGTTTCTTAAATTGAATTCGAAATAAATAGACATATTTCTAAATGTTTTACTGAATCCTTTTGTTATTTTCAAAGATATAGCTATTTCAGTATGATTTCAGTCGTTTATTGAGTGTTAACGAATGAACATAAGCGGATGCTTGCTGCTTTTTTTCAGCTTTATTGTTTTTTCAGCTTTGATTTAATTTCATAATAAACCAGCAAACAAAATAGTATAATGGAAGACAGACATTTTTGTTTTGTCATTAAAAATGCTTTTTGGTAACATGCAATGCATTTTATGTTACAAACATTTAAAACAAAGAAAACATTTGCAATTAAAAGGCATTTTGACCTTTTTCACAAAGAAATAAATAAAATAGAAGAGGAAAAAAGGAAAATATTTTTTCTTGATCATTAAAACCTTTATATGCAAAAAAATTAAAGAATAGGTTCTGGCAAAATTATTTATTTTTTTTGTAATGCTTAGTTTTGTGTTTGGCTAGCTATGTTTTAGAAGAAAAAATACATTCACTGCACTGCTCCTATTGACAATCTATCAAAAAAAAAAAAAAAAATCAAGCGAATACGTTGAGTTAAAATGATAGTTAAAATGGTTGTTGACTTTTTTCACTTGCCTATTTATATATAGATAATGGTTCCAAGGGATGCTAGTAATTCAAATGATAATAAATCTGTCAGGGTCAGACTCACACACGAAGGGTTCCGTACTATGTTTAGTACAACTTTAAAAATACAAGTTGTTAATATGTTCACATTTTATGGGGCACCTTTTAATTTTTAATAATTATTTATACTAGAGAATAGTACTAAATACGTTGTAACGAAATCAATAGGGTTACATTTTTACCCATTGAGTAGGGAACCCTTATAAAAATTATAATGAATTAAGTCTTTATTAGTTTTTGACAGGTGCCTAATAACGAAATCGATAAAAACTATACCAAAACCATTGACCAACCAGCTTTATGGTTTAAAATTCCGTAAAAATGAACGATTCTTCCGTTGTTTCTGTTTTTTAACTGCAAAAAATTAAACTACAAATTTCGTAAAAATAAACGATATTTCCTTTATTTTTACTATTTTTTATTTTACATAAAAATAAATAAATACGCATTTCTTAAAATTAATGCTATATGCCCTTATCAAAAAAAATTAAGTCTACTTCAAGTCTACTTTAATTGAAATTTATATGAAAATTTTTTCTTAACGTACACTTCAAGTAGACTTTTTTTTGGATAAGTGCAACAATCGTTTAACAAAGATACATACATAAGTAAATATGATGTAATTATATATGTATGTATGTATCGGGTGATTAAATTTTAAGGGCCGATGTTGAATATGAACCACAAGTAAACGACAAGTTTTTTCCTGCATTTAATTTGACATTTCTCAATTACAGACTAACTCAATTTGAAAGATACACAATCGAGCAACGCGTTAAAGTTATTCAGAATTGGATGATAAATTTTGGAATAAAATCATCTTTAGTGATGAGACACATTTTCACCTCAGTGAATTCGTCAATAAGCAGAATTGTCGCATTTGGGCTAATTATAATCCAAGAGTGATTGTCGAAAAACCAAAGAGAGACTATTTGGTGCGATTTATGGGCTGGCGGCATCATCGGGCCATATTTTTTCCAAAATGAGGTCGGTCAGGTAATTACTGTGAATGGTGTTCGCTATCGTGAGATTATAACGAAATTGTTATGTCTCGAATTGGAAGATATGGATGAAATGTGGTTTCAACAGGACGGTGTCACACAGCTAACGAAACAATGGCTCTTTTGTGCGACAAATTCAATGGCCGTGTTATCTTACGTGGTGGCGATATCAATTGGCCGCCAAGATCATGTGATTTGACACCGTTGGACTTCTTTCTTTATTTGAAAGAAAAGTGTACGTCGAAAAGCCAGCAACAATTCAAGAGGTAAAGGATGAGATAATTCGGCACATTAACGGCACAGAACCTCAATTATGCTTCAGCGTCATCGAAATTTTAGAGCATCGCCGCGACCTCGGCGGCACACCTCCATCTGGCCGATATTTTGTTCCATACATAATTGAACCATACCAATAATATCAAAATAAGAAGAAATGACAGTAATTTCTTAAATCATTTGTAATTTTTTCAAAATCAACAACGGCCCTTAAAATTTAACATACACATATTTTATAAGTTAAATTTATTTTTACCGGCATTCATTTTTAACTAAGAGGCTAACTAAAAAGAAGAAATTACAAAAAATATATAACAAATAATAAAAAAATTTACGAATTGTAAGCCACTTACCGTTCTCTTAAAGTACCGAACCGAATTGTAAGGGTTTTTAAAATATACCTAACGGGAATAATGAAGAAGTTATAATTAAAAATATAATGCAGTTTAAAATATCCTAGCTATCACTGAAAAACAGTTATGCCTAAAGAACCATCTTAACCATGTTTTGCAACTAGTAAAGAAGAGACCGAGGTTCTGTGTCCCGGAAGAAAAAATTACATAACATTATTTTAAGTATATTTTTTAATACTATAGTCTCTAATACAGGACTATTCCAAAAGGCATAAAAATGGAATCTAGTCGAAAATTGTTGCACTGTGTCCCGGAAGAAAAAATTACATAACATTATTTTAAGTATATTTTTTAATACTATAGTCTCTAATACAGGACTATTCCAAAAGGCATAAAAATGGAATCTAGTCTAAAATTGTTGCACTTGAGCATTTGCGGTCGGGAGCACTAGTGTTTATTTTACAAGTTTTTTTTTATCCAATTTAACAAATATTGTTATTTTGCTTTTTTTCTAAAAGTTTTAACATACGAACTTAGTTTTATTATTTCGGGTATAACCGAATTTTCAACTTAAAATAAATGAAAATTTTAACTGTAACGGAAAATCAGTATTAATATTCAGTTTTTGTAGAAATGAATGTTAGAATCAGTAGAAAAATAAAATTCTTTGGTTTTTAACAGCCGTATTCATAAAAACTTAAAACAGGCTAATAAACCTAAAATAGGCAAAAGTTGATAAAACATCATTCATAAACGATTAATAGTTTAAAAATCATTTTATAAATCGTTTATAAGATCAAAAATTATATTATTGGATTTACCCTTCTTAAACAGTTTGTCATTTAAATATTTTTATATACATTTGTTTATATTTTTGAAAGAAGTTTTTTCTTCAAGTAAAAAATATGTAAATTTAATTATTAAAAAAAATATTGTATGTACAAAATAAACAGTTCATTCAAAATTTTAATATTTTCAGACACAGATGTCGAATACTCCCTAACCAAAAGTGTACAAAGAGAGAGTAAACCCTTTCTCTATTCCAGACGAACAATTCAAGCTTAAAAATACATAGATTTAAAAAATCAATGGTAAAAAATTTATATACAATTTATTTTTGGGAATCAAAACATCAATTATGTATTTAATATTATGCTAATTACCCATAACGTTTTATAATAAAAATGCAATTTATTTGTTGGGGGAAAAGAGCTAGTTCTTATACGTATTTCACTGGTTGCTCAGGCCAGATCATTAGGAAACCTATTTCCTAATTTTAGAGAAGCCAAAAATACTAGAGCTGCCAAACTATCGATAGTACTATCGATAGTTTTGTTTTCATTAGACTATCGATGATTTTTTTCTCGATAGCGATACTATCGTTGAAAAAATAAATTAATAAATTGGCAATTGATAGTGGAAAAAAAATCACCATTAGAAATAGACCCATTGCAGTACTGGAACGTAAATTATATAGTTAATTAAGCAATTTATACAGTGTTATATCTATTCACAGAACAATTCTGATCAGATGTCACTCACAAAGTCATGTGCTTTACGTTACTTATGCATACCAGCAACTTCGACAGAATCTGAAAGAATGTTTAGCAAAGCCGGAGCCATTATTTCAGATAGAAGATCTAGTTTAATGCCAAAAAATGTTGATATGCTGCTCTTTTTAAACAAAAATTTTTGGATTACTCAAGAATTATAAAAAACTACGATTATAAAATAATTCCTTGGGCAGCCTACATATGCACAACACATGTGATATACGAGTACATAGTATTTATAGTGTATGTACAAATTTTTTTAGAAAATTGATCTCAAAATTCGTTGTAAAATATGAATTATAAATGGGGTTTTTTTGTATTATCTTTTTTTTTAATAAAACAACTCTGAACTTTACTTAAGATCGTTTAATATATTAGTTTTCTTTTATTAAACTAACTCAAATAATATCAAAACTTGATCAATTAAGTTGATGGAGTTAATAATACAGAATACTTTTTCATATGGAACCTAAAATTCCCAAAAAATTCGATACTATCGATAGTATTCTATCAAACTATCGAAAATATCGAATGGCGAGAATATCGATAGTTTGCCAGCTCTAAAAAATACTCTATAAGAAATAAAATTCTACAAATCACAATGCGAAGTGTATACATATGTTAATAGAATAATATTACAGAATATTAAAGCTTCAACAAAACACCAACAAAAAAATCATGTTTTTATTTTTCCCTACCGTCCCTCTACAATTGGATGGTTTTTTGCCATCACTTAATGTAAACAAGTTAATTTTGTTCTCGCAAGAGAATTGAAAAATAACAAGTGTTACCAAAGGTTTGCACAAGCAACCAGGGTTGTCAGATTTATTTTCACCTATTTCGCCAAAATCGATGTGAAAAGTCGCCAAAATCGCCAAAACACTTTTTAGTTAAAATTTGCCTCTAAATATACAATATTTTGTAATTTAATTTTTTTTTTAAATAATCACAAAAAATAAATTTAATCGAAGGTCCGACGATCGTAAATGCCCTTGCCGTAAAGATTATTTAGAAATGCGCCTACGATTAACTTCTAAGTCTAGACCTAATTTCAACAAGTCGAGAATTAATCATGTGTATGATGAGACTGAGTTCCCACACCTGTCAAGTCAGAGTCAACCAACTGATTCACGAGAGCACACCTTCCAAAGGAAAAGTTTGTACTCTGAGGTTTCGAAAAACAGACCCCGCGACAGCAACAACGATGATGACTTATCTAACGAGAGATTGTTAGAAATCTTCTTTAGTGCTGTGGATGCACTAGAAAAATGTCGAAATAAATTTGACAAATTAAGAGTGCTTGGCATGATGCTCAAGCATGCTATATAAAATCATGGGTAGTCAAAATGTATACGTTATGCACTGGAATGCTCAAGGCATAACAACTGAGTCAGCAGCTGCACAGCTCGAAAAAGTTCTCCATGAGAAAAATATTGATATTCTACTTAAAATTTGGTTAAAATTTGGAGGCTACAAAATATACAGAGAAGACCGTCAAACACATGGTGGGGGTGTGCTTATAGCGGTTAAAAATTACATAGATCATAAGTTGTTACCAAAGATTAAAACAATAACCATAGAAAATATCTCTGTGGAAGTTAAAATAAGTGGACGTCCCGTAAGTTTTATCTCTGCTTATAATCCAGTTTACACTTCTAATATTAAAACTTGACTTAGAACTTCTTACCAATTCGTTTAGTGACTATTTTATTTTTGGTGATTTGAATGCACAACATGTGAGTTGGAATTGTATTTCAAACAATTCAGCTGGCAAAGAACTGTACAGACATCACTTAAGTTCAAGTTATTATGTATATCATCCGGATACACATACTAGATTCTGCCAAAATATAATTCCAGTCCAACCATCCACGGTTGATATTTTACTTACTAACTCTAATATTTCATTTTCGCAGTTACAGTCACATCCAAATATTTTACAGTCTGATCACACCCCAATATCTTGTTACATTTTTGGAACACCACAAAATCACTTTGTTACAGTTCCGTTGTATAATCAGGCTGATTGGCCAGCAATTAAGTACTGGGTCGAGAATGAAATTAAGAATCATAATATCGGACGAATAGAGCTTAACAATATAAACCTAGATTCGTCATTAAATAAATTAGTTAGTATAGTTAAAGAAGCTTTTTCCAAGATTCCAATTGGCCAGAAAAATCCTTGGCAGAGGGAAATTTCAAATACGTCTAAAATGCTGATTACTCAGAGGAACAAGTATAACCGTAAACTTAAAAGAAGTAGAAATCCTAGTTACAGAACTCAACTAATCAGCATTTTAAAACAGTTGAATCACTTAATTGATTTTCATTTGAAAAGGGATAGAAATGAAGCGTGGGCTAAATTCATTTCCAAACTGCCTTCCGGCTCTAAAAAGTTTTGGAAACTAACAAAAGCTTTAAAAGGTATAAATTCTGCAATCCTCGATCTAAATATAAATGGGGAAGTTTTAAGTACCGGCATTTGCTTTTGCTTCAGTTTTTAGATGCAATAATAATATCACCAACAACAATTCATCACCTTTAGATAATGTGGTTCTAAATTGTGTGCAGGAACTTAACAATGTAAATCTCGCTGACAGTGACAATTTTGAATTCACAGATGCAGTAGAGGTAAAGCCCCAGGTTTAGACGGAATTAACAGCATTATTTTAAAAAATATGCCCGATTACTTTTTTGAAACTTTGAGCAAACTATTTAATTACTGCTTGAGAAATGGTAATTTCCCCATGATATTTAAAAAGGCCAGGGTTATACCTATTTTCAAAACTGGAAAAGATCCAAAATTGCCTTCCAGCTATAGGCCAATAAGCATTTTGAGCTTGTTGGATAAAGTCTTTGAAAAAATAATCCACAAAAGAATCGTAGAGTTCTCAGAACAGAATAACATTATACATCAGCAGCAGTTTGGATTCCGAAGAGAGCACTCTACGGTACATCAAATCAAACGAGTGGTTAATATTATTGAGAATAATAAAAGAAATCGTAGAAGTACAGGTATTATATTTCTTGACATTGAAAAGGCTTTCGATACAGTATGGCATAATGGCCTATTGTATAAACTTAACTCTTTTAGTTTTCCTTTATATTTTAAAAAATTATATTTGGAATTTTCTAAATATTATTATTTATTCCTAATTACGCATAATTCCTTTTTTTTAAATTTATTATCTTATAGTAATCCAAACAGATTACTATTGGAAAGCATATCCATATAGCATATAGCTATTTCACTGGTGCTTACCCAGATCGTCAGTGGACTTTTTTAAATTTTCTGAATAAAAACTCAGATTCTTATGCTCAAAATTTAATAAACCAAATGAGAAGTTTATTAAATTTTGAAATCAAGAAAAAATCCAAAATTTCTAAACAAAAAACATAGTAACCATTTCAAATTTTAAAAAATTAAAAAACTTCACTTTTCTTTTTCTTTCTATTTTCTACATTAAGGGTTTCCATTGGATACCATTCATAATGTATCAAAAAGAGTTTCTGAAAAACAAAAATAAAAATTGAAAAATTAAAAAATACGAAAATCGTATTTATGCACCGTGCGCATGTTATTACTTTTAAAAAATTATATTTGGAATTTTCTAAATATTATTATTTATTCCTAATTACGCATAATTCCTTTTTTTTAAATTTATTATCTTATAGTAATCCAAACAGATTACTATTGGAAAGCATATCCATATAGCATATAGCTATTTCACTGGTGCTTACCCAATTCGCCAGTGGACTTTTCTAAAAAAAAAAAAAAAAAAAAAAAACTCAGATTCTTATGCTCAAAATTTAATAAAACAAATGAGAAGTTTATTAAATTTTGAAATCAAGAAAAAATCCAAAATTTCTAAACAAAAAACATAGTAACCATTTCAAATTTTAAAAAATTAAAAAACTTCACTTTTCAATAGTAATCTGTTTGGATTACTAATAATTTAATTATAAGACTCTTTTTGTTGTAGTACTTATAGTAAAATCTCATACCTCTGTACCTTTTATATTTTAAACTTGTAAATAGACTTAAAAAAAAAAAAAATTTAATCGAAATAGTTAAAATTGCCAAAAAATAGAAAAAAAGTCGCCAAAATATATAAATATTTTGTTTTTTATCTAAAATGATTAGTGAACATTAGAAATGTAAAATATTTACCTGAACATATCCATCTATAAGGTATTTGTCACCGAGTTCTTATTTAGAATATGTTTTACAGGAATTAAATTTATTTGACTTATTTCAATTCACAAAATTTATAGCATGTTTCAAAATCGATCTTATCCAGCATATAAATTAAAAAAAATCCAATATTTATTCAAAATTAAATTAAAGTAAAAAATATTCCTTTACTTTACTTCCAAACTTCCTTTGTATTTAAGAAATAAGTATAAAAAAATCATTGGAATTACCAGCACAAAGTACAAAACTTATGTAGCTGTACATAATTAGATAGAATATCATATCTTTTATAATCTTTCTAAAACAGAAGTTAATATTTTCTATTATGGTTGATAAGTATCCAAAAGTATGTTAGGATTTATAAAAATTTTTAAAACAATAAATTTTGTTTGGAATTGCAACATTTTAAAATAGAAAGATGTTTGTAAACTTTAAATAAAGTTTCTCGATTCCAGAATAAAATCATATTTAGATATTAAAAATATTTTTAAATATGAAAATGGAAAGATGTTCGTGAACTTTAAATAAATTTATATCTTCCGAAAGTTTCCGGTTTGCATAAGTAAAATCACATTTAAATATGAAAAATAATTTACTTTTAAAACTTCAATTTCTTTGTTAACCATTTTGATATTCCTTAATTCAGTTTCTAATGTAGGGCAAAAGTCAGTGAAAAATCGCCAACAATATTGCCAACTTCTTTAAAAATCGCCATGTGGCCAAATCAAAAATTTTATCGCCAAATAAGATTGAAAATCGCCACGTTTGGCGAGAACTGACAACTCTGCAAGCAACATCATTGAAGTATGGTTATTTTCCTAAAATATGGAAGGATTCTTTTATTATTCCATTATTTAAATCTGGTTGCAGAAATAATGTTGCAAACTACAATTGCCTTATGTGGATTAATTCATACCTGTCAAACAGAACTCAAAACGTTCGTTTTAAAACGCATACTTCTAAAGGAATTTCGGTTACATCCGGCGTGCCGCAAGGGAGCCATCTGGGTCCTTTGTTATTTTCCCTGTTTATTAATGATCTACCGAAAATCAGTAAACACTCAAACGTTCTATTGTATGCAGACGACGTAAAGATTTTTCGCACATACGATCGTCACGCTGATTATATTCTTCTGCAAAAAGACTTAGATGCATTTAGTTCCTGGTGTAATATTAACCTTATGGAGTTGAACCTTAAAAAGTGCAAACACATGTGTTTCTTCCGAAGATGTCATACTAACATGCAATATATTTTAAATGGTCATGCACTAGACAAAGTGAATGTAATTTCTGATCTTGATATTTTACTGGATGCTAAATTTAATTTTATAGAACATATTTCGTCAACCACTAACAAATCACGAGCTGTTCTTGGATGTATAAAACGCTGGGCGAAGGAGTTTAGTGATCCGTATATCACAAAACATCTTTACACCTCTCTGGTCAGGCCTATTCTGGAATATGGCTCAATAATTTGGGATCCAATGTATAAAGTTTATTCTGATAGCATTGAATCGGTACAAAAACTGTTCTTGTTATTTTGTCTTCGAGGGTTACAATGGGATCCCTTAACTCTACCATCGTACTCTAGCAGACTAGCTCTACTAAAGCTGCCAAGCCTAAAAAGCCGCAGAACAATGTTAAATATCACCTTTGTTTTAAATTTAATAAAAGGAAATGTGTGTTCGGTTTTTTTGATAAGTAATATTTCTTTCAATGTTCCATGTCGCCCAACTCGCCATTTTTATCCACTGGCTGTTAAAGTATTCAGAGAAAATTAAGCTAACTCTGACCCGTTTTTAAGAATTTGTACTGAATTTAATAAATTTTATAAATATATGGATTTTTCTTTAAATGTTAATGTTATTAAATGTTATCTTATTTCGTATTTAAATAATTAAAGTTATGTATTTATGTACTTTATGTTACAGTTTTAATGTCTGTAAGGATCTTGAATCCATAGACTCACATAAATAAATAAACTGCATTTAGTTGAACAACAGAGGATATGGAACATCTGCCGAACTACTGATATTGGTTGCTTTGCGTTATTGGGGTCGGTGATATAATAAATTTTCTTAGTTTCAAGATGATGCTGGTGACCTACATAGTCTAACGAAACCAACAGTAGCGAGGATTTGTAGAAGAGTTGCTCGTGCTTTGGCTTCTCATAGCAGAGAAAAAATTAAAATGCCAACAACTTTGGAAGAGCAGGAGATGTTAATAAGAAATTATATAGCAATTCGTAACTTTCCGGGGGTGATTGGGGCCATCTATGGAACCCATATAAGAATAAAACAGACGGGAGGTAGTCTCGTTCAATATTTATAAAAAAATTTTTATTATAAAGCAGTTCCATGAGTTTACTTATGTATATTTTTTTTTTTAATTTCCTACAGATGCATACTTAAAAATCCGGGACATAGTTGCAAGATGGAGAGGTAGTACCCACGACTGTCGTATTTTCAACGAGTCCGGCATCAAACAATGCTTTAAAAATGGCGAATTTAAAGGCAGATTACTTGGCGACTTAGGGTACAAATTAACACCGTATTTGTACACTTCCTTACACAAACCTCAGAACGAAAAAAAAGCAAGATACAACGTTTCTCACATCGCAACTAGAAATCCGGTTGAGCGATGTTTTGGGGTATGGAATCAACGACTTCGGTGCCTATTAGAGGGTATGACTATTAGTCTTTCAAATGTCAAAGTTTCAATTGTTACTCTAGCCCTACTTCATAATATAGCTATAGAAGAAATGACGCAGTTCCAGGTAATAAGTTAATTTGTAAATAATTTATGTGTGTATATTTTTCTTGTTTAGATGACCATAGTGATGTGCAAAGGGAAACCCAACAACCGCTGAAGGAAGAGCAAAAGTTATTTTAAAACATACATACATAATAAGTGATAAATTAGCTTCTGCTCACTAATGTTCTTTTTCATAAATGTACATATGTGTATGTGCATTTATGAACGTTAAAAATTTATCATAAATGAACATGAAATAATTTTCTGTCTACGATCACATTCATATTGTTACGAAAGAAGAATTTATTTATTATAAGCTCTGAACAACAATACTCTCGAACAACAACAACAACATTAATGGCTTATTTTCCTACAATGATGATAGAAAGAAACAAACAATAAAGAGTAACGCCTTAAACAATTACGCATACACACACACAGATTAAAATAAACACTCTTCTGTTAAATACACAGCCACATACATAAATACAAGCATAAACAAATAAACAGCCACAAACACAGGTATAAAGAAATAACCAATCACACAAACAAAAACAAGAGCAATAACAGTCGAACCTGCCAGATATGTCTGGAAAAGAACATTCTGGTGCTCTTAAAGCACCTATATAAATGAATCGTGCTGGCGAGTAGTATTGCAGTATTAATTTAAAAGTCAAAGAGTTAAGTTGTCGAATATTAAGAGTGTTTAACAGTTTGCTGTATTTTTGAACAGTGGTGTTAAGTAAATAAAGTGACTTACAGTAAAAGTAATAACAGTGTGTATTTATTTTGCAATAAAAAGAACCCAACGTAAAGTAAAAACGTAACAATTGGTGACAGAAGTGAAATTGTAAAATAAAATAACTTAAAAAATAATAAAAAACAATGAAGTTTGAAGATCTTAAAGTGGAGCAGCTGAAAAAGGAGTTGAGTAAGCTGGATTTGCCTACAGCAGGAAACAAAACAGAACTGCAGAAGAGGCTCATAGATGAATTCAAGCGTCGTGGCATGGACATTGGAGCATATGAGTTCGATGAAAAGGAGGTGGCAGAGGTATGTAGCCGTGAAACAACAACAGCAAGTAGCATGGACTTCAATACGATGTTTGCCGCTATGATGGAGAAAATGGGAGAAGTTCAGGAAGCTTCTAGAGCAAACAGCGAAAAACTGTTAGCTGAAGTAAGAGATGAAGTTCAGGAAGCTTCTAGAGCAAACAGCGAAAAACTGTTAGCTGAAGTAAGAGATGAAGTTCAGGAAGCTTCTAGAGCAAACAGCGAGAAACTTCTGGAAACAGTAAATGAGAAACTGGAGAAGAATCAACAACTTCTAGCTGAGATTCAAGAAGTTTCTAGAGCGAACAATGAGAAACTTTTGGAAAAAGTCCACGAGAACCTTATACAAATTTCTGAAACCATTAATAAGCGAGTAGACGACGTAGAAGTCAAGTTCGACGAAAAAATCTCTGCCGTAGAAGTGCAACTGTCTGGATTAAACAGAAAAGTGAATCTTCTAGAAACTAGTGGCGTCGAAGTACAGGTAAAGGATGTCGATGTAAAGCTGCAGGAGCTTGAAAACAAAATTATGAGCCTGGAAATAAGAGAAGGTCCAGTACGAGTAGTGACGGAAAACACAAATAGGATAAAAGCTCCCAGTTTCGACGGCAACATACCCTTTAACGTCTTCAAATTTCAGTTTGAGACAGTGGCCAGTAAAAATCTATGGAGCAATGAAGAGAAAGCGATTGAACTGATTCTGGCACTTAAAGGATCTGCAGCAGAAGTCCTCGAAAGCCTATCAACTAGCTGCAGGAATAATTATGAGGACATAATGGTGGCGTTACAGCGCAAATATGGCAGCGATCATAAAAAGGAGCTGTATAGAATGGAGCTACGTGGCAGGGTGCAGAGAGCAAATGAGACGCTTCAGGACTTCGCCATGGAAGTGGAGCGCTTGGTGCAGCTGAGTTACCCTGGGGAAAACCATCCACTTCTAGAGCAGTTCAAAGTGGATGCGTTTGTAAATGGTATCCGTGACTCTGACGTCAAATATGCGGTATGCGCTGAGCCGAAGTCGTCGTTTCCGGAGACAGTCGCCTATGCGCTGACGCAAGAAACAGCAAAAGTCATTTCGAGGCCGCAGTCATACAAAGTGCGAAAAGTTGAAGTTGCTGCTGAGCATGAAAAAAACACAAGCGGCGAGCTTAAGGAATTACTAGAATCGCTAAAGGAAGTATTGAAAGAACTCCAATGCAGAAGTAAAGCTAAGTGCTTCAACTGCGGAAAAGTTGGCCATCTTCAGGTAGATTGCAAGTCCCCAAGAAAGACTGGATTTGCGTCGCCTAGGGACGAAACGGCATACAGTAGGTGTTTCAATTGCGGAAAAGTGGGCCATTCACAGCGATACTGCAAGGCACCAAAAAGAGTAATGAGATCTGCTTCGCCACCACAGAATGACAAGGTTATGAACAAGCCATCGCAGGAGCCACTATTGGACGTAAAAAGTGCTAGCATCATGGATAATGGGCCAAAATCCGAAATTGTGGGACCATTAATTTCCATCTCGGTCATACAGCAGGAAAACAAGAATCTGACTGCTCTGGGTTACATCAACGGTGAAAAGCACGTTCTGACGATAGACACAGGAGCGTCGCAATCAATAATCAGGCGCGACTTGGTAAAAGGAGAAATGGAGCCGCTAAGTTATGTCAGATTGCGTACTGCCACTGGAGAATTTGCAACAGTCTATGGCAAGATAAAACTAAGGGTATCTATCGGCAGGCTAAGTGTGGAGCATGTATTTATTGTGGCTGACATTTTGGATGAAGTAATTATCGGAGTCGACTTCATGATTTATAATGGTATCGATTTGCGTATGAGTCAGCAAATAATGATTTGGAGAAAGGTGAAGATACCACTTAGAATCGGGTATGAGAGAAAGGCTCTACCAAAATGCTTCAACTGCAGTAAAGAGGGACATTTAGCGCGTAACTGCAGGGCGCCGAGGAAAATAAAAGAAATACGCCATCAGAAAAGCAGAAATAGTACGAAGGACGAGAAACGACACCACATCGTAAATGTGCGGCGTGTATACATAGATACGAGTAAAGCATGTACCAAGGCGCAGAAGGGTGGCCACAAGTTGTCAACAGGTCTGCTGGATAAAGTGGACAGAGAAATATCTCTCCAGAGACGAAACCAAGTACGGAAGCTCCATGAATTTGTGCGTAAGAGGATTGAGTCCACAAGTGATAAAATAAAGGCCAAGTTTGAACGTACTGCAAACTCCGAGGGATTTAACGAGGGACAACTGGTTCTACTTTTTAACCCACAACGGAAGAAAGGATTATCACCCAAACTACAAACTCATTGGGATGGACCTTATAAAGTAATAAAGCGGCTAAACGACGTAGTTTACAGAATACAGAAATTCCAGAGCCCAAGATCAAAAATGAAAGTTGTGCACTTGGAGCGGCTAGCCAACTATGGAAAAGGTACATCTGTGTCTGTTCGGGACGAACAGGTTTGAGAAGGGGGTAGTGTTACGAAAGAAGAATTTATTTATTATAAGCTCTGAACAACAATACTCTCGAACAACAACAACAACATTAATGGCTTATTTTCCTACAATGATGATAGAAAGAAACAAACAATAAAGAGTAACGCCTTAAACAATTACGCATACACACACACAGATTAAAATAAACACTCTTCTGTTAAATACACAGCCACATACATAAATACAAGCATAAACAAATAAACAGCCACACACACAGGTATAAAGAAATAAATAGCCACAAACACAGGTATAAAGAAATAACCAATCACACAAACAAAAACAAGAGCAATAACAGTCGAACCTGCCAGATATGTCTGGAAAAGAACATTCTGGTGCTCTTAAAGCACCTATATAAATGAATCGTGCTGGCGAGTAGTATTGCAGTATTAATTTAAAAGTCAAAGAGTTAAGTTGTCGAATATTAAGAGTGTTTAACAGTTTGCTGTATTTTTGAACAGTGGTGTTAAGTAAATAAAGTGACTTACAGTAAAAGTAATAACAGTGTGTATTTATTTTGCAATAAAAAGAACCCAACGTAAAGTAAAAACGTAACAATATGTATGTACATACATATTAACTTTTTTTTAACATACATAGGCACTTACATGTAAAAGGGAAAAAGAAAGAAAATCCGTAATGTTCTTCTGCATATATATGTAAGACGTACATTACATTGTAAGTGTATTCTAAATGTTATTTTTCGTGTTATATGAAGAAGGATTATCTACCTATTGCTTTTTAACCCGTGCTAATTTAGTTTTCAATTTGCCGTGAAGTGTAGTTTAAAAATGCTCAAAAAGCAATTAAATTTAGAAAAATTTATGTCGTACGATACTTTATCATAAAAGAGTACTTGTTTAAAAGAAACTCTGTGGGAAGTTCAAAGCGAACATTATAAACTAGTTCATAAGCAGGATATCAAAAGAGAGGAAGAAAGTGATAGTTCATGTTAGCCAAAAAATTAAAAAAAAATTAAAGTTAAGCAATAACATGAACAAAAACGATTTCTTAAAATGTTGCATTGCTTTGGTGACGAAGAAAAATATTCCATTTAGAATTTTTGACGACGAAGAGTGTTTTAAGCCATTTATTGCACCTTTAATATAAATTTGAAATCGAGTAATATTGGAGCGATTTTGGAAAAAGCGAATATCCATATAAAATCAAAAATAGCTGATTTAGTCAAACACAAAATGATTTGCGCAAAAATTAATATTGCTAGCCGAATGGATAGAATTGTGCCCGGTGTAAACATTCAATACATTAAGATTTACAAAATATGTATTAATACTATTGTTGAGCTTTTCAAATCACCCGCTTTGTATTCTAGGGTAAATATGTATTAACCTCTTTTCAAGAAATTAATTAAAGGAATTGTTTTAACCAGAGTAGATGGAAAATAAGCTCTGGAATACAATTTAAATTTTTTCTTTTATTTTTAATATAAAGTTGCCAATTTAAAAAAATATATTTTTATTTTAGTTTTTTTTTTTATTATTAGAAGACATAACTAACTGATTTTTTTAGAATAAAACAAACATTTTATGATCTCTAACATTTCACTTTGGCATATGTAGTTGTAGATTTATTATATGTATGTATATGTAAAATTTTAACTAACCATTTTATTTATTCCTTTTAAAGTAACCACTGAATACTCTAATTCTATTTTAGGAGTTTTATGAAATTTAATGAGCTACATATAAATGCAGAAAAAACATTCCACGAATTAAAAACACTATTCAGAGAATTCCACCCGACATTGTTTTTAATATTTTTTAAGCTTGCATATGTAACTCATTAAGTGTCATAAAGCTCATACTCGTAAACAGAATACAATATAATTAGAATAAGTAAAATTTTAAACGATATTAGTCACGTTCCACACCTGCAATATTTGTTTCTGCAACACATGTATTTATTGTTGGGAGAGGATATAAAAATGGGAGCAAATAAGGCTATTTAAGTAAAAATCATGTCTATGTCGGAACACCCTTTAATTTTGTTATTTGTTATAACGGCCGTGGAAATTCTTTTTCTATGACTATATCAAGAGTTTACCTATTACGATTAAAAAAATAAGTCACTATACTTTAAAAACATGTCATTGTCGGAACACCCTTTAATATTTAGTAATTGTCATATCGGCCGTGGCAACATATCTCCTGTACAAAATTTTAAGAGTCTACCTATTACGGTTGAAGAAATAAGGCGTTATACATTAGAATCACGTCACTGTCGGAACACCCTTTAATTTTTATGATTTGTTATAGTTTCCATAGTAATAAACCGCCTGTAAAAACTTCAAGAGTCTACTTATTATCGTTCAAAACTTAGACCATATACACGCAAAGCACGTCACTCTCGGAACACCCTTTAATTTTGTATACTTGTTTAGAAAGCGAACATAGTGTTAATTACTGTCTGCAAATTTTAAGTGGTTGCCTCCTATAGCTCAAGAAATAAAGACATAAAGGCAAATAACACCTCACTTTCGGAACACCCGATAAGTGTTAGTATTTATTGCTATAGTGGCCACAGTTATACGCCTTCTGTGAAAATTTCAAGAGTCTACCTTTTATGGTTCATAACTTAGGCCTTATACATGCAAATCACACCACTATCGGAACACTCTTTAATTTTTAGGTTTATTTTTTTAGACTTGTTTATAAAGCGAACTAAGTTTTAATTACTGTTTGTAAATTTTTACTGAATGCCTCCTACAGTTCAAGAAATAAACACAACTCGTGAATAACACCTCTCTATCGGAACACCCTATAAGTTTTAATTTTTGTTGATATAGCGGCCACAGTTATACACCTGTGAAAATTTCAAGAGTCTACTATTATGGTTCAAAAATTAGGCCTTATACATGCAAATCACACCACTATCGGAACACCCTTTAATTTTTAGGTTTATTTTTTATACTTGTTTATATAGCGAACTAAGCTTTAATTACTGTTTTTAAATCTTGAGATTATGCCTCCTACAGTTCAAGATATAAACACATATTCGTGAATAACACCTCTCTATCGGAACACCCTATAAGTTTTAGTATTTGTTGCTATAGCGGCAACAGCTATACATCATCTGTGAAAATTTCAAGAGTCTAGCTATTACGGTTCCAGAGATAAAAGGCGCTGACAGACGGACAGACATTGTAGCGAAAACAATAGGGTTTCGTTTTTACCCTTTGGGTACGGAACCCTAAAAATGAATGCTTAGCGCATATTTTTCTACGATCTTTTCATTTATGAAAAATGATCAATATTTTATATACTCAAATATGAACACTCAAATGTGAAAAACTAAAAATCTTCTCATTTATTCACTTTCACACAGAAAGAAAAAAATAAATCATCGCATTCATAAATGAAAAAACAAACAAAAAAAAAAAATTTGTGTTCTCTCTCACATGTATGAGAAGAACAGCAAGTGAACATTTCTGTACTCTGCATTATATATATGTATACAAGTTTAGATTTAATTATTTTTAAAGCTATTTTTCCCTAATCCTTTGTGTACACAGAGTAGAGACAAATTTTATAAAAAAATTTAAATTAATTGCATATGTATGTATCTACATACATATGTATTTATATCACAAATTGTTATGATATTGAATTTTAAATTTAAGTATGCCTTGCAACACTCATATTTTATCTTTAAAATTAGCTTACTCTTTCTTTTAATGTTTTATTTTATTTTTCTACCCTTAATATTTATACCTAGATTTTTCTTATTTAACCATTGTAAATCATTATTATATTTTTAGTCGTAATAAACTATTGAAACAAGAAGATCGGCTTTTAATTGTGCGGAAAAATACCAATACAAATAGTAAAAAGAACGTAAAATAAAGCATCTTGTATATAGAAAATATTTGAAAGAAATTACAAAAACTGCATCAAGTAGATAGGCATATACTTATGTACATAGTTAGATCTAGATTTCAATATTCTCTGTAAAAAAATACATACATACAAACATATGTTGTATGTGTTATTAATTAAAACAGAAGATTATAGATAAATATGTACCAAATGACTTCTTTTTGTAAGAAATAATTTAGATTGGAGTATTTTCTCATTTGTTTCTTCTCCATTTCTATTTGGAGAAGGTGCAGATCCTTACGGCACTCTTCATCCGAACAAGCAATTTTTAAAAAGCTGTCGTTGACAACATTGTTTTTTTTTAGCTATAAGGGCGTTATTCAACAATTTGAAGAAGTCTTTTTCAAAATTATTTTTTGCATTAGTTCTATTCAAATTGTTCAATGAAATATACTTCTTCAACCAAGCTGATTGACTAAATTTTAGGACACGATGTATTTTCTCCAATTTTAACCCATGTTTTGAGCATTGTTATAAATTTTTATAATAAATAACATATTTATGCTTATCGGTTAAATCCACAATTAATTTATTTTCTTTTGATTGTGGAGGAGATTTATTTTCACAACAGAATGGTAAATCATTGTGAATGTCATGTATTTCTTTTGGATATTTTAAGTCAACTTCCAGAATATATCCAATATTTGACTCACTTGAAATGGCATCTAATGAAAAATGTTCAGTATTTTCCAACCATTCAAAATTATCTTCTGGTAGGAATTCTGACATTGCCCAACCGTATAAGTTATTTGCATCTAAATACATTAAGTATTTTGAAGCAATTTTATGATTATAATCGGATAAATATTTATTATTTGCAACGGAATGTCTTTGAGAACATTGTACTATTCCTCCTCGAATTCCCTTTTGCAAAAATGTAATCATTTCTACATTCGTTAGTAATTCTAATTTTATGTCGGTAATTTTCAACATGGCATCCCACGATAGTCCTGGAGCTGTGTAATAGTGACACGGTTCTAAATTGTAAATTTTTTTGCAAACTAATCTGAAGTTTTCAAAAACATCCGTTAATAACAATACATCAGTTTGAAGGTATAACATCAGATAATCATCTAATGTCTTACAATCAAATTTACTCCAGACCTCTTTTCCATGATAAAAATCTTCAAGAGAGCATTCTCTGTCCATTAATTTGTTGTAGAAATTATTTCTACTTGGTAAAGAAGTTTCTGTGAGTTTCTCAGTAGAGTTTATATAATTATAGGAAATACACCTTTTTAATTAATAAGTTAAACTTATTTGAATCATTTAAATACACTGACTTAACAGTTTTAAATCAGTTTTTGTTAAATTTTTAATTAAATTGTCTAAGCTTGAGGGCATAAATCTATAAGAATCCAAAAATCTAATTTCTATATTTTTACCATCATCACTCTTTATAGTCTTAGAAAGAGATATGTATAATTCCTTGTTAAGTGGAATTATATATATTGGACCATCATCAATATTATATAATTCTTTAATAAATAAAAGACAATCATATGCAGAAAAATTATGGAAAATTACTGGGAAAAATATTGGAATTTTGTAATTGAGGTTACATTTGCTATGAGCCGGCCCTCTATATTTCCCACTTAAGTGACAATGGTCCTTCACTTTTATGTCATTTAAAACCTCTTGGGAGCAAATATGACACTTATTATTTATATTAAAATCTAGATTCTCCTCATCGGTTAAGGGTGTCATTGGTTTAATTTTTTTAAGAAAATTATCGTTTAAAAATTTTATGTCATTAACTAAATTGTCAATGAATATTTTTGGGGAATCTAATCCCTTAAAACTACGTAACTTACTTAAACTATCATTAAAACTACATTTGATGAAGTATGAAAATGCATAGGGAATATGCTTATCAACTAATGTTATTGAAGAGCAATCCCCTTTCGGAATGCATATTTGAATATTTTCAAATATACATTCCTAATCTGCATATATTACAAAAGGAACGTCTATTGTTTTGTGGAAGTTTTTAAATTCTAGTATAGACTTGCCAATTTCAGGTACGTATCCAACCTTCTGTCCACAATAATTAGCATGTTTTTCCAAATCTTCTTTACGATGAAATCCTTGGATACAGGTATAGCACACGAAAACTGATCTGGTATTTTTAGTCTGTTGAGCTCTGATTAATCTGTACAAAACGAAAAACTGAATTAAAAGCAATATATTTAGTTAAATAACTACTATTTATGTATTTATTTTTTAGTTTTTTTAATATTTAGCTTACCTTGAAATATTTTTTATCCATACATAGTGCCCAATTTCTCCACTTAAACTTTGTAAATATAGCAGATTTATATGTTTCGATTTTTTGCTTTTTGTTTTATAATACGGCCCCACAACACTTTCTTCTTCTATATCATAACCAAAGACGTTTAAACTCACGTCTGGGTTATTTTTTTTCAAAAATTCCTATTTCCTTAATTTTCAGTGGAAAACATAACCCATAAAAATTAAAACAATAATTATTAAAAGTAATTATTGGAGCCGTTATTTCAATTTGATAATTAGTTGTTTTGTGGGCATTGGGAAACTTTGAAACAGCAGATAGTATAGCCCATTTAAAACAATATTCATCATAATTCTGAACATTTACACACGCATTATTTAATGCTAATTTGCGTGGTAAGGGTATATATGATGACCCTTTTAGTGGCTGATACTTGTTTAAATTCAGCTCAATTTTTATTAGTTGAACTAAGGTTCATCCGCTATCTCTTTTTTGGAATTCTTCCATTTTTTTATAATATTTTCCGTTTTTTCCGCAAAAACTTCTTCGAAATTGTTATCATAAAAATCTATTTCATTTTAGTATGAAAGAGTTTAATTTCAACTCGACTATTTTCTAAGTCGTCCATATTTAGTTTTGCATATAGGGCATGAAGTTCAATATTGCACTTGAGAGCATCATTCAGCATGAAAAAAGAATTAACTTCTTTCTTTAATGGCTCAAGTGCTTCCTTCATAAATATCTCCAGCATCAGACATTCCTCCGTTTTGTTTTCGAATGACAGTGTGATTATTCTGTCCTTAAACGCGCTCTTTACTCTTTTGACTAGAGGTCTGGAACTTGAAGCATGTTCCTTCTCATGTTGGTTTAGCTCTCCCAAAATTCCTATTTCCTTATATATATATATATATATATATATATATATATATATATATATATATATATATATATACCACAAAGCTTCTTGCTTTGTGGTATGTAACTATGAAGAAATAATGAGGTTGGAGGCAGACGCGGTACGGGGTAGTGAAACAAAAACGCCTCAAAAGACGAACGAAGAACTCTTGGAGGAGGATGAAGATTTATTTCTTCAATTAGATTTTTAATTATAAATTTAAGAAAAAACTGTAGTAGCTGTATTATTTTTTTATCACAAATAAAATATTATAACGAAAAACAAAAATTTTCAAAAAATCATAAAAACAAAAATCCTCCCTACACAAACTCCATAAGGAGGAAAAAATTCATAAAATCAAAATCCTCCCTACACAATCTCCATAAGGAGGAAAATCAATTTTGGAATATATGTACATATATATACTACTTATGCATTTATAAAAATATATTTTTGTACATACCTTTTGTTTTAAATCCAAATCTCCTGACTCCATCATTTTTTCCATTATTTATTTTTTCTATTATTTATCAAAAACTGTTACAGGTTCAAAAAAATTCACAGGACTGCGTGTCTTAAGTCCCTAAAAACCTTGTTGAAGGAAAAACCAAAGGCTTTTTAAAGCCGAAATATTATTTTGCCTTTTTCAGCTATTATTTGAAAGGTTTAAAGTTTATTTGCTTCCTCCCTTAAAAGTTGCATCTGTTCTGCGGAAGTTTTGAAAAAAGTGCTTTCTGTACGACTGTTAAAAATTTCCAAAAGATTGTTGAAAAATCTTAAATATTCTATGGTGTTGAAAAAAGTTTGCGATTTTGAAGGATCTAATTTACCTGAAGCATGCGATGTACGCACCCCTATCATTACTGTTCGACTTAAAACCTGAGATGCAAAGTCTACTCTCATTCTCTGATAATTATTTGGGTTTATATGGTCCAAAGTAAGCTTCGAGGCACATTTTAACAAATTGGAATCTATATTAAAAAAGTGAATAACGTCTTTCCAAGATACAAGTTTATCAGTAAAATAAACCTTGTGTTGTAAATTAAGTAAGCAATTTCTTGTGCTTTTGAGCAAATGGGAAAATTCATGCATGAAGTATATTCTTTAATTGTTGACCCCAAAATATGGTCGTTCTTCACATACTTTTAAAACTTTGGAAAAATTAATGAAATTGCCTCCTTGATCGCGAAAGAATTGGCAAGGTTTTAAGCTTTCTGCTTGCAATTTACTTATCGCCTCAAAAATATACATATTTTTTCATTACATTTCCTTTACAACTACCTTGAACAAAGAAATAAGATACTGTTTGCGACCAACTGTTGCAAACTATGCCAATTGCCATTATTACCATAACGGTTGTCGCTATATTCCTTGAACGATTTTCGTCCCAAAAATCCTGCAGGCTTATTATTTTATCTTTGAACCTATCGTATTCAAGAAAACTTTTCAGAGACATTTCGACACAAGATACGCTAATATAATTCTCTTCTTCTGTAAAATCACGCGCATATACTTTCATTGCTTCAAATGTACCATTTCAATTACCCGGAGACTTTGGTCAGTCTTTTACAAAACGTTGCAAAGTTCTTACTTCAGGCCAATCTAACAATTTGCGAAAATAATAAGCAATCAGATTAAATACAAATAAATAAAATAAAAGAGGAAAGAAAATATACTGCTAAAGCAATTAGTGTCAATACAATACTATACCGACGGTTTTTAGGCTTGCGAGAGTAATTAATTAAACTATTTTATATGCATACCGTTAGAGGATTAGATAATTTATAACACATGTCATTCTTCTTTTTGTACTCAAATTTCAATTTTTCAACTTTTTGCCTAGATTAGTCTAATTGCTTAGATAACCTTACATTAGCTACTCTCAATTTTGATTTTATACGTCTTTCTCCTAAATATCGTGTCCGATATCGAGCAAGAGCAGTTCCTAACGTCATTAATTTAAAAGAAGAGTCAGTTTTAATACACAGATTTGAGTCATCACCATCGAAAGCTAGGTCACCTATGTCCATTTTATCACCCTCACTATTAGAAATTTCAACATTAGTTAGTAGAATTATCGTTTGTCTATACGCCATTAATTTCAACATTTCCTGATGTTTCTACACTATTTTCATGTCCCGACTTGTTACAAATTTTAGTTGGCTTTAATAAATTTACATTTAGTTCAGCACTTTCATTATTTGGTACAACAAATTTTAAAATTTTCTTGCCAAAAATGAATTGATCCGAAAAATTCAGACATAAAATTCGAAGCCACTCGGCACTTCTAAAACAAATAGATTTAGATGTTAATATAAGCTTGCGTTTAAGCTTTGTAGCAAACAATTTATGTCAATAATAAATTAAAAAAAAATTAAGTACCAACTACTTTTGAAATACTTGTAAAATAAAATACAAATATTATAAGAATAGACTGCTACTTTTTTTTACCATACACCTTACTATGAAATAAAACTAGAAGTAATATGTATATATTATTACTATTTAAGTTAAAGTTTAACTAGGTTTTACACAATTATAATTGCTTCCAAATGTTTAAACTTCGCACTTTAGGTGAATTACCCTTAAAAGCAATAATAAATACTTATGCTCCTATTGTGGTTCACAACTTTTTTAATAATTTGGTCGTCTTTAATAAATTGGTATTGCCATTCACAACTTAAATGCTGTTGACTTTTTGGTTGTGCGGTCGATTTTTTGGTTGTGTTTAATGGTATTTCGGTTCATCATTTTGTATGAGTTTGGTTGACAAATCTGCTTATTAGCAGTTGAGTCTACACAACTAAAAATCGTTGTGTTCCATAACACCAAAAAATAATTTGGTTGAGTCAAAGTCGGGTTGGCTGACAGACGACTATACTTAGTTGAGTTGAGAACGGCAATAGGGGCAATAAATTCACAAAAAATCCAATTGGAAAATTTTTTACACATTCAATTAGTACGGAATATTTTAACGAAAGTATTCTCGGTGTTAAATAAAATCAGAAATTTTGAAAATTAACTTCCTTCGGAATATATTATACATTTACGGCTCCTAAGAATAGACAAAAATTTATAATTAGATACGAAAGGAAAAAATAACAACTGCATTAGCACAACATTGTACAGAGATGAGTAACAATGCAGATCTTTTAAATGTAAAAATTTTGGACAAAGAAATGAAAGAGAACAAACGATATATCTAGAAAGTTTGCAAAGTGCAATAAATAGAAAATAAAACAAAGATAACATCAGCGCCAATTATATGATTGCAATAATTTAGTAGTAGTTTTTTTGTGTTCCTTTTTTTTTTAATATTTTGTGCTTTATGTTATGTTGTGTAAAACTTACATACATATATTGTTTAAAATAAAGAGTAAATATTGACGAGAAAACTATATGTAAGTAAAATTAGTTAAACTAAGCTATCATGTTGTTGGTTCTCCTTACTTCAGTATTTTGTTTATGTTTTTTTATCGCTGCCAAAATTAATAAAACTTATTCCGGATAAAGCTGGAAAATATCAGCGAAAGGTTGGATAATAAAATGAAATAATAGTCTTTTATTTTACGTTTTCTGCAAAAAAGACCTTAAAAGCACAAAAACGAACAAAATTTTATCTCTAAAGAAATTAGTTTTGTTAAAAACGGAAGATTTTACTTACATTTGTCCTGATTTTTTAATTTGTGTTTTTAGTTATGTCTGTGGTTCCGTTCTATTTGTGGATCGTCTTCCGTTTTCTTCGCTTAGCTTCTTTTTCTGTAGAAAACTTTCTTGTAAACAATACGACACAACAAAATTGGGAAATTGCGCCAACAATTTTATCTTTTTGAGATAAAATGCTAATTCCCAATTTTTTGTGTAAAATTGTGATAAAATTTTAACAATAAAATGTAAACAAATAAAATGTTACTTAACCCCGACGGAGGAAAGAGACAACTACATATGTAAATATTTTAAATTTTCTGTCTTGTTAACACCAAGGCTTATTCATACCAGGTGGAGTCGATATCCCAGCTGATTGTTTTTTGCTAATGTCTTGTCAAAAATACATTGTTTCATAGCTGCTAATCCAATGTCAAAGTTGTTGTTTTGTTGTAGTTGTTGTCCTACTGCCAACCTACTGGTATAAATTCGCCTTGGTTAAAACGTAGGGGTTAACTAAGTGATTTCACTTTGAAATTTTTTGTACCTATTAAGACCGCTAGGTGGCCGTGTCTTATCTGGTTAGTCTGTGGCTCTACATCTTCTGGTGTTCTTAGTGGGACGTTTTCCGAACAATGCGTACTGCGATATTTTCCAGATTTCAACCAGTTTATGCTTTTACTAGTTGGTGATACAATATTTTGTTGGTTCCATATATAGACAATAGTGGGTGAATAATCCGAGGATAAATCAAGTGATGCTTGAGCTTTAATCATTTCTCTTGAAATACCCTATCTGGTATTTTTTGCTGTTCAGTAGGCTAATAAGTGGGTCCACTCGAGATCACATTTATATGCATTTTTTACATTGTGTCAAACAAAACACGATCTTTTGGAGTTATTAGACGTGATCCCCAAAACATATGTCGCCTGATGCTATGAAACAGGGACCAAGTGATTAAAAAAAGTCGCCACACTGACTCTCTGAAATAAGAAATAACTATGCAGATGTTTGTTGCTTGAAGGTAGTAGGTAGTCACACAGTAAATAAGGTTTCATTCGAGCCTTTATTAGTATTGCTGATCCACCTCTGCTCTGGCGTGGGGTCTTAAGTATCATATAAAATATAGCCATTGATTTTAAAAATGCTATTTGTTGTTAAGTGAGTCTCTGAAACCAGCATAAAATTAAAAATCGTCTTTATCAAATACGTGACTCATTGATAGTTCTAGAACATCTTTCGTGGATAAGGAAGAACAAGAACTAGTTTGTTTTTGCGCCGTTTATTTGTATGCTTTCGCAACAAACACTGAATCTGTCAGCCGGCATCACCTTGCTTGCTCATCTGGATGAATTTTATCCATCAATGAGATGACTACCTGAGTTCCCAACCATGCGAACTTCTTCTCTTTTTTTCCTTCTAATACACTATTTTAAAAACTGAGAAATCATTTCTCAATTCTTTCATCTGTCCTGAACGCTGAAAATTTTATTTATTAAATAATTTCATTACTTTGAATTGCATTACGTGTTTTTATATAATACATTTAATGCCTTAAATTTTTTTGGGAGGGCTCGTCAAACTCTGTTTCTACAAATATATTCGAGGAGCTGTTTTCTTCATCAAAATTGCTTTGTTCAGAATTTTCAAGCTTTTGGGAGAATACTTTAATTTCTTTACAAGTTTTATGAAAAGTTCAAATGAACAAATACATACACTCTATATTGTCCTGACCTAAATGAGACAACAAAACGAATTTCAATACATGCATATGTGTACCCCTTCTAATTCCTCTCTCCCCTCTCGCCTAGAAAGTACGAATTGCAGCGAAAAAGTGGCATAATGTAAATCTAAAATAGTTCTGTTTTATTATCGTCTTTGCAATATCCATAATTTCATTGGCTGTCGTATAAATTGGCGAGTGTGTCCCGTAGGATTATTCAGGTTTCGCGTATAAGTATTGATGTATAAAGATCTTGGTGTCTTTAAGTTTGTTGACGAGGTCTTGTGTGTTACGTATCATGTATGTATTTTGTAAGTTGAGTTTTCTTTAAGTAGGGTGGTGAGGTGTTTGATTAAGTTATATGCTGGGGCAGGTCTGTAGTTTAAAATGGGTCTCATTGGTATGTGTTTCTTTGTGCCCTAAGTGTTGGTGGTCCTGGGTTCATGTATTTGTATATTTTTCCGTCAGTCAACGTTTTGCAATGTTTTAGCAGGTTATGTGTTTCTTTCTGGAAGGCATCGGTAGGATCTTTTCTAAATTTTGTACAATTAGTATGTATGTGTTTGTTTATATCATCTTTTTTGTATATCATTACAGCAGTGTTTCCTTTGTCTGTTTAGTAAGTAGCAGTTCATTCCTTCGTAATTTTGCTTAGTAGTTTTTTGTCCATTAGGATTTTTTTTGTTTCATTGTGTTCTTTTATTGTTTTTTAGAGTACGACGGCTACTTTATGTCTCATATGTTCTTGAAGTTCAGTAGGTAAGTAAGTAATGGTTGTTTTGCCGTCTACAATTTGGGTTTCTATGGTTTTTTGTATCTTGTCAATAGGTAGATTATGTTTTAGCTCTTTGTCCAATAATTTTGTCTCGTCATTGAATTGTAACTCTGTGAGGTTTTCGACGCGTGCGTAAAATTTCCGGTTGGTGCGATTGTCAGTATGTTTGTTAATTTTTGTTCATTCTTAGTAAGTAAAAATTGAATTTCGGAAATATTGTTTTCTTGCTTGATTGATTATGGGCACATCATCCAAGCGTGTGTTTATATGAGACAGCGACGTTTAAATGAGATAAGCGAAGAAAACGTCGCCTTAAAGTAGGAAAATTTGGTCGGAATCTGTTTTAAATGAGAGTATAAAACAGCGCGAAAAGAGACTTTTGCAAATGCGAATTTAAAGTAAAAATATTTTGAACTCTGAAAACGCCGAGGAACAATGGGTGGTCACATTGTTCCTCGGCTTCTTTAGGCTTGTTTTACGACCATATAAATAATGAGACAGAGGATCCGAAATGATTGATATAAGATAGTATATCCAACGAGATAGAGAAGCAACGTAATCAAAGGCTCTAATTGATTTTCAATCGTAGATCGAATGAGACGGAGGAGCAATGTGGACATCGCCTAGCGTTAAACCGCAAACGCTTATCGAACGAAACACCCGATGCTAGTTTTGTTAGACTTAATAGTAAACGACAATCCAGTCATGTTCGTAGGTGCATATTAAGTGAAAAGGTCTTTGAAATGGCTATTAATGTCTTCGCTGATGTTTCATGTGCTATTTATTAAAGAACTGTTTATCCAAAACAGCGTTTCAAGTAAGTTTATATACTATACTCCTACTTAGAGAATTAATTGATTTAGGTACATATAATAGAAAAATTCAGCTAACCGCACACTGGCACAAAAATTGAAGAAATGTTTTTATCTCGGATAGTACCGTTTATTTAATAACCGGTTAAGCCAACATTGGTGCAAGGGTAAGATTATTTCATTTGCAAAAGATGTTGTAGAAATAGCTGAGCAGTCGCCCCTGACACCACAGCAAGCAGTTTAAGTTGTCGAAAAATTTCATTTCTAAATAATTCGTTGTGGATATGCAAAGTCTAAATCGTAGTAGTTTTTTAGGCCCCGTAAACTATGGAGTACCTCAGGGTGGTGGATTATTTTTTTCTTTATATTTAAATGATATAAAAAATCTTAATTTAACTGGAAAAATTTTTATGTTTGCAGATGATGTGTGCTTATTTTATCCCTATAAGGATGATTTAGTATTGCAATCACATATTGAAAGAGATATTGCTTTGGTTTCTGAGTTTGCTCGTTTGAATCGGCTTATGCTCAAT
This sequence comes from Phasia obesa, assembly GCA_949628195.1. Taxonomy (NCBI): domain Eukaryota; kingdom Metazoa; phylum Arthropoda; class Insecta; order Diptera; family Tachinidae; genus Phasia; species Phasia obesa. Next base: position 73,477,099 of record OX451218.1, read on the forward strand.
CCTGATAAGACAAAACTGATTCGTTTTAGGCCTAATCCTTCTCGTTTTAATAACTTTGTTGTTCAAATTGATGGGAAGTCTTTAAAGGAAACAAGTTCAATTGCATGGGACTTACACATAACTGAACTTAAAAAGAAAGTTTCTCTAGGAATTGGAATCTTATATAAGCTTAAAAACAAATTCAATGTACGTATTAAACTAATGATATATCAAGCTCTGATTCAATCACATTTAAGTTATATGGGTGTTGTGTATGCGTACAATAAAAACAGCAGTGTTTTAAAATCTCTTCAATGCATGCAGAATAAAGCATTAAAAATAATTTATAAATTACCAATTTTTTACCCAACAATATCTTTGTATAGAGATATTTGTAAAACAATTTTACCAATTTATGGGCTGCATGAATATCAAGTTTTGAAGTATGTATTTAAATCCATACACAATGTTGGTCATCGAACTGTATCTTTTGTTCAAAATCAATCACATTTCAATTTGAGAAATGCAAATAAATTAACTATTCCAAGATGTAGACTTGAAAAAACTCGACAACGTATAGATTACATTGGTAGTATGAAATATAATAATTTACCTTTGGATATTAAAATGATTAATAGAATATCAATATTTAAGACTAAATGCAAAGACCATTTGTACAAGAAATTTGAAACGATTTTATAATTTTTTAATTACTTAATTTTTTAATTACTTATTTTTTTAATTTAATCTCACTCATGCAATTTATACATAAGATGTATTAAATTTATGTAAATATTTTATTATTTTACTTAAAATATTACATTTATAATTTATTAATTTATTTATTACATTTATAACTAAATGTTGTACATTTATGAATTATAATACTGCCAACTTGCCTCAATAATACCTTTAAGGTGCTGAGGCCGCTACAGAAATGAATTTTATATAAACATGTACAATATTAATTTTATTAATAAAAAAAAAAAAAAAATCGAGCCTTAACTTGGTTTAAGCAATATCAATCATTACTCCCGTAGTTCAGATATCTGAAAAATTTACTTCTGGACACTTTTAGAAACCATTACGTTACTTTAACTGCATTATTACGTGAATCATTTCACCAAGGTAACATACAATTTAAAGCATCTCGGGGTAAACAATGCACTGGATTGGCGACTGCTTGTTTATCATTCAGTGTATCAGATCTAAACAAGTGCGAGAAGAGCGATATCGACGCCAAGTGTGTACAATAGACAAAGTGTATCGATAATGGTGTTCACAGAAACCAATTATAATGGTCACATAGACCATGGCAATATTTCCCATGGTTTTCCGAATCTAAAGAAACCCTAAGAAGTTTTATTAGAGAACATTCAAATGGGATACTTATAGCAAACGGTATCTCCGTAGCAGTACATTGCAAGACTTTAGCCGAAAGTCAAATATACTGGTTGTTTGACTCTCATGCCCGTGGTCCAAAGGGTGCTTTAACTCTCTTGTATGAAGCGGCTTGTTGCATGCGCTTTAGTAACCTATATGATTTGCATGTCGTCTTAAGACGCAATTTATTTGTATCGTCAAGGATAGAAGAAGAAAGAATTTTGCGGTATAATCTTAATGTGTTTTCGTTAACTTCATTATATCGTTAGACAACGAATTACAATCGGAGAGACCTACATATGTTGGAACAGTCGGGAATATTAAAGGTAGGGAGTCCAACAATGAACGTAATTGGTCAGACATGATAAAAGCATTGCTGATTGCCGAGACATCAATGACGCCGAACAGAGCGCTTAATTAAACTTTCAGTCAAATTATATTTAATAAAATAAGAAAGAGCCCACATAATCCACTATGATGTACTTACTTATCAACTGATGTTGTTGAAGAGCAATTACATTTCGTAGAACATGTTTAATTATTTTAAAAAATACATCCCGAAACCGGATAAATAAAAAATATATATTTTTTTAATTTTAAAACTGACTTGTCATTTCCGAATACATATTCACGTTGAAAATGGTGTATGACAAATTCGTAAATATTTTTTGGCTGTCCATTTACGAATAACGCCTGAATATACGAATTTACATAATTTGTTTTAATGTTATTCTAGAAGGTAATAATTTCACCTATTACAAATATTTTTTTTAATAAAAACAACAATAAACAACTTCTTCGTAGCCGTCAACCGAATAGCGCACAAATATTGGCGAGCTCAAGATAGATCATGATGAATTAAATTATTTCTATTGCTCCCTTAACCTAGTTTATTTGTTCAAATATATTATGTGCAGATACTTACTTATGTATGTACAAACCTAAAAACTACCAAGCATATAGAGACAAAGAATAACAATGCACAGTTGGAAAGACTAAAAACATTTTGGGAATAATTCAGCCATTTGTAAACGGATAGTCAGATTGCCATGGGCACTACCAATCGGTCTATCGTTAATAATATCTCCGTTAAAAGTTCGTGTTGTGTAGATTTGAATGTGTAGTCTTCGTCCTTTTTTGCTAGGATGCAGGATGTCATACATTCATATATTCCCCTTGTGTTCCTGAGTTTCTAGGTGTAGTGCGAAGTTGGAGTCCTATCATTTTCGTTTGTACGAGCGTATGTGTTCTGTAAATCTTGTTTTTAGTGTTCGTCCCGTTGTACCTTTTACATATGTATAGTTTGAGGTGTTAAATTGTTGTTAAATTTCTCGGTTGTTTCTGTTGATGTCTTGAGATTATATCGTAGAGTGTTAATGATTTTCAGTGCTGTAAGAGACCCTCCTTGCGAAAAAGTTTAGTTACATATTGTATATATTTCTGGTCCTGTGTAAGTAAAAATGTGTGGTCGTGTTGTTGTATTAATTGACTCTTCGTCTTTTTTCTTTCTGTTCTTGGTGTTGTAAAGTTTGCTACAGCGTAAAATGTGCTAAGTTCTTTGTTGTACTTATTTGGACTGAGTGGGATTATCTTAAGTCTGTGTATCATATGTCTAAATGCTGCAAGTTTATGTTGCTTAGGGTGGTTTAATGTAATGTGGATGGTAGTGTCTGTCGTGGTTGGGTTTCTCGTGTTATTGTGATGTCAAGATAATGCAATGATCTGTCTTTTTCCTTTTCCATTGTGAATGAAATGTTTTTATGAATTGTGTTTAAGTCTGTTAGAATTTGTTCGACGTTGTCCTGCTCGAGAATGCATATGATGTCGTCTAAGTATCTGTGATAATTACATAGTTATTTATGTTTTTACGTGTATTAATTCGAAATGTTGCATGAAGATTGCGGATGTTGGGATTCTAATGCCCAGTCCGTTTGGTAATTTATAGAAGGCGTTACTAAATCTGAAATAGTCCTGTTTTATTATCATCCATAATTTGACGTATTGGCTGTCGTATAAATTGGCGAGTGTATCACGTAGGATTATTAAGGTTTCGCGTATAGGTATTGATGTATAAAGGTCCTTAATGTCAAATGAAAAAAGTCGCGTGTTTTCGGCAATCTTGGTGTCTTTAAGTTTGTTGACGAGGTCTTGTGTGTTACGAGTCATTCCTCCGTAATTTTGCTTTTATTTGTCTAGTAGTGATTTGTTTTTATTTTATTGTTTTTACAAATATTCTATACGGAGCTTTTTTTTAAATTAGACAATAAATAAATATTTTAAAATTAGCTTGTCAGTCATATTTTAATATTAAAAAAACACAAAAATTCACATTTTGAAGCTAATTATAAAAGGATAATTGTAAATAAAGATTGAATTTCGGAAATATTATTTTCTTGCTTTTAGTGATTCGACCTGCAAGTAATTCTTTAAGATTGTATATAGGCAGATCATCCAGTCGTGTTGTTCATATGATACAGCAACGTTTAAATGAGATAGGCGAAGAAAACGTCTGCCTCAAATAAATGAGAGTATAAAACAGCGCGAAAAGAGACTTTCACAAATGCGAATTTAAAGTAAAAAACTTTTGAACTCGGAAAACGCCGAGGAACAATGTGCCCACCATCTAAGCTTGCTTTGCGACCATATAAATAATGAGACAGAGGAACAACGTGCCCACTGTCTCGGATTGATATATGATAGTATGTCCAACGAGACGGAGAAGCAACGTGATCAAAGGCTCTAATTCATTTTCAATCGTAGATCAATTGAGACGGAGGAGCAATGTGCACATCGGCTAGCGTTAAACAGCAAACGTTTATCGAACGAAACACCCGATGCTAGTTTTGTTAGACTTAATAGTAAACGACAATCCAGTCATGTTCGTAGGTGCATATTAAGTGAAAAAGCCTTTGAAATGGATAGTATTAATGTCTGATGTTTCATGTCTATTTATAAAAAACTGTTTATCGAAAACAGCGTTTCCAGTATGTTTACATAGCACACTCTTTAATTGATTTAGATGTAACAGCGAAACTTTGCCAACCGCATACTGGAACAAAATGATATAAATACCGACTGAATTAGTTAATTTGACAGGTGTTGATATCAGAAAAATTTAATTCTGGAGGGTGGTATACCCTCAGACACTTTCAGAAACCATAACGTTACTTTAACTTCTAATAAGGGAATATTACGTCAATCATTTCAACAATGTAACATAAAATTTAAAGCATCTCGAGGTAAACAATGCACTGGATTAGCGACTGTTGCTTGTTTATCAATCAGTGTATCAGATCCAAACAAGTGGGAGAATAGCGATATCGATGCCAAGACTTCTGTACAATAGGCAAAGTGTATCGATAATGGTGTTTACAGAAACCAATTGTAATGGTCACATAGACAATAACAATAGTTCCCATGGTTTCCCGAATCTAAAGAATGCCCTAAGAAGTTTTTTTTAGAGAACACTCAAATGGGATACTTATAGCAAACGGTAGCTCCGTAGCAGTACATTGCAAGTTTACAGTACGTGTTAATGCTCTCATGCAGTTCTTATAACACAATGGAGATTTTATGGGTGCTTCTATTGAGGAATTTTGGTACCGAGTGGAGTTTTATATGTTGGCGCAATAACTACTCCACAAGGCGTAGCCATAATTGAAAAAGTGTTTTCATGCACATTAAAAGCTAATGATCCTGTGTTGCGCAAATTGGTGAAAGATTTGCAGATCCATAAACACAGTGCAAAATGCAAAAAAAAAAAAAAATTGGCATCTGATGATTTTCGCTTCGCCATCTAATGACAAAACTATTTGGCTAACAATGGACGATTCTGCTTATTGAAAAGGACCTCTTAAGGAAGCATGGTAAACAATTACAATTATTAGGCAAAAAGGAAATATTGATGTTCAACCCTGTGGTAGTGGTACTCCAGTGGCTTACTACGTAGTAAAATATGCAAGTAAGTGCAAACTACATGATACAGGTGATGTGGTACTAGAGGCTAAGAGACAAGGTGGTAATGTTTGGAGACTATTGCTTTCAGTGATGAAACCAGTATTTAATAATATTTTTGATCGGTGTGTGTTACGTTCAAATGAGCTAGAGGATCTAAGCCTTGAAGAATTCGTCCGTCGTCTCTAACATGACTTGGTCAGATGATGATTGTGATGCGATGTAACAATAGCGAAGTACATAAAATTGCTGGACAATTCGAAAATGCGTGTTGGAACCACGTAGATTTATATTCACATATTTCGATGTGAAAAATCGATAAAACAGTTTTTTTTGTTTGCCTCTAATATATACAATATCTTTTAAGTTTAGAAATATTTTTAACAAATCACAAAAAAAGAAATTTAATCGAAATAGCTAAAATTCGCCAGAAATAGAAAAAAGTCGCCAAAATATATAACTTAGTTGTTCTTGTGAATAGTGAACACGAGAAAGGTAAAATATTTACTTAAAACAATAAAATAGTGGTTTTTTATAATAAATGAAGACCTGAATATATGTACATATCCTTAAGGTATTTGTCACCGTGTTCTTATTTAGAATATGTTTTATAGGAATTAAATTTATTCAACATTACTAAAATCGACAGATATATGCCACATGCCCTATTTTAATTCATAAAATTTATAGTATGTGTTCCGCAGTCGAGTTTTGGTGGAATTCATTATTGAAGTCGATCTTTGCGTCCAATAATTAGTAGAATATAAATAAAAAAAATCCAATGTTTCTTTAAAATTAATCACCTAATTTGTAAAAAATATTCTTTCAACTTCCTCTGTGTGTAAAAAACAAGTACAAAAAATTCATTGGAATTACGAGCACATCAAGTACAAAACTAATGTAGCTGTACATAATTAGATACATTATCATTTATTTTATAATTTGTCTAAAACAAAAGTTAATATTTGATAAGTTAATGGTTGATAAGTATCCAAAAGTAGGTTAGTATTTGTAAAAGTTTTTAAAAACAAGATATTTTGTTTGTCAAAAGGAATTGCAAGATGTTTGTAAACTTTAAATAAAGTTTCCAGTTTTCCAGAATAAAGTCATCTTTGGATGTGAAAAACATTTTTATATATGAAAATGGAAAGATGTTCGTGAACTTAAAATAAATTTATATGTATGTTTGGAAAGTTTCCGGTTTCCAAAAGTAAAATTATTTTTAAATATGAAAACTTTACAACAAAAACAAAAAAAAAATAATTTAAGGAATATTTTTTACCTTTATTACCTAGTTAAAAAATTATATTTGTTCAGTTTGTAATGAGTCAAAATAAAAAACAAAATGTTAAAAATTTGTTTTTTTCATGATTAATATCAAATTAAAGCGTATGAAATCCGCTTTAAAACGAGCTATACAGCTGGAATAAGATTATATTATTACGAAAGAAGAATTTATTGATTATAGGCTTTGAAAAACAATACTCTCGAACAACAACATTAATGGTTTGTTTTCTTGCAATGATGAAAGAAAGAAACAAACAACAAAGAGCATCGCTAGTCATTTAGTTGTTGTTGTCGATTAGTCTAGAAACGCCTCATTTACAAACATTCAGCAAACAACAAGCACTGGATGAGTGGAGCATATACACAAGCACATTAAATAAACACTCTTCAGTTAAATACACAGGCACATACATAAATGCGAGCATAAAGAAATAAACAATAAGAATAGAACATTCTGGTGCTTTTAAATCACCTATGTAAGCAAATCGTGCTGGTGAGTAGTATGGCAGTATTATTTCAAACGTCAAAGAGTTCAGTTGTCGTATTGTAAGGGAGTGTTTAACAGTTTGTATATTTACTTGAACAGTGGTTTTAATAAATAAAGTGACTTACAGGAAAAGTAATAACAGTGTGTATTTATTTTGCAATTGAGAGAACTCAACGTAAAGTAAAATCGTAACAATTGGTGACAGAAGTGAAATTGTAAAATAATAAACAACAATGAAATTTGAAGAACTTAAAGTGGAGCAGCTGAAAAAGGAATTGAGTAAGCTGTATTTGCCAACAGCAGGTAACAAAACAGAACTGCAGAAGAGGCTCATAGATGAATTCACGCGTCGTGGCATGAACATTGGCGCATATGAGTTCGATGAAAAAGAGGTGACAGAGGTATGTAGCCGTGAAACAACAACAGCAAGTAGCATGGACTTCAATACTATGTTTGCCGCTATGATGGAGAAAATGGGAGAAGTTCAGGAAGCTTCTAGAGCAAACAGCGAAAAACTGTTAGCTGAAGTAAGAGGTGAAAATCAACAACTTCTAGCTGAGATTCAAGAAGTTTCTAGAGCGAACAATGAGAAACTTTTGGGAAAAGTCAACGAGAACCTTCTACAAATTTCTGAAATCATTAATAAGCGAGTAGACTACTTAGAAGTCAAGTTCGACAAAAAAAAAATATCTGCCGTAGAAATGCAACTCTCTGGTTTAAACAGAAAAGTGAATCTTCTAGAAACTAGTGGCGTCGAAGTACAGGTAAAGGATGTCGATGTAAAGCTGCAGGAGCTTGAGAACAAAATTATAAGCCTGGAAATAAGAGAAGGTCCAGTACGAGTAGCCAGATTTGACGGCACCATACCCTTCACCGTCTTCAAATTTCAGTTCGAGACAGTGGAGAGTAAAAATCTATGGAGCAATGAAGGAAAAGCGATTGAGCTGATTCTGGCACTTAAAAGATCTGCAGCAGTAGTCCTCGAAAGCCTACCAACAAGCTGCAGAAATGATTATGAGGACATAATGGTGGCGTTACAGCGCAAATATGGAGGCGATCATAAAAAGGAGGTGTATAGAATGGAGCTACGTGGCAGGGTGCAGAGAGCTTGAGGATTTCGCCATGGAGATAGGGTTCTTGGTGCAGCTAATATACCCTAGGGAAAACCATTCACTTCTAGAACAGTTCAAAGTGGATGCATTTGTTTATGGTATTCGTGACCCAGATATTAAGCACGCACTTTGCGCTAAGCATAACACATCCTTTGCTGAAACCATTGCTTACGCTCTGGCTAGCAAAAGTCATTTTGAGGCCGCAGTCATACAAAGTACGAAAAGTTGAAGTTGCTGCTGAAGATGAGAAAACAACAGTGGACGACATAAGGCAAGTACTTGAATCGGCAAAGAAAGTCTTAGCTGAACAACAAGGTAAGACAAACGATAATTGATTTAATTGCGGGAAAGTCGGCCAATTTCAACGAAACTGTAAGGCAGCATGCTGAACATTCGTGGGGTTGAGCCACTCAGAGGTATCCGCGCAAACATTTCCCATACCACTTAAATCAAGGCATTGTTTGTCACTCTTTTTTGTCTCATTTTATTTGTCTTAACTTTATGTTCGTTCGCTAGTTTATGTCGCGTTTATAATTTTTAAATAGTTGACAAATGTTTTTAAAACCAAACTTTTAAATTAAATAAATAATAAAAATAAAGAAAAACAACTTAGAACAAACAATAAAACGTGCAATAAAATAACTAAAAACAACATATAATATAATTTTGCAAAAGTGAAACAAAACATTCATACATATAATAAAAAAATAAAAATAACTGCAACTCAACAAAAACAATTAACCAAAACCAACTGAAACAAAATAAAATTCCACAACAACATCAACAAAATCTACATGACAACAGTGTTGGCACTACCGGCCGCTCCTAAAAAAAGGACCAGATCAGGGCTTTTATGGCTCTTTTTTTTATCTTTTTGCCAATTTTCATTTTTTAACAAGCTTCATTTTATTTTACTGGTGGCATTGTCTTAACTGTTGTTGGACTTCTTAGTGGCGAAGGTATAACACTGGCCACTGGGTATGACTACCCAGTGGCAACAGCAGTAATTTCATTGGTTACCGGTATTATAAAATAGACCATCGATTTGAGTTTTCTACATCAGCTGTTATGTCAGGACGATTTAAAATTGACTTCTGCAACATACGTGGGTTACGAGTGAATTTTTTTTTTCTCTGTATAAGAGTAAAGGATAATGCTAGTTCCTCGATTCCGACTCTTTTGAAGGATGACCAAATATTCACTGACCCGGCTGACAAAGCTAACCTTCTGGCTGGTCAATTTGCAAGAAATTCCTACTTGCCGGAATGCAATCAGCCACTACCCGTGCTTGACAGAGTATCAGTAACTATTCTTTCGAGCAAAGATATTCTTTTTACCATATCTTTAATATTAATAATTATGTACATATATACATTTTATACAAAATAAATAAATACTTAAAAAATTATTATATTTTGTAGGTATACTGACCCAATGTATTTTTTCTATAAGAAATAAATTTTTGTTCCCAATGTATGTTTTTGATAACGAGGGACTTTATCTGTCATAGAGATGATTTTTTGAAATTATACTACAATTGTGTGGTTACAGGTAGATAGGAAAAATAAACAATCTAGGTGGTCATTGAATTTTGATTTTTGGTTTTCGTTAAACATAAGCGATGTGTGATAAAAATGTTATAGAAGAATTTTTGTTTTTATTTCATACTTTTGTATATTTATGGAACACTTAAATGCTGTGCATTATAGTGGTTCTCATGCTATAAATACTTTATTGATATTTTTATTCATTATGATTTTTTAATATTTTAACGCTATCATAAATTTTAAATCATGAATTTATATTTGTAATATGTTTTTAAGATTTTTAAGAAGAAGTCAAATATTTAAATTTCAAATTCGGTTTGTATATATGTATGTATTTGGGAGCGTTAAGATAATTTTTATGTAAGGCAAATAAATATGTTGATAAGGAATCTCTAGCGTTTAGGTTTGTGCAATGGTTACTTTTTGCAATGTTATGATTGATTTTATAATATAATTGTTTTTTAAAAATTTGTTTTGAAAATTCTTGTGTTCGGAAATTTTCTTTTTTTATAAAAAATTTATTTGTGTTTAGTCGTTGTATTATTCTTGACGGAAAAACTTGTATAGAATATTTAATATACAAAATTTTAAATAAAAATAATGCAAAAGTCCAGGCAAATTAGTTCCGGATCCCATTTTAATTTTCTCGGATGATGTGGAAGAACAAGGAGCATCAGCATAAGCCTCTTTTCATTCAAAGTGGAGGAAGGAGACATCTATGTATCGATGAGCTCATTGTTGAGCATTAATAGTGATAGAAGTGGGGCGAATTTTGATTTTCCCCAACAACCAGCTGGGATATCATAAACTTCTTCGATGACGAAGTTTTCGAGTTCCTCTATGATGACGATGTGGATAATATTATCTGTAAAGGACTACTACTTTGACGAAGAAGGCGATAAAATAATGAGGGAAATTAATTTTTTATAAATAAAATTAGATTTAGGATTATATTAAAAAACTAAAAGTAATTAACTTGTGAATTGATATAAAAAATAAATATAAAATAAAATTAAAAAAGTCGTCTTTCCTTAATTAGAACAATAACCTAAACCCATTACTATTTATACTAAAACAGCTAACACTAACTCACCAGTACTATTTTAAATGCGGCTTGAAAATGATGTCTTTACATCGAAAGCGCTCGCCAAACGAACCAAAACAATAGCCAGTGACGACGGTCTTCACCGAACGGTACGCCAACAGTAATAAATAAGTTTCTAAATTTTGAAAATACTTTTATTAAAACGATGGAATCCAGCAGATTAAGTTGTGAGTTTTGCCCTCATGTATGTAACTTTTTCTAATATGTGCAACAAAAAAAGAAATGTTATGAGCAAACACAGCTTTGCTTAAAATAAAGCATAGAGCTATCATGAGAAAATGGTCTTGGAGATTGAAACAGCGAGTGAAATATACACAGAACTACTGGAGGAGGACGAATAAATTCTACTTCAACTATATTTTTAATACATAAATTTAAGAAAACTGTAATAAAATATAAACTTAATAAAACATGATAAATGAATATATATGTATATACTAGTATATGTGTTTATTTTTGTGGGATAGAGAGAATTCTTGTAAAATGTACTCATCATACATTAATCAACATGAAGTTAATTATCAGTTCTTTTTGGAAGATAAAAAATTTATTGTTGACTAAATTTGTGAGCAATTTTGATTCATATTGTTTTAGCTTCCCTTCGAAATATAAAATTTATAAGACTGAATAAGAGGAATATCATTAATTCTGACACACATACAGAAGAATGACCTGATACTTACTAAAGTAGATAAAGGAAACACTTCTGTAATATCGTTCAAAAAAGACTATATAGACAAAACACACCAGCTCATACAACAAACTAATTGTACACAATTTAAAAATTATCCTACCGACACCTTCCAGAAGGAAATACGTACTCTGCTAAAACGCTGCAAAACGTTTACTGACGGAAAAATATAAAAAATACATGAACATGAACCCAGGACCACCAACACTCAAAGCACAACCGAAAATACACAAAGAAAACATACCAATGAGACCTATCGTAAACTACAGACCTGCTCCAGCATATAACTTAGCCAAACATCTCACCACCCTACTTAAAGAAAAACTCAACTTAGAAAATACATACATGATACGTAACACACCAGACCTCATCAACAAACTTAAAGACATTAAGATAACCGAAAACACGCGATTCGTTTCATTTGACATTAAGGACCTTTATACATCAATACCTACACGCGAAACTTTAATAATCCTACGAGACACACTCGCCAATTTATACGACATCCAATACGCCAACGAAATTATGGACATCGCAAATAATAAATAAATAAAAATAAAATAATAATAAAAAAAACTATTTCAGATTTAATGACTCCTTCTACAAATTACCAGACGGACTTGGTATGGAAAACCCAACATCCGCAATCTTCATGGAAATTTTCATGCAACACTTTGAATCAACACACGTGGAAACACTAATGGAAAAACATAAAATAACTAGCTATCATAGATATGTTGACGACATCATATGCATTCTTGAACAGGACAATGCCAAAGAAATCCTGACAGACTTAAACACTTTTCATAAAAACATTACCTTCACAATGGAAAAGGAAAAAGACAAATCTTTACATTATCTTGACATTACAATAACACGAGGAACTGACTCTTTAGCCTTTGACATTTATAGAAAACCAACCACAACAGACACTACTATCCACGTCACATCAAACCACCCTATGCAACATAATTTCGCAGCATTTAGACATATGATACACAGACTTAAGATAATCCCACTTAGTCCGGATAAGTACAACAAAGAGCTTAGCACAATTTACGCTATAGCTAAAAATAACGGTTACAAAAGCAGTACTATCAACAAACTACTAAGACAATACAACACTAGGAACGGAGGGAGAAAAGACGTAGAGTCAACTAATACAACACCACGACGACACGTTTTTACCTACACAGGACCAGAAATATATAGGTTAACTAACCTCTTTTAGAAGGAGGGCCTACTTATAGCATTGAAAACCATCAATACTCTACGACATAATCTCAAGACATCAACAGAAACAAATTTAACCATAGCGGAGTATACAGACTTACTTGCACCTGCAACCATACATATGTATATAGGACAAACGGGACGAACACTAAAAACAAGATATACAGAACACATGTGCTCGTTTTTTTTTTTGTTTCGCATTTTTTTATTTATTGTATCTTCAATATAATTGAACTATCAATAATTACTCATATCTTAAGTCTAAAAATATACTTGTTAAGTCCAACCAGTGCTGGACAAAAAAAATGTTTGTTTCACTGTAATTTGTGGGTTATCCCTCTGATGTACGGATGAGAGAAGCAGTGTCCCTCCTTCTTAGTCGAATGTAACCAGGTTCAGTTAGTATGTTACGGGCCAGTGGATTCGGATGAGTTTCAAGCTTCTTTAAATACCTTATGGCAAGTTTCGCTATTTCTGCTTTAACTGATGGCACGTTTAGATCTTCATGGATGTTCGAATTTTTTATATACCAGGGAGCAGATGTAATAATACGTAGAATCTTATTTTGGCGCCTTTGAATTTTTTCTACATTGGTAGCTGAGGCAGTGCCCCATAATTGAATGCCATAACACCATATTGGTTTTAGAATTGACTTGTATAATAAAAGTTTGCAGTCTAAAGCTAGAGTAGAATTTCTGCCAATTAGCCAGTTTAGTTGGACTGCTTTCAACTTCATTTGCGTTAACTTTGTTTCTATGTGCCGTTTCCATGTAAGGCGCCGGTCAAGATGTATGCCGAGATATTTGACATCTGAAAGCTGGGGTATCGTTTGGTTATTTATCCGAATAGGGGGGCAAGATTTTCTGCGCAGTGTGAAAGTTATGTGAGTACATTTTTGTTCATTCAATTTTATTCTCCATTTCTTCAACCATTTTTCTAAATTGGATATGTGGTCTTGTAAATATCGTGATGCTACTTCGGGTCTTTCGTGAATGCTCAAAAACGCTGTGTCGTCAGCAAATGTCGATGTGTGAACTCGGTTACTAGTTGGCATGTCTGAAGTATACAATAAGTATAAAAAGGGCCCCAATATACTACCTTGGGGAACTCCGGCTTCGATTGGCTGGGGTGAGCTCAAAAAATCTCCTTCTTTCACAATAAATTTTCGTTCGGTTAAATAACTATCTAGCAGCTTATATAGGTTTACGGGCAAATTCAGTTTTAGCTTATATATTAGGCCTTCATGCCATACCTTATCGAATGCTTGAGAAACGTCGATAAAAAGCGCAGAGCAGTATTTTCTCTCTTCAAATGTCTTCTTAACAACATTGACTAACCTGTGAGTTTGTTCGATCGTACTATGTTTTTTCCTGAAGCCGAATTGATGGTTTGGAATACATCCTTTGTCGCTTAGAGTAGGGTTAAGCTTAGTTATTAACATCCTCTCAAACAGCTTTGACATATTTGACAAAAGGCTTATAGGTCTGTATGATTCAATTTTTGTGTGGTCTTTTCCTGGTTTAGGAATCATGGTAACCAAGGACACCTTCCAATCTGTGGGAAAGTACTCAAAACGTAAAATGGCATTAAAAATAAAAAGAACGATTCTGCGAGCTACACGGGGCAACTCAATTAACATCTTGTTACTGGTTTTATCAACGCCAGGGGTTTTTTTGGTGTTCAAATCCGTTATTGCCTTTTCTAGATCACCAAATTCAAATCTTATCGGTACTGCAGCACTAGCCTCAAGAACTGGCAACTCAACTATATCAGTCGATATATTTGGGGTAAAAACCTTTTTCAAATGTTCAGCAAATAAATTTCCTTTTTCGGTATCACTCCTTGCCCAGCCTCCAGCTGAAGTTCGCAATTGAGGCTTACGTAAAACTGGCCTTTTAAGGTTTCTACAAGCACGCCATAACGAATAATCTGATTGAGGAGTTACGTCAAGGTCTCCCAAATAGTTTTTCAGGGATGCTACTCTTCGAGATTCCAGCATGTCTCTTAGCCGGTTCGTGCATTCTTTAAGTCTGCTTTTGAGTTGAGGAGATCTCTGTGATTGCCATTCTCTACGAATTTTTCTTTTTTCAGCCAAGAGCCGTTCGATATCTGCAGAATAAATTTGATTGTATCTAGCTAATTGTCGGGTTATTGTTGAATGTTGGGCAGCTGATTTGAGGTTTTGGTCAAAATCAATAAGAATCCGCTCTACGTCTTCAGGTGTTCTTAGCGGGATGTTTTCCGAACAATGAGTACTAAGATACTTTCTATATTTCAACCAATTAATGCTTGTGGTAGTCATTGGTGATATGATGTTTTGTTTGTCCCATATATAGACGATAGTAGGTGAATGATCTGAGGATAATTCAAGTGACGCTTCAGCTTTAATCGTTTCTCTTGGAATACCCTTAATCACGCCAAAATCAATAACATCCGGTATTTTTTGTCGATCAGTAGGCCAATAGGTGGGTTGTCCACTCGATATCACATTCAGACGCATTTTTGAAATTGTGTCAAACAAAACACGACCTTTTGGAGTTATTAGGCGTGATCCCCAAAACGTATGTTTAGCGTTGTAGTCGCCTGATGCTATGAAACAGGGACCTAGTGATTTGAAGAAATCGCTGTATTGACTCTCTGATATTTGAAACCTAGGAGGTGAATAAATCGAAGAAATAACTAAGTTTTGATGAAATTCTTCAATACAGATGTTTGTTGCTTGTAGGTAATCTTCACAAAAATCACACAGTAAATAATGTTTGATTCGAGCCTTTATTAGTATTGCTGAACCACCACATGCTCTGCCACGGGGGTCTTTGGTGTCATATAAGATATAGCCATTTATTTTAAAAAAGCTATTTGTTGTTAAGTGAGTCTCTGCAACCAGCATGACATCAATTTGTTCCTTCTTAAGGAAGTACTCGAGTTCATTTTTGTGTTGGCGCAAGCCGTTTGCGTTCCAGAAACATATTTTTAAACAGTTCATGGTTTGTTAAGTAACGCCTGCAACATGCGTACCATTTCTTGCATCATGCTGCTCATAGAGCTCATAAAACTGTTTATCGAATGCACTAACGTCTAGATGCTTGCTTCGAGACGATTAAAATTACCAGATGGTGCTTGTTCTTTAGGATGCGATTGCAAATTAGGAGTAGAGTTAGTTGTCGGTGTCGCTTTATGTACTGCAGTATGATTGGTTTTTACCATATCAGCGTATGAAACATGTTGTGTTGTTGGTTGGGCTAACTGAGGATAATGAGCATTTGCTCGATATTGTTGGTGCTTAGCAGGAGTATTTAGTTTTTGAGTGGTTTTCCTTACCATGGAAAAAACTGGACAGCCTCTGTAGTTAGCAGTGTGGTTTCCACCGCAATTGCTACATTTTTTTACTTTCGAATCATCCCTTGCTTTGTCGCATTGGGCGGAACAATGTAGCTCGCCACATACAACACAAACCGGAGGCAACTTACAGTAAGCCCTAGTATGACCATATTCTTGACAATTTAGACACTGGACAGGTCCTGGACGCTTATGCGGCTCCTCTACAGTTATTTTACGGTGTAACAGGTATTTCAGATTGTAAATGGGGTGCATTTCGTTCTTCTTCAATCTGATATCTCCAGGTTCCAGTTCAACGCGAAATAGTGGTTGGGGGACACGTTCCCGATTACGGAGATTATCTACACTTTTTATTTTAAAACCCGCTTTTTGGAGTCCGGCTCTTATTTCAGCTGGATCAACGTATGAATCTACACCTTTAATGACTACCTGTAAACCTTTGCTACTCTTCAGCTGATAGGTATAAAAATTCTTTTTGCAGTTTTCAAACTCGCTTACTGCTTTACGATAACTACTTTCATCAATAAATTGTATTTTTGTCTCATCAATGTTACCGCGCTTTATGGGAATTACATAAAATGAGTTCTCGCCAATAATTGTAATTAAATTTTTTATTAAATCGTTTGAATTTTTCTCCCTTAAATAAACTGGAGGTGGTTTGAACGACTTAATTGCCGTTTTATGTACACTCGTTTCACTATCCAAGATAGCAAAACGATTATGGGAATTTATTCCGGTAGAGTCCTTGTCTTTTTGCACTTTAGCCATTGGTGCAATCTGCGAAGATTAAGGGCTTCGACCTCTTTTCAATACAGTTATGTATCTGTCCATTCCCACTTGCGTCTTGGGTTTTTCTACACTATCCATATTATCTTTGGCAACACTGTGTACAGAAGGCGATTTGTTTGTATTTATTTTATTGTCATCGCTTAGTAAAAGTGAAGAACAAGATTGTGCACGTAATACCGGCGTGGCATTTATACACAAATAGTCACTAGTTTTTTTGTTTTTATTTATTGCAACATTGTCAACATTTTTGTTGCTTAAATTAAACAGGCTCATTAGCCTTAATTGTTTTTATTTTATTTTAAAAGGAGTAATTCAATATGCCGTTGTACAAAATAAAGAAAAGGGAAAAAAAAGAAAAAAAAATATTTACAAACAACTTTGTTGTTGTATTATAACAGGTTTGTTTTTTGTTTTTGTTTTAAATTGTTCACACAATGTATGTTTTGTTTTTTGTTAATGCGAGCTTAAAAAAAATCGCGTCCGCACTTATCAACGCCAAAAACAGAACATGTGCTCGTACAAACGAAAAAGAGAGGACTCCAACTTTGCACTATACCTTGAAACTCACGAGCATATACCAAGGAAAATAGATGAATGTATGACATTGCTGCATCCTAGCAAAAAAGGACGAAGACTAGACATTCTTGAAAACATGAAAATCTACAAAACGCGAACTTTTAACGGAGATATTATAAACGAATAGGTAAACACAACCTCAGATACAATTTTCACACCACTAAAACTTCTAAAACATTCTAACAAACGAAAAACCCCTGCAGACGGACACACTTACCTAGCTAACAATAAAAGACGAAAATACTAAATTATCAACTGACCTCATATAAATATATCAGGTAGCAAGTAATCTACCTGTACAAGACCATTTAAATAAACACCACCATAATGAACAATTACCTAAACTCATTACTATTTATACTAAAACAGGTAATACTAACTCTCCAGTACAATTTCAAACGCGGCTTGAAAATGATGTCTTGACATCGAAAGCGCTCGCCAAACGTACCAAAACAACAGCCAGTGACAACGGTCTTTACCGGAAGGTATGACAACAGTAAAATAATGAGTGTTTTCTAATATACAGATTTTTCAAATTAATTTTAACTTTATTTTTTAATATACAATTTTTACTTTTTGATTATAAATGCAAAATATTTTCAAATAATTTAATTTAGAAAATCACAACTAACAAGCGGTAAAATATTTATCTAAAATTCTTTCTGTATTGTATGTATAGTGAAGACCTTGATGTAATAAATAATAGTTGAATTGTATTTCGGCTCATTGCTATAACTTGTCCTTATAGTTAAAAGTGGTTTTTAAGAAGAAGTCAAATATTTAAATTTCAAACTCGGTTTGTATATATGTATTTGGGAGCGTTAAGATAATTTTTATGTGGGGCAAATAAATATGTTGATAAGGAATCTTTAGCGTTTAGGTTTGTGCAATGGTTACTTTTTGCAATGTTATGATTGATTTTATAATATAATTGTTTTTTAAAAATTTGTTTTGAAAATTCTTGTGTTCGGAAATTTTCTTTTTTTATAAAAAATTTATTTGTGTTTAGTCGTTGTATTATTCTTGACGGAAAAACTTGTATAGAATATTTAATATACAAAATTTTAAATAAAAATAATGCAAAAGTCCAGGCAAATTAGTTCCGGATCCCATTTTAATTTTCTCGGATGATGTGGAAGAACAAGGAGCATCAGCATAAGCCTCTTTTCATTCAAAGTGGAGGAAGGAGACATCTATGTATCGATGAGCTCATTGTTGAGCATTAATAGTGATAGAAGTGGGGCGAATTTTGATTTTCCCCAACAACCAGCTGGGATATCATAAACTTCTTCGATGACGAAGTTTTCGAGTTCCTCTATGATGACGATGTGGATAATATTATCTGTAAAGGACTACGAAGAAGACGAAGAAGGCGATAAAATAATGAGGGAAATTAATTTTTTATAAATAAAATTAGATTTAGGATTATATTAAAAAACTAAAAGTAATTAACTTGTGAATTGATATAAAAAATAAATATAAAATAAAATTAAAAAAAGTCGTCTTTCCTTAATTAGAACAATAACCTAAACCCATTACTATTTATACTAAAACAGCTAACACTAACTCACCAGTACTATTTTAAATGCGGCTTGAAAATGATGTCTTTACATCGAAAGCGCTCGCCAAACGAACCAAAACAATAGCCAGTGACGACGGTCTTCACCGAACGGTACGCCAACAGTAATAAATAAGTTTCTAAATTTTGAAAATACTTTTATTAAAACGATGGAATCCAGCAGATTAAGTTGTGAGTTTTGCCCTCATGTATGTAACTTTTTCTAATATGTGCAACGAAAAAAGAAATGTTATGAGCAAACACAGCTTTGCTTAAAATAAAGCATAGAGCTATCATGAGAAAATGGTCTTGGAGATTGAAACAGCGAGTGAAATATACACAGAACTACTGGAGGAGGACGAATAAATTCTACTTCAACTATATTTTTAATACATAAATTTAAGAAAACTGTAATAAAATATAAACTTAATAAAACATGATAAATGAATATATATGTATATACTAGTATATGTGTTTATTTTTGTGGGATAGAGAGAATTCTTGTAAAATGTACTCATCATACATTAATCAACATGAAGTTAATTATCAGTTCTTTTTGGAAGATAAAAAATTTATTGTTGACTAAATTTGTGAGCAATTTTGATTCATATTGTGTTAGCTTCCCTTCGAAATATAAAATTTATAAGACTGAATAAGAGGAATATCATTAATTCTGACACACATACAGAAGAATGACCTGATACTTACTAAAGCAGATAAAGGAAACACTTCTGTAATATTGTTCAAAAAAGACTATATAGACAAAACACACCAGCTCATACAATAAACTAATTGTACACAATTTAAAAATGATCCTACCGACACCTTCCAGAAGGAAATACGTACTCTGCTAAAACGCTGCAAAACGTTTACTGACGGAAAAATATACAAATACATGAACCCAGGACCACCAACACTCAGAGCACAACCGAAAATACACAAAGAAAACATACCAATGAGACCTATCGTAAACTACAGACCTGCTCCAGCATATAACTTAGTCAAACATCTCACCACCCTACTTAAAGAAAAACTCAACTTAGAAAATACATACATGATACGTAACACACCAGACCTCATCAACAAACTTAAAGACATTAAGATAACCGAAAACACGCGATTCGTTTCATTTGACATTAAGGACCTTTATACATCAATACCTACACGCGAAACTTTAATAATCCTACGAGACACACTCGCCAATTTATACGACATCCAATACGCCAACGAAATTACGGACATCGCAAATAATTAATAAATAAAAATAAAATAATAATAAAAAAACTATTTCAGATTTAATGACTCCTTCTACAAATTACCAGACGGACTTGGTATGGGAAACCCAACATCCGCAATCTTCATGGAAATTTTCATGCAACACTTTGAATCAACACACGTGAAAACACTAATGGAAAAACATAAAATAACTAGCTATCATAGATATGTTGACGACATCATATGCATTCTTGAACAGGACAATGCCAAAGAAATCCTGACAGACTTAAACACTTTTCATAAAAACATTACCTTCACAATGGAAAAGGAAAAAGACAAATCTTTACATTATCTTGACATTACAATAACACGAGGAACTGACTCTTTAGCCTTTGACATTTATAGAAAACCAACCACAACAGACACTACTATCCACGTCACATCAAACCACCCTATGCAACATAAATTCGCAGCATTTAGACATATGATACACAGACTTAAGATAATCCCACTTAGTCCGGATAAGTACAACAAAGAGCTTAGCACAATTTACGCTATAGCTAAAAATAACGGTTACAAAAGCAGTACTATCAACAAACTACTAAGACAATACAACACTAGGAACGGAGGGAGAAAAGACGTAGAGTCAACTAATACAACACCACGACGACACGTTTTTACCTACACAGGACCAGAAATATATAGGTTAACTAACCTCTTATAGAAGGAGGGCCTACTTATAGCATTGAAAACCATCAATACTCTACGACATAATCTCAAGACATTAACAGAAACAAATTTAACCATAGCGGAGTATACAGACTTACTTGCACCTGCAACCATACATATGTATATAGGACAAACGGGACGAACACTAAAAACAAGATATACAGAACACATGTGCTCGTTTTTTTTTGTTTCGCATTTTTTTATTTATTGTATCTTCAATATAATTGAACTATCAATAATTACTCATATCTTAAGTCTAAAAATATACTTGTTAAGTCCAACCAGTGCTGGACAAAAAAAATGTTTGTTTCACTGTAATTTGTGGGTTATCCCTCTGATGTACGGATGAGAGAAGCAGTGTCCCTCCTTCTTAGTCGAATGTAACCAGGTTCAGTTAGTATGTTACGGGCCAGTGGATTCGGATGAGTTTCAAGCTTCTTTAAATACCTTATGGCAAGTTTCGCTATTTCTGCTTTAACTGATGGCACGTTTAGATCTTTATGGATGTTCGAATTTTTTATATACCAGGGAGCAGATGTAATAATACGTAGAATCTTATTTTGGCGCCTTTGAATTTTTTCTACATTGGTAGCTGAGGCAGTGCCCCATAATTGAATGCCATAACACCATATTGGTTTTAGAATTGACTTGTATAATAAAAGTTTGCAGTCTAAAGCTAGAGTAGAATTTCTGCCAATTAGCCAGTTTAGTTGGACTGCTTTCAACTTCATTTGCGTTAACTTTGTTTCTATGTGCCGTTTCCATGTAAGGCGCCGGTCAAGATGTATGCCGAGATATTTGACATCTGAAAGCTGGGGTATCGTTTGGTTATTTATCCGAATAGGGGGGCAAGATTTTCTGCGCAGTGTGAAAGTTATGTGAGTACATTTTTGTTCATTCAATTTTATTCTCCATTTCTCCAACCATTTTTCTAAATTGGATATGTGGTCTTGTAAATATCGTGATGCTACTTCGGGTCTTTCGTGAATGCTCAAAAACGCTGTGTCGTCAGCAAATGTCGATGTGTGAACTCGGTTACTAGTTGGCATGTCTGAAGTATACAATAAGTATAAAAAGGGCCCCAATATACTACCTTGGGGAACTCCGGCTTCGATTGGCTGGGGTGAGCTCAAAAAATCTCCTTCTTTCACAATAAATTTTCGTTCGGTTAAATAACTATCTAGCAGCTTATATAGGTTTACGGGCAAATTCAGTTTTAGCTTATATATTAGGCCTTCATGCCATACCTTATCGAATGCTTGAGAAACGTCGATAAAAAGCGCAGAGCAGTATTTTCTCTCTTCAAATGTCTTCTTAACAACATTGACTAACCTGTGAGTTTGTTCGATCGTACTATGTTTTTTCCTGAAGCCGAATTGATGGTTTGGAATACATCCTTTGTCGCTTAGAGTAGGGTTAAGCTTAGTTATTAACATCCTCTCAAACAGCTTTGACATATTTGACAAAAGGCTTATAGGTCTGTATGATTCAATTTTTGTGTGGTCTTTTCCTGGTTTAGGAATCATGGTAACCAAGGACACCTTCCAATCTGTGGGAAAGTACTCAAAACGTAAAATGGCATTAAAAATAAAAAGAACGATTCTGCGAGCTACACGGGGCAACTCAATTAACATCTTGTTACTGGTTTTATCAACGCCAGGGGTTTTTTTGGTGTTCAAATCCGTTATTGCCTTTTCTAGATCACCAAATTCAAATCTTATCGGTACTGCAGCACTAGCCTCAAGAACTGGCAACTCAACTATATCAGTCGATATATTTGGGGTAAAAACCTTTTTCAAATGTTCAGCAAATAAATTTCCTTTTTCGGTATCACTCCTTGCCCAGCCTCCAGCTGAAGTTCGCAAGGGAGGCTTACGTAAAACTGGCCTTTTAAGGTTTCTACAAGCACGCCATAACGAATAATCTGATTGAGGAGTTACGTCAAGGTCTCCCAAATAGTTTTTCAGGGATCCTACTCTTCGAGATTCCAGCATGTCTCTTAGCCGGTTCGTGCATTCTTTAAGTCTGCTTTTGAGTTGAGGAGATCTCTGTGATTGCCATTCTCTACGAATTTTTCTTTTTTCAGCCAAGAGCCGTTCGATATCTGCAGAATAAATTTGATTGTATCTAGCTAATTGTCGGGTTATTGTTGAATGTTGGGCAGCTGATTTGAGGTTTTGGTCAAAATCAATAAGACTCCGCTCTACGTCTTCAGGTGTTCTTAGCGGGATGTTTTCCGAACAATGAGTACTAAGATACTTTCTATATTTCAACCAATTAATGCTTGTGGTAGTCATTGGTGATATGATGTTTTGTTTGTCCCATATATAGACGATAGTAGGTGAATGATCTGAGGATAATTCAAGTGACGCTTCAGCTTTAATCGTTTCTCTTGGAATACCCTTAATCACGCCAAAATCAATAACATCCGGTATTTTTTGTCGATCAGTAGGCCAATAGGTGGGTTGTCCACTCGATATCACATTCAGACGCATTTTTGAAATTGTGTCAAACAAAACACGACCTTTTGGAGTTATTAGGCGTGATCCCCAAAACGTATGTTTAGCGTTGTAGTCGCCTGATGCTATGAAACAGGGACCTAGTGATTTGAAGAAATCGCTGTATTGACTCTCTGATATTTGAAACCTAGGAGGTGAATAAATCGAAGAAATAACTAAGTTTTGATGAAATTCTTCAATACAGATGTTTGTTGCTTGTAGGTAATCTTCACAAAAATCACACAGTAAATAATGTTTGATTCGAGCCTTTATTAGTATTGCTGAACCACCACATGCTCTGCCACGGGGGTCTTTGGTGTCATATAAGATATAGCCATTTATTTTAAAAAAGCTATTTGTTGTTAAGTGAGTCTCTGCAACCAGCATGACATCAATTTGTTCCTTCTTAAGGAAGTACTCGAGTTCATTTTTGTGTTGGCGCAAGCCGTTTGCGTTCCAGAAACATATTTTTAAACAGTTCATGGTTTGTTAAGTAACGCCTGCAACATGCGTACCATTTCTTGCATCATGCTGCTCATAGAGCTCATAAAACTGTTTATCGAATGCACTAACGTCTAAATGCTTGCTTCGAGACGATTAAAATTACCAGATGGTGCTTGTTCTTTAGGATGCGATTGCAAATTAGGAGTAGAGTTAGTTGTCGGTGTCGCTTTATGTACTGCAGTATGATTGGTTTTTACCATATCAGCGTATGAAACATGTTGTGTTGTTGGTTGGGCTAACTGAGGATAATGAGCATTTGCTCGATATTGTTGGTGCTTAGCAGGAGTATTTAGTTTTTGAGTGGTTTTCCTTACCATGGAAAAAACTGGACAGCCTCTGTAGTTAGCAGTGTGGTTTCCACCGCAATTGCTACATTTTTTTACTTTCGAATCATCCCTTGCTTTGTCGCATTGGGCGGAACAATGTAGCTCGCCACATACAACACAAACCGGAGGCAACTTACAGTAAGCCCTAGTATGACCATATTCTTGACAATTTAGACACTGGACAGGTCCTGGACGCTTATGCGGCTCCTCTACAGTTATTTTACGGTGTAACAGGTATTTCAGATTGTAAATGGGGTGCATTTCGTTCTTCTTCAATCTGATATCTCCAGGTTCCAGTTCAACGCGAAATAGTGGTTGGGGGACACGTTCCCGATTACGGAGATTATCTACACTTTTTATTTTAAAACCCGCTTTTTGGAGTCCGGCTCTTATTTCAGCTGGATCAACGTATGAATCTACACCTTTAATGACTACCTGTAGACCTTTGCTACTCTTCAGCTGATAGGTATAAAAATTCTTTTTGCAGTTTTCAAACTCGCTTACTGCTTTACGATAACTACTTTCATCAATAAATTGTATTTTTGTCTCATCAATGTTACCGCGCTTTATGGGAATTACATAAAATGAGTTCTCGCCAATAATTGTAATTAAATTTTTTATTAAATTTTTTGAATTTTTCTCCCTTAAATAAACTGGAGGTGGTTTGAACGACTTAATTGCCGTTTTATGTACACTCGTTTCACTATCCAAGATAGCAAAACGATTATGGGAATTTATTCCGGTAGAGTCCTTGTCTTTTTGCACTTTAGCCATTGGTGCAATCTGCGAAGATTAAGGGCTTCGACCTCTTTTCAATACAGTTATGTATCTGTCCATTCCCACTTGCGTCTTGGGTTTTTCTACACTATCCATATTATCTTTGGCAACACTGTGTACAGAAGGCGATTTGTTTGTATTTATTTTATTGTCATCGCTTAGTAAAAGTGAAGAACAAGATTGTGCACGTAATACCGGCGTGGCATTTATACACAAATAGTCACTAGTTTTTTTGTTTTTATTTATTGCAACATTGTCAACATTTTTGTTGCTTAAATTAAACAGGCTCATTAGCCTTTATTGTTTTTATTTTATTTTATTTTAAAAGGAGTAATTCAATATGCCGTTGTACAAAATAAAGAAAAGGGAAAAAAAGAAAAAAAAAATATTTACAAACAACTTTGTTGTTGTATTATAACAGGTTTGTTTTTTGTTTTTGTTTTAAATTGTTCACACAATGTAAGTTTTGTTTTTTGTTAATGCGAGCTTAAAAAAAATCGCGTCCGCACTTATCAACGCCAAAAACAGAACATGTGCTCGTACAAACGAAAAAGAGAGGACTCCAACTTTGCACTATACCTTGAAACTCACGAGCATATACCAAGGAAAATAGATGAATGTATGACATTGCTGCATCCTAGCAAAAAAGGACGAAGACTAGACATTCTTGAAAACATGAAAATCTACAAAACGCGAACTTTTAACGGAGATATTATAAACGAATAGGTAAACACAACCTCAGATACAATTTTCACACCACTAAAACTTCGAAAACATTCTAACAAACTAAAAACCCCTGCAGACGGACACACTTACCTAGCTAAAAATAAAAGACGAAAATACTAAATTATCAACTGACCTCATATAAATATATCAGGTAGCAAGTAATCTACCTGTACAAGACCATTTAAATAAACACCACCATAATGAACAATTACCTAAACTCATTACTATTTATACTAAAACAGGTAATACTAACTCTCCAGTACAATTTCAAACGCGGCTTGAAAATGATGTCTTGACATCGAAAGCGCTCGCCAAACGTACCAAAACAACAGCCAGTGACAACGGTCTTTACCGGAAGGTATGACAACAGTAAAATAATGAGTGTTTTCTAATATACAGATTTTTCAAATTAATTTTAACTTTATTTTTTAATATACAATTTTTACTTTTTGATTATAAATGCAAAATATTTTCAAATAATTTAATTTAGAAAATCACAACTAACAAGCGGTAAAATATTTATCTAAAATTCTTTCTGTATTGTATGTATAGTGAAGACCTTGATGTAATAAATAATAGTTGAATTGTATTTCGGCTCATTGCTATAACTTGTCCTTATAGTTAAAAGTGGTTTTTAAGAAGAAGTCAAATATTTAAATTTCAAACTCGGTTTGTATATATGTATTTGGGAGCGTTAAGATAATTTTTATGTGGGGAAAATAAATATGTTGATAAGGAATCTTTAGCGTTTAGGTTTGTGCAATGGTTACTTTTTGCAATGTTATGATTGATTTTATAATATAATTGTTTTTTAAAAATTTGTTTTGAAAATTCTTGTGTTCGGAAATTTTCTTTTTTTATAAAAAATTTATTTGTGTTTAGTCGTTGTATTATTCTTGACGGAAAAACTTGTATAGAATATTTAATATACAAAATTTTAAATAAAAATAATGCAAAAGTCCAGGCAAATTAGTTCCGGATCCCATTTTAATTTTCTCGGCTGATGTGGAAGAACAAGGAGCATCAGCATAAGCCTCTTTTCATTCAAAGTGGAGGAAGGAGACATCTATGTATCGATGAGCTCATTGTTGAGCATTAATAGTGATAGAAGTGGGGCGAATTTTGATTTTCCCCAACAACCAGCTGGGATATCATAAACTTCTTCGATGACGAAGTTTTCGAGTTCCTCTATGATGACGATGTGGATAATATTATCTGTAAAGGACTACGAAGAAGGCGATAAAATAATGAGGGAAATTAATTTTTTATAAATAAAATTAGATTTAGGATTATATTAAAAAACTAAAAGTAATTAACTTGTGAATTGATATAAAAAATAAATATAAAATAAAATTAAAAAAAGTCGTCTTTCCTTAATTAGAACAATAACCTAAACCCATTACTATTTATACTAAAACAGCTAACACTAACTCACCAGTACTATTTTAAATGCGGCTTGAAAATGATGTCTTTACATCGAAAGCGCTCGCCAAACGAACCAAAACAATAGCCAGTGACGACGGTCTTCACCGAACGGTACGCCAACAGTAATAAATAAGTTTCTAAATTTTGAAAATACTTTTATTAAAACGATGGAATCCAGCAGATTAAGTTGTGAGTTTTGCCCTCATGTATGTAACTTTTTCTAATATGTGCAACAAAAAAAGAAATGTTATGAGCAAACACAGCTTTGCTTAAAATAAAGCATAGAGCTATCATGAGAAAATGGTCTTGTAGATTGAAACAGCGAGTGAATTATACACAGAACTACTGGAGGAGGACGAATAAATTCTACTTCAACTATATTTTTAATACATAAATTTAAGAAAACTGTAATAAAATATAAACTTAATAAAACATGATAAATGAATATATATGTATATACTAGTATATGTGTTTATTTTTGTGGGATAGAGAGAATTCTTGTAAAATGTACTCATCATACATTAATCAACATGAAGTTAATTATCAGTTCTTTTTGGAAGATAAAAAATTTATTGTTGACTAAATTTGTGAGCAATTTTGATTCATATTGTTTTAGCTTCCCTTCGAAATATAAAATTTATAAGACTGAATAAGAGGAATATCATTAATTCTGACACACATACAGAAGAATGACCTGATACTTACTAAAGTAGATAAAGGAAACACTTCTGTAATATTGTTCAAAAAAGACTATATAGACAAAACACACCAGCTCATACAACAAACTAATTGTACACAATTTAAAAATTATCCTACCGACACCTTCCAGAAGGAAATACGTACTCTGCTAAAACGCTGCAAAACGTTTACTGACGGAAAAATATAAAAAATACATGAACATGAACCCAGGACCACCAACACTCAAAGCACAACCGAAAATACACAAAGAAAACATACCAATGAGACCTATCGTAAACTACAGACCTGCTCCAGCATATAACTTAGCCAAACATCTCACCACCCTACTTAAAGAAAAACTCAACTTAGAAAATACATACATGATACGTAACACACCAGACCTCATCAACAAACTTAAAGACATTAAGATAACCGAAAACACGCGATTCGTTTCATTTGACATTAAGGACCTTTATACATCAATACCTACACGCGAAACTTTAATAATCCTACGAGACACACTCGCCAATTTATACGACATCCAATACGCCAACGAAATTATGGACATCGCAAATAATAAATAAATAAAAATAAAATAATAATAAAAAAAACTATTTCAGATTTAATGACTCCTTCTGCAAATTACCAGACGGACTTGGTATGGGAAACCCAACATCCGCAATCTTCATGGAAATTTTCATGCAACACTTTGAATCAACACACGTGAAAACACTAATGGAAAAACATAAAATAACTAGCTATCATAGATATGTTGACGACATCATATGCATTCTTGAACAGGACAATGCCAAAGAAATCCTGACAGACTTAAACACTTTTCATAAAAACATTACCTTCACAATGGAAAAGGAAAAAGACAAATCTTTACATTATCTTGACATTACAATAACACGAGGAACTGACTCTTTAGCCTTTGACATTTATAGAAAACCAACCACAACAGACACTACTATCCACGTCACATCAAACCACCCTATGCAACATAATTTCGCAGCATTTAGACATATGATACACAGACTTAAGATAATCCCACTTAGTCCGGATAAGTACAACAAAGAGCTTAGCACAATTTACGCTATAGCTAAAAATAACGGTTACAAAAGCAGTACTATCAACAAACTACTAAGACAATACAACACTAGGAACGGAGGGAGAAAAGACGTAGAGTCAACTAATACAACACCACGACGACACGTTTTTACCTACACAGGACCAGAAATATATAGGTTAACTAACCTCTTTTAGAAGGAGGGCCTACTTATAGCATTGAAAACCATCAATACTCTACGACATAATCTCAAGACATCAACAGAAACAAATTTAACAATAGCGGAGTATACAGACTTACTTGCACCTGCAACCATACATATGTATATAGGACAAACGGGACGAACACTAAAAACAAGATATACAGAACACACGAAAAACGAAAAAGAGATGACTCCAACTTTGCACTATACCTTGAAACTCACGAGCATATACCAAGGAAAATAGATGAATGTATGACATTGCTGCATCCTAGCAAAAAAGGACGAAGACTAGACATTCTTGAAAACATGAAAATCTACAAAACGCGAACTTTTAACGGAGATATTATAAACGAATAGGTAAACACAACCTCAGATACAATTTTCACACCACTAAAACTTCTAAAACATTCTAACAAACGAAAAACCCCTGCAGACGGACACACTTACCTAGCTAACAATAAAAGACGAAAATACTAAATTATCAACTGACCTCATATAAATATATCAGGTAGCAAGTAATCTACCTGTACAAGACCATTTAAATAAACACCACCATAATGAACAATTACCTAAACTCATTACTATTTATACTAAAGCAGGTAATACTAACTCTCCAGTACAATTTCAAACGCGGCTTGAAAATGATGTCTTGACATCGAAAGCGCTCGCCAAACGTACCAAAACAACAGCCAGTGACAACGGTCTTTACCGGAAGGTATGACAACAGTAAAATAATGAGTGTTTTCTAATATACAGATTTTTCAAATTAATTTTAACTTTATTTTTTAATATACAATTTTTACTTTTTGATTATAAATGCAAAATATTTTCAAATAATTTAATTTAGAAAATCACAACTAACAAGCGGTAAAATATTTATCTAAAATTCTTTCTGTATTGTATGTATAGTGAAGACCTTGATGTAATAAATAATAGTTGAATTGTATTTCGGCTCATTGCTATAACTTGTCCTTATAGTTAAAAGTGGTTTTTATATTACTTTTAATAGCGAATAGCCTAAGTATGTTAATGCTTTTATTTAAATAAAACGTAAATGAATTTTTTAAGCCTCAATTGTTGGCTACATACTCCAAAAAGGATTTTACAGCCCCGTGATTAATAAAGAATTTTTTTTGGACGTTAAAATAAAATAAAAAAAATTTAAATTTTATTTCCCTTATTGATTAACAGCCTTTTATCTATATCATTTCAAAACTTTATGAGAATATCTCGATCCGTTTAGATTTTGTGGCAGTTCTATATTTTATTTCTTAAAAACAAAACACCTTAACGTGATTTTTTCAGATTTTGAGGTAAATAACATTTAAAAATGAAGGGCGAATAATATTATTGATCTAGAAGTCAAAAGCTTTCCTCTGATACGACTTACATGTATATCGAGCATATATTTAAGCTATACGTATATCATTATTTTTTCTCATTTTACATGTAAAATGAAAAATATGTATAAACACATTTTGTGCCAAACTGAAAAAGGTCAATATACATATTTTGTTTACCTCCTCAGCACCTTCAAATAACTACATTTTTGGATTATTTAGTTAAAAGGCAAAAGTATTTATTTATTTTATAATAGTAAAAACATCATTTTTATTATTATTTTTAAGTAAAACTGATCAGATGTGGGGGTAGAGACCAAATTACTTTCATGGTACCGATACGGAAAATAACTCGTCATTACTTGGTTAGAGCAAGGATCGACTAATGAAAGAACGATACTGTAAATCACATTATCTGCTATTTCTCGAGAATGCAAGGTCAAAATCTCTGTTGATTAGGCAACCGATGGTTTAGACGAATTCGTAAGACATAGGTTTATTGATACTGTCAGATTTATTATCAAAATCCGATGAATTAATTTTGGATTATGTAACCTTTCTAGAAGATGTAAATTTGGGTGGTTCTCCGTAGAAAGATTCACATTGGACCACACAAAAAATTATATATATATTTATGTAATTGGAAATATTTCTAAAGCTCGACAGCCAGATCTTTTAACGATTTTTATATCAAAGAATTATTTTATTGTATATATTTCCAAAAGGTTTCAAAATTAAGGCCCCATATATATTTTTTGATAGAAAGGGTTTAATAAGATCTTCGAAATTGGCATTTGTTTCAGTAATGACCACTTCACCTAACATTAATCTCGAACAGCCGAGTCAACTCAACAAATTTGGAAATATAAATTTATCCCAGGAAACTAAATTTTGGATTTTTTGTTATGCCGACAATACAAGGGTGTAGATGTGTGATCATGCAGAATCGAATCTGTCCCTCTTCCAGATATTCGAATAAATATATCTCGTTTTAACCCGAAAAGAGTGAGTAGAATTTCAACGTTTGCAATAATTGGTTATATTGATCTGATCAAAAGATTGTGACCTTATTTTGCTGGTGTATGTACATTTATCTAAACATATGTATATGTGATAAAACTGTTTTTGAAAATTTTTTTTTATTATTTTTTGCTTACTTCTATTTCTTTCAGATATACTTCAACAGAGAGACTTCAGCTGGTTCTTCTTTTTCATAAGGTATAAAATTATAATTTAATTTTTTTCTAAATACTATAATGATGGAATCAGAAGACAGGATAAGATAATTCATAAGATCCTGGTTTTAAGCTAGACTCGAACATTTCCTTGTACTAAATAGTTGAACATGTCTAAAATATGCACAGGGCCAAAAATGCCTAATAGAATCAAAAAGATTTTCTCTATGAAATGTTTTTAAGCTAAGGGGTATGCCAGCAGAAAGAAAAGAAGATATTTTCAACGGGATTCCTTATTATTTTTATGTCTTAAATCTTTTTAATTTTATCAAGAAGGGAATCCCATTACATCAATAAGAAAACTTGTTATTTACAAATTTTTTTTCCTGTTCTGTTTTTGGCGTTGATAAGTGCTGACGCGATTTTTTTAAGCCTGCATTAACAAAAACAAAACATACATTGTGTGAACAATTTAAAACAAAAAACAAACCTGTTTTAATACAACAACAAAGTTGTTGGTAAAATATTTTTTTTTCTTTTTTTCCCTTTTTCTTTATTTTGTACAACGGCATATTGAATTGCTACTTTTAAAATAAAATAAAAACAATAAAGGCTAATGAGCCTGTTTAATTTAAGCAACAAAAATGTTGACAATGCTGAATTAAATAAAAACAAAAAAACTGAAAATAATTTGTGTATTAATGCTACGCCAGTTATACGTGCCCAATCTTGTTCTTCACTTTTACTAAGCGATGACAATAAAATAAATACAAACAAATCGCCTTCTGAACACAGTGTTGCCAAAGATAATATGGATAGTGTAGAAAACCCAAGACGCAAGTGGGAATGGACAGATACATAACTGTATTGAAAAGAGGTCGAAGCCCTAAATCTTCACAGATTGCACCAATGGCTAAAGTATAAAAAGTAAAGGACTCTAACGGAATAAATTCCCATAATCGTTTTGCTATCTTAGATAGTGAAACGAGTGTACATAAAACGGCAATTAAGTCGTTCAAACCACCTCCAGTTTATTTAAGGGAGAAAAATTCGAACGATTTAATAAAAAATTTAATTACAATTATTGGCGAGAATTCATTTTATGTAATTCCCATTAAGCGCGGTAACATTGATGAGACAAAAATACAATTTATTGATGAAAGTAGTTATCGTAAAGCAGTAAGCGAGTTTGAAAACTGAAAAAAGAACTTTTATACCTATCAGCTGAAGAGTAACAAAAGTCTACAAGTAGTCATTAAAGGTGTAGATTCATACGTTGATCCAGCTGAAATAAGAGCCGGACTCCAAAAAGCGGGTTTTAAGATAAAAAGTGTAGATAATCTCCGTAATCGGGAACGTGTCCCCCAACCACTATTTCGCGTTGAACTGGAACCTGGAGATATCAGATTGAAGAAGAACGAAATGCACCCCATTTACAATCTGAAATACAGTGGTGTTAATACATAAAGTGACTTACAGGAAAAGTAATAACAGTGTGTATTTATTTTGAACCCAACGTAAAGTAAAATCGTAACAATTGGTGACAGAAGTGAAATTGTAAAATAATAAACAACAATGAAATTTGAAAACTTAAAGTGGAGCAGCTGAAAAAGGAATTGAGTAAGCTGTATTTGCCAACAGCAGGTAACAAAACAGAACTGCAGAAGAGGCTCATGGAAGAATTCAAGCGTCGTGGCATGAACATTGGCGCATATGAGTTCGATGAAAAAGAGGTGACAGAGGTATGTAGCCGTGAAACAACAACAGCAAGTAGCATGGACTTCAATACTATGTTTGCCGCTATGATGGAGAAAATGGGAGAAGTTCAGGAAGCTTCTAGAGCAAACAGCGAAAAACTGTTAGCTGAAGTAAGAGGTGAGATTCAAGAAGTTCCTAGAGCGAACAATGAGAAACTTTTGGGAAAAGTCAACGAGAACCTTCTACAAATTTCTGAAATCATTAATAAGCGAGTAGACTACTTAGAAGTCAAGTTCGACAAAAAAAAATATCTGCCGTAGAAATGCAACTCTCTGGTTTAAACAGAAAAGTGAATCTTCTAGAAACTAGTGGCGTCGAAGTACAGGTAAAGGATGTCGATGTAAAGCTGCAGTAGCTTGAGAACAAAATTATAAGCCTGGAAATAAGAGAAGGTCCAGTACGAGTAGCCAGTTTTGATGGCACCATACCCTTCACCGTCTTCAAATTTCAGTTCGAGACAGTGGAGAGTAAAAATCTATGGAGCAATGAAGGAAAAGCGATTGAGCTGATTCTGGCACTTAAAAGATCTGCAGCAGTAGTCCTCGAAAGCCTACCAACAAGCTGCAGAAATAATTATGAGGACATAATGGTGGCGTTACAGCGCAAATATGGTGGCGATCATAAAAAGGAGGTGTATAGAATGGAGCTACGTGGCAGGGTGCAGAGAGCAAATGAGACGCTTGAGGATTTCGCCATGGAGATAGGGTTCTTGGTGCAGCTAATATACCCTAGGGAAAACCATTCACTTCTAGAACAGTTCAAAGTGGAGGCATTTGTTTATGGTATTCGTGACCCAGATATTAAGCACGCACTTTGCGCTAAGCGTAACACA
The DNA here is from genome assembly GCA_949628195.1 of Phasia obesa. Lineage (NCBI taxonomy): Eukaryota > Metazoa > Arthropoda > Insecta > Diptera > Tachinidae > Phasia > Phasia obesa. The sequence goes on from OX451218.1 coordinate 73,511,393, forward strand.
TCCTTTGCTGAAACCATTGCTTATGCTCTGGCTAGCAAAAGTCATTTTGAGGTCGCAGTCATACAAAGTACGAAAAGTTGAAGTTGCTGCTGAAGATGAGAAAACAACAACGGACGACATAAGGCAAGTACTTGAATCGGCAAAGAAAGTCTTAGATGAACAACAAGGTAAGACAAACGATAATTGATTTAATTGCGGGAAAGTCGGTCCATTTCAACGAAACTGTAAGGCAGCATGCTGAACATTCGTGGGGTTAGCCACTCAGAGGTATCCGCGCAAACATTTCCCATGCCACTTAAATCAAGGCATTGTTTGTCACTCTTTTTTGTCTCATTTTATTTGTTTTAACTTTATGTTCGTTCGCTAGTTTATGTCGCGTTTATAATTTTTAAATTAAATAAATAATAAAAATAAAGAAAAACAACTTAGAACAAACAATAAAACTAAAATAACTAAAAACAACATATAATTTTGCGAAAGTGAAACAAAACATTCATACATATAATAAAAAAATAAAAAAAAATAACTGCAACTCAACAAAAACAATTAACCAAAACCAACTGAAAGAAAATAAAATTCCACAACAACATCAACAAAATCAAAATCTACATGACAACAGTGTTGGCACTACCGGCCGCTCTTAAAAAAAAGGACCAGATCAGGGCTTTTATGGCTCTTTTTTTTATCTTTTTGCCATTTTCCTAATTTTCATATTTAACAAGCTTCATTTTATTTTACTGGTGGCATTGTCTTAACTGTTGTTGGACTTCTTGGTGGCGAAGGTATAACACTGGCCACTGGGTAGTCATAACAACAGCAGTAATTTCATTGGTTACCGGTATTATAAAATAGACCATCGATTTGAGTTTTCTACATCAGCTGTTATGTCAGGACGATTTAAAATTGACTTCTGCAACATACGTGGTTTACGAGTGAATTTTTTTTCTCTGTATAAGAGTAAAGGATAATGCTAGTTCCTCGATTCCGACTCTTTTGAAGGATGACCAAATATTCACTGACCCGGCTGACAAAGCTAACCTTCTGGCTGGTCAATTTGCAAGAAATTCCTACTTGCCGGAAAGCAATCAGCCACTACCCGTGCTTGAAGAGTATCAGTAACTATGCCAAAGATATTCTTTCGAGCAAAGATATTCTTTTTACCATATCTGTAATTAATGATTATGTACATATATACATTTTATACAAAATAAATAAATACTTAAAAAATTATTATATTTTGTAGGTATACTGACCCAATGTATTTTTTCTATAAGAAATAAATTTTTGTTCCCAATGTATGTTTGTGATAACGAGGGACTTTATCTGTCATAGAGATGATTTTTTGAAATTATACTACAATTGTGTTGTTGCAGGTAGATAGGAAAAATAAACAATCTAGGTGGTCATTGAATTTAGATTTTTGGTTTTCGTTAAACATAAGCGATGTGTGATAAAAATGTTATAGAAGAATTTTTGTTTTTATTTTATACTTTTGTATATTTATGGAACACTTAAGTGCTGTGCATTATAGTGGTTCTCATGCTATAAATACTTTATTGATATTTTTATTCATTATGATTATTTAATATTTTAACGCTATCATAAATTATAAATCCTCAATTTATATTTGTAATATGTTTTTAAGATTTTTAAGAAGAAGTCAAATATTTAAATTTCAAACTCGGTTTGTATATATGTATTTGGGAGCGTTAAGATAATTTTTATGTGGGGCAAATAAATATGTTGATAAGGAATCTTTAGCGTTTAGGTTTGTGAATGGTTACTTTTTGCAATGTTATGATTGATTTTATAATAAAATTGTTTTTTTTAAATTTTGTTTTGAAAATTCTTGTGTTCGGAAATTTTCTTTTTTTATAAAAAATTTATTTGTGTTTAGTCGTTGTATAATTCTTGACGGAAAAACTTGTATAGAATATTTAATATCCAAAATTTTAAATAAAAATAATGCAAAAGTCCAGGCAAATTAGTTCCGGATCCCATTTTAATTTTCTTGGATGATGTGGAAGAACAAGGAGCATCAGCATAAGCCTCTTTTCATTCAAAGTGGAGGAAGGAGACATCTATGTATCGATGAGCTCATTGTTGAGCATTAATAGTGATAGAAGTGGGGCGAATTTTGATTTTCCCCAACAACCAGCTGGGATATCATGACGAAGTTTTCGAGTTCCTCTATGATGACGATGTGGATAATATTATCTGTAAAGGACTACTACTTTGACGAAGAAGGCGATAAAATAATGAGAGAAATTAATTTTTTATAAATAAAATTAGATTTAGGATTATATTAAAAAACTAAAAGTAATTAACTTGTGAATTGATATAAAAAATAAATATAAAATAAAATTAAAAAAGTCGTCTTTCCTTAATTAGAACAATAACCTAAACCCATTACTATTTATACTAAAACAGCTAACACTAACTCACCAGTACTATTTTAAATGCGGCTTGAAAATGATGTCTTTACATCGAAAGCGCTCGCCAAACGAACCAAAACAATAGCCAGTGACGACGGTCTTCACCGAACGGTACGCCAACAGTAATAAATAAGTTTCTAAATTTTGAAAATACTTTTATTAAAACGATGGAATCCAGCAGATTAAGTTGTGAGTTTTGCCCTCATGTATGTAACTTTTTCTAATATGTGCAACAAAAAAAGAAATGTTATGAGCAAACACAGCTTTGCTTAAAATAAAGCATAGAGCTATCATGAGAACATGGTCTTGGAGATTGAAACAGCGAGTGAAATATACACAGAACTACTGGAGGAGGACGAATAAATTCTACTTCAACTATATTTTTAATACATAAATTTAAGAAAACTGTAATAAAATATAAACTTAATAAAACATGATAAATGAATATATAGAGAGAATTCTTGTAAAATGTACTCATCATACATTAATCAACATGAAGTTAATTATCAGTTCTTTTTGGAAGATAAAAAATTTATTGTTGACTAAATTTGTGAGCAATTTTGATTCATATTGTGTTAGCTTCCCTTCGAAATATAAAATTTATAAGACTGAATAAGAGGAATATCATTAATTCTGACACACATACAGAAGAATGACCTGATACTTACTAAAGTAGATAAAGGAAACACTTCTGTAATATTGTTCAAAAAAGACTATATAGACAAAACACACCAGCTCATACAACAAACTAATTGTACACAATTTAAAAATGATCCTACCGACACCTTCCAAAAGGAAATACGTACTCTGCTAAAACGCTGCAAAACGTTTACTGACGGAAAAATATACAAATACATGAACATGAACCCAGGACCACCAACACTCAGAGCACAACCGAAAATACACAAAGAAAACATACCAATGAGACCTATCGTAAACTACAGACCTGCTCCAGCATATAACTTAGCCAAACATCTCACCACCCTACTTAAAGAAAAACTCAACTTAGAAAATACATACATGATACGTAACAGAGACCTGCATGATTACCATTCAAACTGCAACATTTTGCATTTTCTAAAATGAGTATTGAGCTAGCACTTAACATTAAAAAAATGAATGCTGTTAATGCATGATTCATATCAATGAGACTGTTGTTAACATATGCTTGTCACTGCTTGCAATTTCTGTTTATTCCCATGATTCAAAAAAGCAATGAAATAGTTTGAGTGTTTTGAGTGGTTCGTAAAAGAAGCTGCTGACAAATGTGTGTAGTTTTACAGAAGATTTTTATTCTAATATGACAAAAATTATATTGTTATTTATTTATTTATTAATGATTACGAGTAGGAGTATCAAGGCTTTTAACTAATTAATAATTTAATTTATATACACTTATTATAAAAATAATAAAATAATAAAATTATATATTATTCATATTTATAAACTGAATTCAGGAAAAGTAAATTATTTACAGTTTTCGGCCCTACGCGGTTACGCTTTTCTGTTATTATGTTACCTGCAGCTGAAAACGCGCGCTCGGAAGCCGTACTACTTGCAGGAATACTTAGAATTTGTTGTGCAAGTTTGTGTAAATGACGGTATTCTGAACTATGGGTTTGCCACCATAGCAAAACATCAAAGTTCATATCAATATTCACTTTCAAATGACTGTAACGATTCACTTCATCCGATATACTTTCCGAAGCGGCTGGATTTATTGTTTGAATTAAATTGGAGAAAAACAATTGAAAATCTTGTGGTGGTTCTTTAAATATTGCAGAATGAGTTGGACTTGGAGAAGTTGAAACAGACTTAATAAATAATACTGAAATAAATATTACTAGCTGCCAGTAAGAAAACTAACTAATTATGAATTCTATTTTATTAATAAGCACTAGGTCTTTTTATAAAAATGTTATAATAATTTTTATTTTCTCAATATTTCGCTACACCATTGGGTAGCATCTTCAGGAAATAAAAATAATAATAGTTTTTAAAAAATTTAAATGATTGAATAAAATTCAAATGAATGAAAAAATTTGTTGTCAATCAATTTAAAAAATTCTAACATTTCAATACATTCAAATAACAACAAAAGCAAATAAAAATTAAAATAGAAAAAATTCTTACATATACATATACAGAAAATTTTGATATTCAAAAACATATATGTAAACATTATAAGAGAAAACACAATAAATTTTAAATTTATATACATAAATTTAACCGGAAATGTTACAAAAAATTAATGTTTCTTTTATAAAAATTGATTCAAATTCATGTTATTTTTTATGCACTAAATGCCTATAATTTTGTGCAACATTTTCTGTATCTGCTTTAAAATTTATTCTTTTTTCAAGTGGAACTTTAATTATTTGTAGCATTTCTAACATATAACGACGTTTATAATTATTTTCCAAATTTAAAATTGATACATTTTCAAAGTTAGGATAATGATTACTTTTCGAACAGTGTGAAGATAAAGCTGTTTTTTGCAAACTGATATTGTCTCTGTATCTTTGGTCTGATTTATGTCCAGCTATTCTGACTTTCAATTTATTCTTGGTAGTACCTACATAAACTTTATTACAATTCTCGTTGTCATTACCCTTACAAGGTATTTTGTAAACTAAATTAGACATATCTAACTTTTTTATTTTATCTTTTGGTTTGCTAAATAATCTATTTAATGTATTATATGTTTTGTATGCCATCCTATATTTAACTGTATCAAATATTATTGATTTTTCTAACCGTTCTGATAAATCTGGTACATAAGTAATTGATTTATAAATTTTTGGTTCCGTATCATTTTTTCTATTTTGTTTTCTATTATTTTTATGTTGATTTATTAATTTATTAATCAGTTGAATTGGAAAATTATTTTCGCTTAATATATTTTTTATCTTATCTATATTCTTTTTGTGAAACTCCTTGTCACTAATGGTTAGTACTTTTTCTATTAAATTTCTGGCTGTATTTATAATTATATGTTTATTTTGTTTAGAAAAATAATTAATAATTCTACCCGAAGCTGTGAGTTTTTGGTACCAATCCATTACCAATTTGTTATTTTTTCTAATTACTAAAGTATCTAAATAAGGAAGTTTTGAATCGCATTCTTTCTCTATTGTAAATTTGATGGAATTATCAAATTCATTCAATGTTTTTAACATATCGTTAACTGCTGATTCGGAAATAACACAGAACAAATCATCTACATATTTGGTTATTATACTTGGTTTTATATTTAATTTTTCAATACAAGTATCTAGCAATTTCTCCATAACTATATCCGCTACAATTGGAGAAGCAGGTGATCCCATTGGAAGTCCCTTTTGCTGTATGTATATTTTCTCATTATATTGAAAATATCTATTATCTTCTATACAAAACTTAAGAATTCTTAAAAATAAGGATTTTTCTATTTTTGTAAATTTTTCTATAGTATCCCATTTTTCTTCTATTGTATTAATTGCTAAGTCCACAGGTATACTTGGAAATAGTGATACTACATCAAATGATATTAATTTTTCGTCATCTTTTATATGTATATTACCTATTTTATTTTTAAATTCAAGTGAGTCTCTTATATTATATCTCGAATCTTCAGTAATCCTTTTTAATATATTCGTCAAATATTTACATAAATCATAAGATGGAGAATTAACAAAAGAACAAATTGGTCGTAAGGGAAAATCTTCTTTGTGAATTTTTGGTAGTCCATATAACCTAGGTGCAGTAGCTATATTTGTTTTAAGTTTATTCTTCTCAGCAGTGGTAATAATTTTAAGTTTAAAAAGTTCTTCCACTAAATCATTATTGGTCTTCTGTAATTTGTTAGTAGGATCCTTATTTACTAAGTTATATTTTGTAACAAGTGATTTTTTAAGAGCTTGAGAACTTTTTTAAAAAAAAAAAACGCATAAAATCTCATCGGTTCTTTATTTGAAACGTTAGATTGGTCCATGACATTTACTTTTTGAAGATAATTTCATTTAAATGTTGACCGCGGCTGCGTCTTAGGTGGTCCATTCGGAAAGTCCAATTTTGGGCAACTTTTTCGAGCATTTCGGCCGGAATAGCCCGAATTTCTTCGGAAATATTGTCTTCCGAAGCTAGAATAGTTGCTGGCTTATTTCTGTAGACTTTAGACTTGACGTAGCCCCACAAAAAATAGTCTAAAGGCGTCAAATCGCATGATCTTGGTGGCCAACTTACCGGTCCATTTCTTGAGATGAATTGTTCTCCGAAGTTTTCCCTCAAAATGGCCATAGAATCGCGAGCTGTGTGGCATGTAGCGCCATCTTGTTGAAACCACATGTCAACCAAGTTCAGTTGTTCCATTTTTGGCAACAAAAAGTTTGTTAGCATCGAACGATAGCGATCGCCATTCACCGTAACGTTGCGTCCAACAGCATCTTTGAAAAAATACGGTCCAATGATTCCACCAGCGTACAAACCACACCAAACAGTGCATTTTTCGGGATGCATGGGCAGTTCTTGAACGGCTTCTGGTTGCTCTTCACTCCAAATGCGGCAATTTTGCTTATTTAAGTAGCCATTCAACCAGAAATGAGCCTCATCGCTGAACAAAATTTGTCGATAAAACACATTTCGAACCGAACACTGATTTTGGTAATAAAATTCAATGATTTGCAAGCGTTGCTCGTTAGTAAGTCTATTCATGATGAAATGTCAAAGCATACTGAGCATCTTTCTCTTTGTCACCATGTCTGAAATCTCACGTGATCTGTCAAATACTAATGCATGAAAATCCTAACCTCAAAAAAATCACCCATTATTATCTTCTACAATATTATTAATTCGTGTTTCATAATCCTTTTTATTTAATGCTACAGTAGTGTTACCTTTATCTGCCTTTAAAATGAGAATCTCATTATTCTTTTTTAAAAACTTTTCTGTTTCTTTAACTTTCTCCAAAACAAACCTATCTCTATTTGTTAATTTCATTTTGTTTAAATGATTATCTATAATTGTGGTTAATTTTGTTCGGGCTATTTCTTGTTCTTCCTTTCTTTGAAGTGTCTGTATAAAATCTTATTATAACATTTTTATAAAAAGACCTAGTGCTTATTAATAAAATAGAATTCAAAAATATAAAAAGGTCAAAAACTACAATAATTATTTACTAACTAATTATTTTAACAAAATTTTACTACCTATATATACTGCACTATATACCAATAAATGCTATTTTTACCAAGTTTATAAATACCTGCTGAAACTAGGAAACTTTTGAATTATTTTCATAATTATATGTATATTGTAAACAATTTACGCAAATTTACAAAGAAATGTGTGTAGGTAAAAGATGAGAAAAAAATATTTGGAATTTAAAATCTTTTTCGTTATAAATAATAAACATATTTTAAACTCTTCTTATTAAAAATTAATTTTTCCCAAACCTTTTTCATTCAAGAATATATTTTTTATTGATACATACATATCGTTAGCTACAAAAGTACAACATGCAGACAAATATATAGAAAAAATGTTAGGTAACGAAGATGCGAGTTTAATAATTTTTCTTCAAACAAAAAGTGCTCAGGGTGCCTAAAGAAGTTTTCACGTCAAAAATAAACAAAAATATAATTTTACAGAAGAAGCAAAAGACTTTGTAAAATGAAAACTAAACTTTACATACGTTTCTTTGTTTTTTCAATAAAAGCGTAGAAGTGTGAAACTTGGTCAAGACATGCATTCACAAAAATCAATCAAAAACTCGATTTTGATTTGTTGAATAGTTACTGCCTTACAAGGCAGTAATTTATGATTATCTTAAATTATTATTTCATTATAGAACACAAGTTTATGGTAAGAGCCAATGGATAATTCAGTTAATGAACAAAATTGTATTAACACTTTTGTCAATTTTGATTTTTCTTTATCCATTAACACTACTATTTGTCAATACTTATTTTGTTATTTCAAATACCTAGAAAAAATAATTACTTTATTGTCGAAAAACTCACAATTTTCTCATTTAATTCATTAAATATTTTTGCAAAAAATAGAATACGAGCACATGTAGGTACATGAATTCCAGGAATACTTGCATCTCTTAACCCTTCTTTCAATTGAATTTGATGTTTATAATTAGGTTATTTGAGTATGCAAATAGCCATTTGTTTCAAGTAAAAGATTTTCAACGAATGTAGCAAAATTGTGAGTGGTTTGAGTGTTCTGCCAAACAATCACACAACAGCAAGAAATTTTTACACTCTTTCGCTAACAGCACATATAAAACAAGGGTGTGTTAGTAACAGTCAATTGTTAGAGAGTTAACACTGTAAGCAATATCATTAGTACATATTGATGTTAAAAGACAGTACAAAAGCAATTTAAGTGTGAGTGGACAGCGAAAGTGAATCAACTCATGCAGGTTTCTGATACGTAACACACCAGACCTCATCAACAAACTTAAAGACATTAAGATAACCGAAAGCACGCGACTCGTTTCATTTGACATTAAGGACCTTTATACATCAATACCTACACGCGAAACTTTAATAATCCTACGAGACACACTCGCCAATTTATACGACATCCAATACGCCAACGAAATTATGGACATCGCAAAGACGATAATAAAACAAAACTATTTCAGATTTAATGACTCCTTCTACAAATTACCAGACGGACTTGGTATGGGAAACCCAACATCCGCAATCTTCATGGAAATTTTCATGCAACACTTTGAATCAACACACGTGAAAACACTAATGGAAAAACATAAAATAATTAGCTATCATAGATATGTTGACGACATCATATGCTATCTTGAACAGGACAATGCCGAAGAAATCCTGATAGACTTAAACACTTTTCATAAAAACATTACCTTCACAATGGAAAAGGAAAAAGACAAATCTTTACATTATCTTGACATTACAATAACACGAGGAACTGACTCTTTAGCCTTTGACATTTATAGAAAACCAACCACAACAGACACTACTATCCACGTCACATCAAACCACCCTATGCAACATAAACTCGTAGCATTTAGACATATGATACACAGACTTAAGATAATCCCACTTAGTCCGGATAAGTACAACAAAGAGCTTAGCACAATTTACGCTATAGCTAAAAATAACGGTTACAAAAGCAGTACTATCAACAAACTACTAAGACAATACAACACTAGGAACGGAGGGAGAAAAGACGTAGAGTCAACTAATACAACACCACGACGTCACGTTTTTACCTACACAAGACCAGAAATATATAGGTTAACTAACCTCTTTCAGAAGGAGGGCCTACTTATAGCATTGAAAACCATCAATACTCTACGACATAATCTCAAGACATCAACAGAAACAAATTTAACAATAGCGGAGTATACAGACTTACTTGCACCTGCAACCATACATATGTATATAGGACAAACGGGACGAACACTAAAAACAAGATATACAGAACACATGTGCTCGTACAAACGAAAAAGAGAGGACTCCAACTTTGCACTATACCTTGAAACTCACGAGCATATACCAAGGAAAATAGATGAATGTATGACATTGCTGCATCCTAGCAAAAAAGGACGAAGACTAGACATTCTTGAAAACATGAAAATCTACAAAACGCGAACTTTTAACGGAGATATTATAAACGAATAAGTAAACACAACCTCAGATACAATTTTCACACCACTAAAACATTCTAACAAACGAAAAACACCTGCAGATGGACACACTTACCTAGCTAACAATAAAAGACGAAAATACTAAATTATCAACTGACCTCATATAAATATATCAGGTAGCAAGTAATCTACCTGTACAAGACCATTTAAATAAACACCACCATAATGAACAATTACCTAAACTCATTACTATTTATACTAAAGCAGGTAATACTAACTCTCCAGTACAATTTCAAACGCGGCTTGAAAATGATGTGTTGACATCGAAAGCGCTCGCCAAACGTACCAAAACAACAGCCAGTGACGACGCTCTTTACCGGAAGGTATGACAACAGTCAAATAATGAGTGTTTTTCTAATATACAGATTTTTCAAATTAATTTTAACTTTATTTTTTAATATACAATTTTTACTTTTTGATTATAAATACGAAATATTTTCAAATAATTTAATTTAGAAAATCACAACAAGCGGTAAAATATTTATCTAAAATTCTTTCTGTATTGTATGTATAGTGAAGACTTTGATGTAATAAATAATAGTTGAATTGTATTTCGGCTTATGGTCCCATTAAATAAATAAAAAAACTCTTTTGACCAGCTTTGTTGTTCATCTTCAAGGAAAAGTATAAATAAATAATGTTGCCGTCCGATATTAATGCTTCTAAGGCCCATTATTATAACTTGCCTTTAGCTAAAGTTAGGATTTTGTTGGAGTGATGAGGAGTTTTTCGCTATAATAATGAGGAAAATGCTCATTGTTATAACTTGTCCTTATAGTACGTGATAGTTGAAAGTGGGTTTTATCTTACTTTTAATAGCGAACAACTAAGGCCCATTATTATAACTTGCCTTTAGCTAAAGTTAGGATTTTGTTGGAGCGATAAATAGTTTTTCGTTATTAAAAGTAAGCTAAAAACCACTTTTAACTATCACGTACTATAAGGACAACTTATAGCATGAGCATTATCCTCATTATTATAACGCAAAACTACTTATCGCTCCAACAAACTCCTAACTTTAGCTAAAGGCAAGTTATAATAATGGGCCTAAGTATGTTAATGCTTTTATTAAAAAAAAACGTAAACGGATTTTTTAAGCCTCAATTGTTGGCTACATACTCCAAAAAGGATTTTACAGCCCCGTGATTAATAAAAATTTTTTTTGGACGTTAAAATAAAATAAAAAAATTTAAATTTTATTTCCCTTATTGATTAACAGCCTTTTATCTATATCATTTCAAAACTTTATGAGAATATCTCGATCCGTTTAGATTTTGTGGCAGTTCTATATTTTATTTCTTAAAAACAAAACACCTTAACGTGATTTTTTCAGATTTTGAGGTAAATAACATTTAAAAATGAAGGGCGAATAATATTATTGATCTAGAAGTCAAAAGCTTTCCTCTGATACGACTTACATGTATATCGAGCATATATTTAAGCTATACGTATATCATTATTTTTTCTCATTTTACATGTAAAATGAAAAATATGTATAAACACATTTTGTGCCAAACTGAAAAAGGTCAATATACATATTTTGTTTACCTCCTCAGCACCTTCAAATAACTACATTTTTGGATTATTTAGTTAAAAGGCAAAAGTATTTATTTATTTTATAATAGTAAAAACATCATTTTTATTATTATTTTTAAGTAAAACTGATCAGATGTGGGGGTAGAGACCAAAATACTTTCATGGTACCGATACGGAAAATAACTCGTCATTACTTGGTTAGAGCAAGGATCGACTAATGAAAGAACGATACTGTAAATCACATTATCTGCTATTTCTCGAGAATGCAAGGTCAAAATCTCTGTTGATTAGGCAACCGATGGTTTAGACGAATTCGTAAGACATAGGTTTATTGATACTGTCAGATTTATTATCAAAATCCGATGTATTAATTTTGGATTATGTAACCTTTCTAGAAGATGTTAATTTGGGTGGTTCTCCGTAGAAAGATTCACATTGGACCACACAAAAAATTATATATATATTTATGTAATTGGAAATATTTCTAAAGGTCGACAGCCAGATCTTTTAACGGTTTTTATATCAAAGAATTATTTTATTGTATATATATTTCCAAAAGGTTTCAAAATTAAGAACTAAATTAAGGCCCCATATATATTTTTTGATAGAAAGGGTTTAATAAGATCTTCGAAATTGGCATTTGTTTCAGTAATGACCACTTCACCTAACATTAATCTCGAACAGCCGAGTCAACTCAACAAATTTGGAAATATAAATTTGTCCCAGGAAACTAAATTTTGGATTTTTTGTTATGCCGACAATACAAGGGTATAGATGTGTGATCATGCAGAATCGAATCTGTCCCTCTTCCAGATATTCGAATAAATATATCTCGTTTTAACCCGAAAAGAGTGAGTAGAATTTCAACGTTTGCAATAATTGGTTATATTGATCTGATCAAAAGATTGTGACCTTATTTTGCTGCCATAAAGATCTGTTCCAAACAATTTTCTACATTCAATACTGTATTTCCACAGTAACACGTGTCCCACAGAAATACGTGTTTTGCCCAAAACAGTATTTCGCGTACTTGTTTTGCCATACATTTCTCATTCATCCAAAACACTTTGGCAGTACCTGGATATTGTATAGTGGTTTCAAAAGCATCTAATTTTTTTATTTTGTTGCGTTGTGTAATAGGAAGATATCAGTCAATTTTAGCGAAATTTTATATTTTATTGTTAAAAAAGAAAAAAATAAAAAATTTTAAAAGTAAAATGTTTTTGTAAATTGTCTTCGGCAAGTTCTCAAGGACATATTATGGCCAGTGAAAATTGTAATAACTCGAAAACTTAAAGACATGTAGCTTATTGTAAATCTCATTGTGTTTGCCCTAAGGACCAGGATCCACTTTTTTGCAAAAGGGGAAATAAATAGCGTTAATTTTGCAAAAACTGAAAATTTGTCAATTATTTTCGATTTAAACGCTTTTTTTCAGATTTGGGGCCTATGCGCTACGTGTTAACGTTGTCGAATTCGACTAAAATTTTGTGGGTGGAAGTTTCTCATCAAATCTAACATTAATCCGACATGCACCCCTTGAAATTGGAAAATTTATGTTTTTCACACATTTGAAAACCCGCTATAATGCGTATATCAAGCAAAAAACTAAAATTTTGTGAAAATGAGCGAATTCACTAAAATGTGAATAAATTCGAAAAAAATCAATCGATTTTTATGGTCGATATCTCATTTTGTTGCTATTATATGTCGCTATGCGATAAAAAAATGAATCTGGAAGTTTTTTGCCGTTTTCGATTTTTTATGATTTTTTTAAAACGAAAATTTTTGCCATTTTTACGTAAAAAATATATTTTTTTCTTAAGTTTTTTATTATAACTCCGATACTATTGATCCGATTGAAACGCGATATATAGACGAATTAAAGGCTATACAAATCTTAATTTTTCTGAATTTATTTTAATAATATCGGACTAGTAGTTTTTGAGTTATCATTAATTATTTGAAGAAACGTCTCAAAAAAATTGCAATTTTAAAAAAAAATTTTTTTAATAAAAATCTATCCATAGAATTTAAAAATTTTACCATTTTTGTACAAAGGTAGTCATGATACATCAAAATTATATAGTGGTTTTAAGAGCACATGAAATTTTTTTTATTTTGTTGTGCTGTGTAATCGTAATTAAAAAGAAAGAGCATTTTATTGTTTATGAGTTGAGTGATGCACACCGCTGTATTTTTTGGTACTTTTGGCCAAAATTACACAAACAGCAAAAAATGTTAAATTTTTCATTCGAAATTTTCTTAAAACTAATTAATTTTCTTAAAAATTATTATTAATTTGTATATGAGCCCTTGATTTTGAAAGTTTTATAAGACAAAAATTTTTTAAATCTAGTTTATCAGCAATTTCATATCAAATCCTAATAAAGTAACATAATCTGAAGTAATTCGCAGTATGCTATGAAAATTAAGTTGATAAATTGAGTTTATTTTTTGGTTGGTAAACAAATTACAATAATTGTATATTTTAATAGTGGTTTAAGTCAATCTGCTTTCAAAGTTTTGCAAAATAATTATTAGTAATGTTGTCATATCTCCAGTTATGATCAGGTAAGCCTATTAATGTAAAATGCAATATTTATAATTAATTGTAGACATTATACGGCGAAGAAGAATAAGTTATTTAATAGAATTATGTAAAAAGAGAAACCCATTTTTGGTACAACAAATGGCTCGGAAAGATTTCATTTCGACGAAATAACTGAGAGAATCAACGACTAATAGAAAGAGAAAGGAGAAGCTGTATCTTAGCTAAAAATACAATGGATTAGATTTCTAAAAAAAATCTCCATAGAAAATGTTTTATAAAACTTCTTTGGATGACAATTCCGAATTCAAAGTGTTAGACCTTTCAACCAAATATACGAAAATGTTGATTTGCTTTCACTATATACAACCGTCAGACCAACAACAGAAGAAAAGATATGATGATTTACTACCCTATATCCCACCAATTTTCCACAAACTCTTTATTTTCCCTAAATACTAAAAATAAATTACTTAATTACAATGTAATACTTTTGAATAAAATTTCTAACAAAAAATTATTCTTGATGGTTTAAGTCATGCAGTTAAATTTGAAAATGGTATAAGTCATTTCAACCTTTTAAAACCACACTACCTTTTAAAAATGGTTATAATATTCACAATCATAATAAATACTCTTTTGTTGGCAATATTTAATTGTCAAAATATTTTATTCCATAATACAAAAATATTTTTTAAACCTTTAAAATACAAACCTCTTAATATCTCGAAACATAAAATATATGACTTATACCACTATCATAATCAAGGGCTCATATGAATGGTATTAAGTATATTTAATATGTTTATTTAACACCTTTTTGTTAATAAATTTCATTTATTGAGAAAAAAAGTATTATTGAGAAAAAAGTATTATTTTGCAAAAGTACGAATAAAACAAATATGCAACTGTGGCATAATAGTTTCTAGATTCAAGTAAGTAATGGGTGATTTTTTTGAGGTTAGGATTTTCATGCATTAGTATTTGACAGATCACGTGAGATTTCAGACATGGTGCCAAAGAGAAAGATGCTCAGTATGCTTTGACATTTCATCATGAATAGACGTACTAACGAGCAACGCTTGCAAATCATTGAATTTTATTACCAAAATCAGTGTTCGGTTCGAAATGTTCAAATGTGACAAATTTTGTTCAGCGATGAGGCTCATTTCTGGTTGAATGGCTACGTAAATAAGCAAAATTGCCGCATTTGAAGTGAAGAGCAACCAGAAGCCGTTCAAGAACTGCCCATGCATCCCGAAAAATGCACTGTTTGGTGTGGTTTGTACGCTGGTGGAATCATTGGACCGTATTTTTTCAAAGATGCTGTTGGACGCAACGTTACGGTGAATGGCGATCGCTATCGTTCGATTCTAACAAACTTTTTGTTGCCAAAAATGGAACAACTGAACTTGGTTGACATGTGGTTTCAACAAGATGGCGCTACATGCCACACAGCTCGCGATTCTATGGCCATTTTGAGGGAAAACTTCGGAGAACAATTCATCTCAAGAAATGGACCGGTAAGTTGGCCACCAAGATCATGCGATTTGACGCCTTTAGACTATTTTTTGTGGGGCTACGTCAAGTCTAAAGTCTACAGAAATAAGCCAGCAACTATTCTAGCTTTGGAAGACAACATTTCCGAAGAAATTCGGGCTATTCCGGCCGAAATGCTCCAAAAAGTTGCCCAAAATTGGACTTTCCGAATGGACCACCTAAGACGCAGCCGCGGTCAACATTTAAATGAAATTATCTTCAAAAAGTAAATGTCATGGACCAATCTAACGTTTCAAATAAAGAACCGATGAGATTTTGCAAATTTTATGCGTTTTTTTAAAAAAAAAATTTCTCAAGCTCTTAAAAAATCACTCGTTACATTGTAGCCACCTAAAAGTCTTCAATAAGTTGCTTAAGCATTTGACAGACTTTTCGTTAATTTTTTGACATTAGCTTAAGCCAGCTTATGCATATTATAGTTGGGCCTTAAGAAAATAAGCTAAAGCTCTACCAACATAACCATCTCACATTTAGTTGGAAACCTTTAATCGTTAGCAGGGGTTGTGTATTTGTACGGGTTGCAATGCTTTTTTTCGTAAAAAGATTTGGTTATTAAAAACGACGTGATTTAATAAAACCGAAACACGTAAGTGTTTAAATGTGTCTAAACAAAATTAGAAAAAGAAAACATTTTTTTTTCATATCATTTATTTACTATCTATCCATTTAAGGATAATAGGTAAATCTTATACAATAAAAATCACAAAAAAATGTCGAACTTTATTGAGAACAGCATTGTACTAAAACAAAAATTAATTCATATAGTAAACAACCAAAAAATAAAATCTATATATACATACATATGTACTCACAAATATATGTATAAAAAAATAATAATTAATTCCTGAACGGCAAATCCACGATATGATGTCTTTAAATCTTCTGACTTCATCAGTTTAATCAAGTAGGGCAATTGCTAATGGGTTGATAAGAAGGCTTATGCTTGCTAAATAACTGCTGCTTAACCTTTTTATTATATTAAAAAAAAAAAACAATATTTAAAAAAATTTAATATTGCCTGCAAGAAAAAGCATATTATATTTTTTTTTCTAAATATAGAGAGTTTTTCATGTTGCTAAAAAAGTTTTAATTATAAATTAGGTAATTTATTAATGGCCATTAGGAAGAACACTTTTAAATCAAGAAGTATATTGAAAAAACTAAACGCAAATAATTGCGAAGTTTGCGGAAGTGACGTCATTATTGTGCGGAAAGAGAAGAAAAACAAAGTGATAATTAAAATAACAACGGTCACGTATGCAGCTTTAGTCAATAACAAAAACAAACATAAATCAAAGAAACCACCAACAATATTAAACATCTGGGTGGTTATTAGTTTAAATTGACATTAACTTTTGTTTCATATTTCTATACAGTAAAACACACCTGTAAAATATTGTAAAGGGTAAGGCAGTTTAAGTTCATTACAGATATGCATATTTATAACACTAACAGTATGATGTTTGTTATTTTTTTGTGGCAACTAGAGTAAACTATTAGCCTAGAGATGAGATGTATTTTAAGCATCAACTTTTTAATAAATTTTTACCAGCTGTAATTTTAGTGGTAGACACTCCCAGCGTCCCAGGGCGTACACGAATTTTGTGCGCCACTGGAACGTAAATAATAAAAATATGTTCAGTACAAATTTAAAAATACAAGATGTTATATTTCACGTCTTATGGGGTACCCCTTATTTTTTAATTATTTTTTTTTTTGCTAGAGCATAGTACCAAATACCCTGTGTAAATATCAAGTGTCTTCCTATAACGTTTAGAAATGAAGGTCAAATTCCTTAAATTCGCTTCATCTAGGGAACACCCTTTTATTTTTTTTAAATATATTTTCGTTTCGTGTTATTACAGTAGATATTTCAAAATATAATCTGTGGTAATTTTATGTGTAAGTCTTTTACTGCTCAAATATAAGGACTTTCTATGAAAATATAAAGGCCTTCCTATTACGGTTCAAAAAATTAGGCAATATAAGTGAAAAACACGTTATTTCGGAATACACTTTAATTGTTATAGCGGTGGAGGCAACACATCTACTGTAAAATTTTCTAGAGGCTACGTATTACGGTTCAAAAAACAAGGCAATATACGTCCAAAATATATCACTGTCGGAACACCCTTTAATTTTATTATTTGTTATAGGGGTCATGGCAATTCCCTTTCTATGAATATAACAAAAATCTGCCTGTTATGATTAACAAAATAAGGCAATATACGTAAAATACACAACACTGTCTGAATACCCTTTATTTTTACTATTTTTTATAAAGGCCATATTAAACTCCTTCTGTGATACTTTCAAGAGTCTACATATTATAGTTAAAAAAATAGGCCATATAAATGCAAATCACGTCACTGTCGGAAAACCCTTTAATTTTTTAAAAATTAAAGGGTTTTTAGATTTCATTTTTATATTTAATTTTGTATACTTGTTTATAAAGCGATCATAGTTTTAATTACTGTCTGCAATTTTTATGGTCCAAAACTTAGGCCATATACATGCATTTCACGTCACTGTCGGAACACCCTTTAATTTTTAGGTTTACTTTTTATACTTGTTTGTATAGCGAACTAGGTTTTAAATACTGTTTGTAAATTTTAAGTGTATGCCTCATATAGATTAAGAAATATACGTAATTAACACGTCTCTATCGGCACACCCTATAAGTTTTAGTGTTTTTTGCTTTAGCGGCAACAGTTATACATCTTTTGTGAAAATTTCAAGATTCTAGCTATGACGCATCCAGAGATTTGAAACCAGTCCACAATAAATACCCTTACTTCTTTAGTGC
Organism: Phasia obesa; assembly: GCA_949628195.1. Lineage (NCBI taxonomy): Eukaryota > Metazoa > Arthropoda > Insecta > Diptera > Tachinidae > Phasia > Phasia obesa. Next base: position 73,529,956 of record OX451218.1, read on the forward strand.
TTCAGTTATGGTTTATGTCTTTGCTTTATAATGAGTCTCATCCCTACTAAAGTATGCCGCCTTAAAGTATACATATCAGTAAAATTGCGTACTTTCACTGATTTTTCTTCACTTTCTAATAAAATTTTGTTAAAAACCATCCAGTAGTTTTTACGTGATGCGAACACAGACATATAAACATACAGAAAGACATACAGGTAGGAAATAATTTACTGTTTTATTATATGTATACTTATTGCAAATCATAAATAGCTTCGTAAAGTTCTATTTAAATAACTGCCAATTCAAATTACTCCCATAAAATATCGTGGAATTACTCCCATAAAATAGATTAATAATACCAACAAAATATATATTAGGTTTAAAATAGAGGAAAATATTTCAAATAAATTAAAGAATCTGACAACAAAAATCCAGAATCGTGAGAGTTTTCTCTTTACGTACAAAAACGTTCCTGCATTACACCCGTCACAATTGTTTTGAGCTTTGGGTATGTCCAGAACCGACTAAGTTTATTCCAGCTTCTCTGCATTATTGCTCTTCAGTAAAAAGGTGAACTTATGTAAATGAAGCCGATTTTGGATATATGCTAGAGAAGAAAACACTTGGCCACGACGTGGGCGTCCTGACAATATTTTGCTCGATTTTGCTTTGAAGGTATTCCACACCAATTGTAAGACTCTTACTTTTATAGTGATTCACTTATTTTTTATGTATTAACTTTATATAAAGTTACCCATCCCTGGATAAAATTCTAAAATTTATAATAAATTATGAAAATTATTATAAAGCTGTGTACATGGAGTTTAAAATATTTTAATAACGTAATGTAATTCCACAAAGTAAAAATACAAATCAAATATAAATTCAATTTAATTGGCGCCTAATGTTGCGCAATAGTTTTTAAAATATCCGTTTTAAACCGAAAATTTCAGTACCTTTAAATCGGAAATTGCGTTTTTCACTGCTTTTTCTCCACTTTCTCTTGGAAATGAGATATTTTTGCTGAAAAGAAGTATTCTATATTGGAGTCAGGATGCTAAGGTACTTCCTCACGAAATTTGGTAAAAATCCATCCAGTAGTTTTTACCTGATGCGAACAGAAATGAAAGGCAGACAGACGGAAATTAGTTACTATTTCATTATATGTATGTATAGGTGTATACATAAATGTAGCAATAATCGCATCAGTGTTAATAATTAAATTTACAAAAAAAGTTACGCTATCAAAAAACCCTTTAAAACAAAACGTAATACTTTTTTCAAAAAAATCGATTTTAAAAAGCGACTAACTAAATTTGTGTGTATGATTGTTGGTACAAGAATGACATTTTTGGTGTAGTAAACCAAACAGTGCCTCCATCGGAGCCATTTCCGTTTCTTGTTGTGATTGTTTTTAACTCAAAATTTTGAATTCCCTCGACAAAATAGGTCAGGTCAGTATTACCATTTGTTTACAGTTTTCTTTTTATTACTTTCCCATTGTTTTATTTTCTCCATTTTAGAGATATTTTATTATTATATGCTCATATTATATTTTACGCTCAAAAAATTATAAATAAACATAGAAACTGTTTGTTAAAACATAAAATATACATTTGGTGTAGTGTTTACGTGCCTACAAAATGAAGCACACCAGGTATATATATATATATATATATATATATATATATATATATATATATATATATATATATATATATATATATATATATATATATATATATATATATATATATATATATATATATATATATATATATATATATATATATATATATATATATATATATATATATATATATATATATATATATATATATATATATATATATATATATATATATATATATATATATATATATATATACGTCCCTGGCAGAGGACGAAAAATTTTGACATGGTTTTCGGGTTTTAGACAATCAATCAGAAGAAGAGGGTAATATGAAGGCAAAATAAAATGTCAGGCATACGCTACCACAAAAAGAAACGGTAGAAGAAAGAAATCAAAGATTAATCAACAACAAATTTCAAAGAGATGCCAAAAAAGCAATATACCAATTGTTTTCAGTTTTTTATTTTGAAAATTTTTTGTTCATTTTTTTTTGTATTTATAAAAAGAAAAACAAGACAGCCTAGTAAAATCAAGAAGAAAACCTTTGAGAAAAAAACAAGAAGAATACCTAATATAAACCTTAAGTTTTCTTCTTGAGTTTTTCAAAAAGGTTTTCCTTATTAAAATTATAAGACTTTCTTCTTGAAAAAAAGCCATAGAGATATCTTATAAATTTTGTTCTATTTTATTAGGTATTTAGACACAGTTTTTTGTCAGTTCAGCTATCGGAAGAAGATTGGACTCTATTATTTTACGAACATGGCAAAGTATTTTATGCATTTAGGCGTGAGTTCTCCCCATTCATACAAATAATTCAGAAGCTCTAAAGTATCCATAGCATAAACTTCGAATTTAGCTGCATTTATATTTATTTATTGCCGATAGTATAACGTGAAATCCAAGCAAAAAATATGAATAAAAAAAGCTGTTATTTTTCAAGGAAATAATAAAACTCGAAAAATAACTGTAATATTTCAAGCAAAAAAAAATAAATCAGTCAAGTTCGAGTTAGTCTCACACACGTAGGGTTCCGTACTATATTGAGTACCCCTTTAAAAACTAAAGTTGTTAATTTTTTCATGTCTTATAGGGCACCCTTTATTTCAAAAAAAAAAATTTATATTCGCGAAAATTGCATCGCTATTGGAACACCCTTTTAATTTTAGGAATTGTTATAATAGCCATGGTAATACACTTTCTATAAAAATATCAGGCCTACCTATTGCGGTTCAAAAAATAAGGTAATATATGTGAAAAACATGTCACTGACGGATCACCCTTTAGTAATTAGTAATTGTTACAGCGGCCGAAGTACAACATCTACTGTAAACAATTCAAGAGTCTACCTATTACGGTTCAAAAAATAAGGCTATTTAAGTAAAAATCATGTCTCTGTCGGAACACCCTTTAATTTTGTTATTTGTTATAACGGCCATGGAAATTCTTCTTCTATGAGTGTATCAAGAGTTTACCTATTACGATTAAAAAAATAAGTCACTATACGTGAATAACATGTCATTGTCGTACAACCCTATAATTTTTAGTAATTGTCATATCGGCCGTGGCAACATATCTCCTGTACAAAACTGACAAAAACAGTCTACCTATTACGGTTAAAGAAATAAGTTATTCATGAGAATCACGTCACTGTCGGAACACCCTTTTATTTTTATTATTTGTTATATTTTCCATAGTAATAAACCTCCTGTAAAAACTTTAAGAGTCTACTTATTATCGTTCAAAACTTAGGCCATATACACGGAATACCCTTTAATTTTAAGGTTTTATTTTACATACTTGTTTAGAAAGCAAACATAGAGTTAATTACTGTCTGCAAACTTTAAGTGGTTGCCTCCTATAGCTCAAGAAATAAAGACATAAAGGCAAATAACACCTCACTTTTGGAACACCCGATAAGTTTTAGTATGTATTGCTATAGTGGCCACAGTTTAATTTAAAGAGTGTAATTATTATGGTTCAAAACTTAGGCTTTATACATGCAAATCACACCACTATCGGAACACTCTTTAATTTTTAGGTTTATTTTTTTATACTTGTTTATATAGCGAACTAAGTTTTAATTACTGTTTTTAAATCTTGAGTCTATGGCTCCTTCAGTTCAAGAAATAAACTCATATTCGTGAATAACACCTCTCTATCGGACATTGTAGCGAAAACAATAGGGTTTCGTTTTTACTCTTTGGGTACGGAAACATAAAAATTGAAAAATAATCATTGAAAAGTAATTTTTTTAATACAATGTAACACGGTTCGATGTTGTGAGAGACATTTTCGAGCTAAAATATGGAAAAGCAACAAAACTGACAAAATTAACAACAGTGCACATAAACCCAAATAGTTTTCCAAAGATGCGTGTTGGCATAGTTGTTGGTGTAATCCAATCTGCTAATAAAACTCGTTAGTTTACACATAGTTTATCAGCCACTTTGATTGTTTAAACAGCATGCATTTCAATGACTCCAACCCTCTGAAGCGAGGCTTGAAGTTTAATAGAACAAATTGTCCAAGTACTTCAGGAGCTGACTACCTACGTGAAACAAGTTGAAAATTTAGGTAATGAAATATTTTCAATCAGTTCTAACCAAAAGAGTTAGTTCTAAACCCAACTTTTGAAGAAAATTCTAGTTGACTGTGTATTTTAATGAGGCATTTTAACCAAGATCCGTTAGAAAATTTATTTTCATATATACGTGCCAAAAGTGGACACTGCAAAAATCATTCAGTTTATGAATTTAATTCGCAGTGGCTAAGCTTTTGTCTTTAAAAATAACTCAGTTTCACATCTTTAAACAAAATTATACTTAATTAAAAACGGCAAAGTGTAGCCACGGTCGTTTAGGATGCTACGGGCTTAAAGTGTCGACAACCGTGCAACCCAATGTTTTTGATCTTGGAGTACTCGATGCTTTACTCCATGAATTGAAATTACAAGAACAAGCTAAATCAAAAGCAATGAATCAAACTACAAGAAAAAAAAAAAAACGGCAGCAAAATCTGACGTCGTTCTGTACATAGTGAATATAAGGATTAAGCTCCAACAAGTCGCATAACATTGCCTTTATCCAGAAATGAATTTACAGTTAAAAAAGCACTCTTGGAAGAAATCAGCGAAATGGACTTTTTAGTCAACAATGGCTACACGATTTTTTTTTTACCTCTAGGTTAGAGATGGTAATTGACTTACATGAATATGGACCGCCATGAGCTAAATATGTGTTATTGCGAAACCTAAACCATTTGGGTAATCGCATAACGGAAAGGCACGATCAAAAGATGAAAATGTCTACAAAATGTCGTTGTAATTATTAAACAATAAAGCATGAGTTTATAACACCATACCACCAAAAATCAATATGTGTAAAGTCTGCATGCGAAATACCCCGACTTCTTAAATCAGTATCATTATTATCTGATTTCACATGGTGCCAATTCTGACTGCCAGCAATTTTTTAATCTTGCAAACTCTCTTCGCAGCAAAAGTGATCTAAGAACAGGAGTCATTTTTTAGCCAGGAATCTGGCGAAGTGCCACATTAATCTCACCTAACACAGATTTCAAAAGATCAGACCCCAAAATTACTCCAAACAGTTCTAAGCAAGGTAAGGAAACATACTTAATAGGAGTTACCTTGGTCTTTCAGGTTAAGAAATTAGTATATGTTTCGCCATTTGGATTTTCCCAATCTGCCTTCGTCGAAGTTTGTATATGTGATGCCATTTTCAACGTAGTCAGACAATTATAGTAACGTGCGGATGTTAAGATAAGGTGCACAATTGACTCCGCAAGTTGTTGCCTGCCAATTATAATCCTTAATTATCTCTGTGAAAAAAAATTTCAAAAATAAAATACGTTGAAGTGGCATGTCGACAAATTTGAGTTATATCACAGTTAAAACCAAATCTAAAAAGTCTCAACTTAGTACAAGAAGGGCCACCTAAAGACAATCGTTCCGGGTATTGCCTCTAAAAGTCTTATTAGATGTGTTAAATACTACCTTTTATTTTTATTACTGAATGACAAGTTATTAGAAGAATTTTCGCCTGTAGACGTCATATGAACCAAAGACAAATATTCACTTATAACGTCATCACACATTTTTTAGACAGGGGTTTTCGTAAAAGGGAAGAAAAATTCCTAATAAACTGCGACAAAACATTTCGTTTAGGATTATCCGCTTTGGTGTCATTATATAGCGACCAGCCGGATCCCAGCGAGTTGTATTCAAAAGTAGTGTTCAAAATATTTCTCACAAATGACATATCCAGGCGACATTATCCTCCGTTTTTTATTTCCTCCGATTCCCGAAATCATTTCAGTTAAAATAAACTTCTCCAGAGAATTTAACTCTGATTGAATAAACTTGCAAGGGAGATTGCCGTAGAGGTCCTGTAATAAGCCATCCAAATATATTATTTTGAGCCAATAATGACCCTTAAAGTATCGAAAACAAAATTACAACAAAACAATTGACTGGCCTACAATAAAAAATTGAGGACCTGCTAAACGTAAATTTGGCAAGTCCCTGCAAAGTTCATCTCCTAGTGGAAAGGATGGTAGATTAACTGAAAGTTTCTAGCTATTCGAAGAATCCAAGAACATATTTCATTAGAACATAGTTTTTTAATAGTAGCAAAAACCTTTTTGACTTCACTACCAATAAGGATCCAAAATATATATACTTTTTGGGATCGGAAATGTATATTGTAGAAATTGCAAACGGAATGACAAACTCGTAGATACCTCTCTTGAATTCTAACACTGACGTCTATACTTCCGAGGCTAGCAGGGGCCTGAAACTGGAAGATAAGCATATTCGTTTGCAACTTCGAAACAAGCATGGCCAGCTATGTTCTGTAATTGCACGCAGTGGTAAGATTACCTTCATTAACGTAAATCTGTATCACACACCGTTTCCACCTATGGTGAAGGGTATAAAAATAAGTTTATATTTTAAAGACAACCCCATTGCAGCAGGTTTGCAAAACAAGCATAAAACGCAGAACGTTGATGAGTTTAATATCACCATTCACCCCTTTTGGTATACAAATGTTGTTCTTTTATCTATTTCGAAATTATCACACCTCTCTGATAATGTTACATTTCATTTGTAAAGCTTTTTTTTCGCAATAGCAAAAACATTTATTTACTCACTAATGACATACAAGCAACAACAAGAACAAAAAACTTAGGATTACTTACAAGTATTTACTTTGTCTTTGGCTTTGTTTATTCTATTTATTTTATTCATGGCCTTTGTGTTAGATAGCAACAGAGGGTGTAAAGTTTTTTGGTCCAGGATTTTTAAATTGTATTTTTTTCTTTTTAGTTTTATCGTCGTGTGTTGAAGGTGTTATCGTTGCTCACATAAAGGTTGTTAAGTTTGAAAAGAATTTCAAAAGGAATTTTATTCTTGATCATTTTATCTGTTCTTGTTTAACTACGAGTGTAAAAAAAAGTCCTTTTATTCTTTGCGTATATCACCTATAGCCTATACTCTTAACATAGAGTTGTTTATGCGGAGTTTCAAAATAAGGACAGGTAGATATAAAAAATTAATAATATGTAACAAGGTTTTTTTTTATTTATCAGTGACATTTTTGAAATGCCCTAGGCGTCTTTGTAAGTCATACTTAATTTTCCAATAATGGCCTAGGGAAGAATTCAGAAGGGATGGACAAGAACGCCTCGCAAGTTAACAGGTTAATCTCTAAAGGTTCTCCTATGGCGTTGAACTGGGATATTTCGATAGGGATGGACAAGGAAGCCTCGTTAGAGGTGGAGAGGTTAATCCCTTTAGGAACTTTGGTTGCCACTGGCCAGGGGAGGATATCGAAATAGAATGACAAAGAAACCTCGAAAGGGGTGGACTGGTCAGTCTATGAAGAGGTAAATGTGGATGAATTGTTTGCACCTGGCCCTGTGGGCTTAGGCTAATCCTTTTTGGAAGCAGGCACCTCAAAATGTTTCTTCAACGTCGAGTCGGAGAATCTACAGCTCATGCCTAAAAGTGAGAGGCAGAGGCAGAAGAGGAGACGGGGAAAGGAAAGAGGCTGAGACGGCAGCGCACATTGTGTGTGAATGGCCATCACTGGGTAGCATAAGACTCAGGACCACTGGTGGATGCCATGGGGGACCTGAGCCTTGAACAAATGCTAGCAATTACTAGAGACTGCGTGATGAGAAAGAAGGCCGACAGTTACCAGTCTGAAATCACTAAAGTCAAGATTAAGGGCTGGTTGTAGCACATGACTCAATGTAAGTAGGTTGCCGTAAATTACATTTCGGTTGCCTGTAAACATAGAGGACGGAAGGGGGTCGAAAATGGACCCATTATGGAATTGGTCTGCTTCGATATTCCCCCTACATTACATACATAAGTCATAGTTTAGGCTGAACTTAAGCGTTGACTCGACTTTGGAGCAGACTTATTTCGTGTTTGTGTTGCTAAGCTTTAACTGTTTCTCTCTCAGTGCACTAAAATAATTTTCCGTTTACTTTTCTTACCCCTAGTTTTGTGTAGTAAAAGTCACTAGTCGTCAAACAAAAACAAAAGTCAGGAGACAAGAACTTGGTTATGTGATTTTAATTGACTTTAGTATGCTATCCAAATCCGATCACTGATAGATTCTACCACGTCAAATTTTTTACATTTTCTTATTTATATAAAATACTGTTGGGGAAATATTAAATACGTATTTATTATGACAGGTGTCAACAAAATTACACATGAATGACTTCTATGATATAAACTAAAATCTTAAATAAAATAAAACATTAATATAACATTAAAAATTAATTATTATTTGGTAGATCTTTTTATTTATAAGATTTATCTGCTTGGAATCAAACCCATTAAAGAAATCTGTACAAAAAAATGTTTTAAAGAAACATAAAAGTAATAACGTAACGCAATATTTATCATTAGTACGGTGAAGGGTATATAAGATTCGGCATGGCCGAATATGCTACTCTTACTTGTTATTTTTAATAAGGAATATGCAGACAGGCAAATGTAAGTTGCTGCAATCTTTGAATAAGTTAAAAAATAAAGTCAGTATACAACAACAAGTCACCAGAGCGTTATGGTCGCCACCTATTTTGTTAGTTATTTTTATAATAATTTATACAGTGTGAATTATGCAATGATATGCGTAATATAAAAATTATCTTTAAAAGAAAAATCCCACCAAACCTTTTCTTGTTTTAACTACATTGACACCATCAAAAAAGAACAAAACTTGTCTTATTTTGCCATAAATAGTTCTCATATCATTAATTATTCGACGCATTTCCGCACCAAAGCATTCTAAAACATCACTGCTTAGTTACTTGTAAAACTGCACATCTTCGAATGGGCAGCAGCAAAAAGAAATGGTACTTTTATATAATCGATAATCATACTTTCCAAAAAGTTTTTTTTTCTTAATTTTAAAATTAGATCTTCTCTTGCTATACCTTTTTTGTACCTTTTGATGGAATTGCATGGCATACTCATGAGTATTATTTTACAAATTGGATATGCTAGATTTAAACTAATTCGCCTAAAGAACACCAGAAGCGCTTGCGAAGCTTTACTATCACACTAACCATCTGTCTTATCTACTACTATCCCTTTCTAAAGAAAGTAACACAGTTAATATAGGCATTAATTGCCTCTGTTACTTCTCTTTGGTGTGGATTGCTTTCAAAGCAAAATCGAACAAAATATTAAAGGACGCTGGCGAAGTTGTTGTTGTTGTAACAGCACTGCTGCTGTCGGAAGTTCTTTCCTGATAATATTTAATTTATATATATTAGTTATTGTAAATGTGGGTCACATGGATGGAACTTGAAGCTGGAGAAATTGTGCCACCTCAGTCGGTCTTAGCCAATGGGGTGCAAATCCGTTGGACTGTTAGGACAATTAAATAAATGCACAGTATCATGAGGGGTCTGCGAATAGGATGGAGAACGAATGGTTCAAAGTGCCAGGAACTATTCACTCCCGGTAGCAGTTAAGTATACTGCACCATCCTGCTCTTAATTGTGCCAGGGTTGATCTTGTTTTCCTGGGTAAGAGTTGTTTATGATCCGAGATTGCAGGGGGATGTTCATTGATGACTTTATTGCATCTATTACCCGTTCATGGTAGTAGTGACCGTCTGTTGATGCAAGAGTTTCTAGGCCGTCACTATGGACATTCGGTCAACGTAGGGTGGAATAACATCACGGATGTCATCGAGATAGTGACGATAGTCCTGTCGGATGTGCCTAGGAAGGGGATCTTGGGAGAGTATCCGATGGTTAGGATGACTTGGCAGGTGACATGCCAGCAAGAATTGTCTGGTCAACAACTCACTGTGTTGTTTGGCAGCATCTTGGTCTCCTCATGGAAATGATCCACATTGGTCATCTTGACACATCCAGTTGCAATTCGGAGTGCATTATTTTGGATCATTTGTAAGAAACGCCATTGGGTGTCGCTTAGAAAAGAGGTCCATATCGGGGCAGCGAAATTTAAAACGGAGCGGCAAATCGCCTTATACGTCGCTGTTATTATTTATTTTCTCATGCCCCAAGAGGTGCCAGCGAGAGCTTTAAGAACCCTTTTTCTGGATTTCACTTTTTGGCTGATATAAGTGGCGTGCGACGAAAAGGAGGTTGTCGAAGACCACCCCTAGAATTTTCGGGTTGTTAACCGTAGGGATACGTCTGCCTTCAACTGAGATGTTTAATTCCGTCCTTAATTCCTTCGTCCAAGAAGTAAAAAGGAACACCGACAACTTTGAAGGTGATAGCTGGAGTTTACGTTCCTGCAGAAATTCCACGATGGTGGCCATATAATTGGAAATCCTGGCACTTATTTCTTCAATCTGAACACCAGTTATCTGCATAAGAAACCATCATGACATCGTGGGGTGGTGCAGGAAGCTGGGCTAGATAAATATTGAAGAGTAAGGGTGACAATACTCCTCCTTGTGGCACGCCCAGTTTTATCTTGCGGTAGCTTGATTTTTGGCCCCTAAACTCCACAAACGCTTGTCTGCCACATAGGTAATTAGCAACCCAGCGTTTGAGATAGTTGGGAAAAGTAGATTGGGTAATGTCATTTATCAGCATAGAGTGATCTACCGTGTCAAATGCCTTGGATAAATCTAAGGCAGCAACAAAGGTTCGTTGACACGGCCTTTGCTGATTGAGGCCATTAGCGATCTGTGTAGCTATCATGTTCAAAGCCGTTGATGTGCTATAGGTTTCCCTGAAGCCGTGTTAGTGTGAGGAAAGCGGGAAATGCTCTTTAAGTGTTGGTAACATTAGCGCTTCCAAAACCTTTGCTACAATGGTTGAGGTGATCTAACCATTTATTGCGGCGATGTTCATTAACGAGATTATTTATCTCTGCCGCCAACTCCTCAATTAGCCATGCAGGGTTGGATATGCGCAGTTGATCGCTGCATTAGATGGAAAATGTGGTCTAACATTAGGAATTCTTCCTGCAGGGATAAAACGCTTAGCAGCCTTGAAAATTGCTTCTCTTAGGATTTTTCCTCCCTTTCTGGGGCTGTTGGGGGAGAGTGTCATCAACAAATTGGCTTTATTGTAATTAATAAATGTGCGCTTATCATTCTCCACGAAGTAACTCGGTTTCTCTACAGTGACCAAGATGGGGATGTGGTCAGAATTAAACGCAACTTGAGCTTGCTAGTTGGTGTAAGCAAGAAGCGACAAGCAGACAATCGAAACGTCTGGGGAGCTTGAGCATCTTGCTGTTATTCTTGTAGAGAAATCTTCATTAATTGCAGCGAAGTCGGATTCATCTATCTGGTCGGCTATGAGTATGCCGCGAGGATCGTTTGGTAACTGAGAATACCTACTCTCATGATGAGCATTAAAATCACCAAGAATTATTTTGTTATCACCTTTCAAGAGGTGAGATATGCTCGGGTGATAACTGACACCTATGCCGTTAACGGGCAGGGTATATACATTGGTGATTTCAATATCTCCAGTATTTATTGAAATGCTCATGACTTCTGGGAACGGGTCGGGTATGGGTGAGATTGGGGGCGCAAGCAGCTCATAGCTGACATTAAGTTGAATAATAATCGCAAGCCCTCCACCGTGGTCTCTAGTTCTCAGAAGTTGAGAGTGAACAATCACTGGTCAGCTTTGATTCTTGTATGGCGGCTATGGGTATTTTATGATCATGCATATGTTATGTGATCTCCACAATCTTGTTTCGTAAACCATTACAATTAAATTGCATAATCTGAAAAGATGGATGGGGACCATTGTTGTGCACTAGCCGCCGGTCAGGGTGTTGAGTAGAGCACTGAGAGATAGTTGGCTGGGGTACTGGTTGTTGTAGCTGTGGTGTAGTCGGTCGAACCTGCGTAGTAATGCTATAAGGTGTTGATGGAGCAGTTATTTGTGGGGTACTACTTGTTGCTAGGCTGTTATTAACGCAGCAAGGGGCTAAATACCTAGTAGTCCAATCTTTATGCGTACGTAGGTTCGAACATTTTCTCATGTGACACCATTGTTTGCAACCACTGCACTGAACTGATGTAGTGTTTCTTCGAGTAATACCTCGGCATATTGAACATGCCCACAGAGACCGCCGAGCTGAGGCGACATTCCGGGTTATACGGGTGTGTCGCACAGAACAAATGCAAATCTCTGGACCTGGGTTTTGCAGCTATAATTACACATTTTAGGAGTCCTACTTTTATAGGTCTGTAAAAATGGTTTTTGTAGATATGGTTTATATATTTACTTTATATAGAGGTACCCAACTCTGATTAATTATTCAGGAAGTCGTGTACAATTTTCCTTTCACAAAAATGTTACTGCCAAGGGTTCAATATAATTAAATCAGTAAAATTGCGTACTTTAGTTTTCTATCTCTAATTCCTCTTGGAGATGAACTATTTTTATGGAAAAAAGTATCCTATGTTTGGAACCGAGGCTCTAAAGTACCTCTTCATAAAATTTTATTAAAATTCAGCCAGTAGATTATACGTGATGCTAACACAGACTGGCAGAAAGTTACCGGTTTGTTATATGTATAGAAGTTGTATAGATTTGCATGTTCTACTCGACGTTGGAATCTGCTTCCTTATTTGTCTTTTTTGCCACAAAAATAAAAAACAAAAAATTTTACAACAGATAGAAAAAAATCTACTCGTCCCTACTAAAAAACCATTTGCTTATATTTTTAATATTTATAAATTATAACATACGAGTATCTGAGTGAATGTCTGTCTATTCACACTTCTAAAAATGCATACAAAATTGTAGTTTTAGAATTAAATCTCATTTGTAAAGATAAATATAATAAGATTTAATCTTTTGAAATTATCTGGAAGTACATTTTGTTCCTACTTGTATATGAGTCTTAAATTTTTAAATAAAGAAAATATGCTTAAACAACATATGTATGAATATATATGTGCATACTTCCTGACACATATATTTCTTTAAATTTTCAGAAGTTTTCAAGTAGGAAAACTTAATTTGATTGTTGATATATTGTTGAAGCTTTAACATTTTCAGTGTGATTTTTTATAACGAATTGACATTTATTTGGTCAAATAATTTTTTAAATGTGGAATATTTTTACTTTTCCCTCAGTTCAGAAAAGGATGACCTGACATGCCAGTTTGACCATGTAGAGCAAGGGATATGTGAATTAGTTGTAAAGGGTTACACAATATTGTGTGGGCTTCGCTTAGAGTTGTACTTGTTAGTGCATTAAAGTGAGCGATCTTTGTAGTACAGAACACTTTGCTTAACTAGGTTGATATTTTTGTTCGTTTGCTCAGTAGGTAGGTAGTTGCCATAGTAATACACCTTTTGTAAAAATTTCAACGAGTCTACATATTTCTCACTTTAGGTACGGAACCTTAAAAATAGTTTTTACGTCCTAATAACGATTCGTATAGGGACATCCTTTAAATTCAAATTAAATTTTTTAAACTTTGTTGTAACAGACCAACATAGTAATACACACATACACCTAGTGTCTGTCTATTGTGGTTGCATGCAAAATGACCCTACGAAAAATCGACCAAAAGCGAAAATTAAAAATAATCCAAGATTTCTTCATTCAAAATTGGAAAATATTTCGTAAGAAAAGAAAACCAAAAATTTTGGGTGCTTTTCGTCTTTTGTGGTGATTAACTCATTTTTATATTTTGGGTGATTTTTCATAATGAAAGATAGCCGTAAATATTTTAATATAATCGAGGAAGTGAACAATTTTATCTATAAACAAATAACATCAGTTTGGAAACAAAACGAAGAACTAGTTTTGCTAATAGTTGCTGTTGACAACGGGTGTTGTCGAATTGACAACGAATGTTGTCAACTTCTCAACGGACGTGAGCAGTAAATATTTGTCATTGTGTTATCCAAACGAATTTTTTGAAATATCAATATAGAGCAATATTCTATTGCAGATTGTCTCAAAACGACTGGAGAAAGTTTTAAGGGAAGAACTCCAACTATTAAGTCTGCGAGGGTAGTTTAGAGAGAAGATATATGCCCAAAAAAAAAAAAAACATAGATAATAAAATGTTTTGATTGTAAACGGCTTATTATTTTTATGCTTATATAAATTCATAGTTCGAAATTGATGTCTGTGCTAACCAACGTGGACCAATGGTGGAGAAATAATGAGATCATGAACAATGCATTAGCGTCATATTGCTCCAAAAAGCGGGGGAGTTCTAACCAAGTTAAGAAAAATTGCGATATGAATTACATAGAGCATTTTGAACAATTCTATTGTGATATAATTTCAGATTTGATGACACCAATAAATGAAACATCAAAGGAAAAATGCTGATAAAAATAAAAAATTGACCTGTGAGCGTAAATATTAAATATTATTGTTATTATTTATAAGATAAATTTATTTTAGAATTAAGTTTATTTAATATTTTGGTTCTTATAATTTTAAAAGCATTTTGTGAATAAAATAAGTTTAAAAATTTATAATCTATTAAAATCTGTTTTATTATAATAAATTTGGAAATTTACAAATCGACAACGGTATGGTGTGAACTTTACAACGGTGTGGTGTCAATTCGACAACAATACGGTGTCAATTCAAAAATCCCTCGTTCTCAAGATTTCGTTGTCGAATTGACAACGTCCGTGTACAATTTGAGTACAAACTTGGTCGATACACTTTCGACACCGTATGTGGTCGTTTTGATAACGGCTGGTGTCATCTTTTCTCTGGGTGTAGATTCTTACGCAAGCAAATAAAGCTGTTCTGGGGGTGTTTGAGAGAAAGATTATTTTCAAAATATATGGAACTACCTGCGTCGACGAAGAGTATCGACATCGAATGAATCACGATCTATATGAGTTGTACGAAGACATTAACATAGTTAAGAGTATCTAAGTACAACGGTTGCGATGGCTGGGGCATGTTATGCGTATGGATGAGAATGCTTCAGTGAAAAAATCATTCAAATTCTATTCCGAATGAAGACATAGAAGGAAGGAAGACCCAAACTCCGGTGGAAGGATCAAGCTCCGGAAGATGTCGCAAAACTTGGTGCTAGAAACTGAAGGCGAAACGTATTATATCGACTCGCATAGAAAGCTATTCTTAATCAGGCTACTAGCCTTAACGGTTGTTTATAGCCATCTAAGTAAGGAAGTTTTAATATAATATTGCCCATTTTTTCGACGGTTTTATATTATAAAGAAACTCTTTAATAAAAATATAAAAAATATGTCATAAAAACTGTATAGATTTTTAAGAAACCGATCATACGTTTACCTTAAACTGCAGAAGTATTCACATTAAATAATTAATAGAATTAAGAATATAAAAGTTAGAAAAAATTAACACCAACATAGATTCTGTATTTTCTGTTTGATCAGAATAATAAAAAAAAAAAATATTTCTTTTGGTAAAATTAAATTTTTTAGAGAAAATTTTGATGAAAATGTGATTGTTAACCGCAGATACGTCCCTGCATTCTGCATTAAATATTTTCTACAATAAAATATTTGGTTTAGCCTTGAACTTCAATATTTGGCTCAACCTTGAAATTCTTTACATTCTTTGCTTTAAAAACTTACTGTAAATCGCACACGCAAGCGTACATAATATTTGCATGCAAACATACATACACACATATACATACATTGCCTTTTACAATTTCGTTTCTCTTATACAAGTAGTTCAGCAAAGAGATTTAATACCTAAAATAAATGTATGTATGATTGTGCACACACTTAATGCATCTTAATACATATCTCTTTTGAGAACTAAATTGTTTGTAGCATTGTATGTATGTATGTTTGCTTGTGTGTTTTAAATTCTTTCTGTTTGTGGTTCTTTTTATATTTAAGAAATAATTTTGTCATTCGACTTAAAAACTTTGAATAAATAACTTCATTCGGAAGTGAAAATTAATTGTGTTTTATTTGCTCTAGCTTGCAAAAAATATTGCAAGCTCAAAACATTGGTGACCCCGACGTGATCTATTGGAGATTACTTATTTTTTACTTAATATCAATTCGGATATTTGGAAGGTAGAAATGTCGACTAGCAACCAGAAGAAGCCTGCCGGCAGCGAGAAGGAAGAACAGTGCAAGAATTTGTTGCCCTATAGGGCCAGAGTTGCGGCAATGCTAAAGCAGCTGGAAAATTTAAATGTAACGCTGTCAAGTTCTCAGCTCAGTGAGTTAGACGAGGCAGATCTATCCGTTCGTGTGGGCTACATCGAGGAGGTAAGAAAAAATTATGAAGAGGCTCAAAGTGTTATTGAAATAAATGACGGCAGTGAGATGACTTGCACAGACCGTATGAATTTTGTTGCTCTTTATCTTGAAGTAAAGGCTAAAGTGGTTCGGCAAATTGGCGGCGCTCGTAAGACCGGTTCAAACCCGCATTCTTCAACATTTGGTCATTTTTCTATCGATGAGTCGCCGTTTTCACAGACATCTAGTCGTAAAACAAAGGTTCCTGAAATTCAACTGCCTAAATTTTGTGGTGGTTACTCAGAGTGGCCAAATTTCTTTTCGTTGTTCACAACTGTTATACATGATAACAGTGAGTTAAGTAGCCTTGAAAAGTTCCATTATTTAAGAGCCAGCTTGGGTGAAGCTGCTCTAGACACAATAGCATCGCTGGAACTTAACGACACAAATTATGATGAAGCTTTGATATTGTTAAAAAATCGTTTTGACAATAAGCTTTTAAATTTCCAAACCCATATAAAGGAAATATTTAAACTTAATTCGGCTCAAAATGGGTCAGCTGCTAGCCTTCGTCATCTAAGCGACAAATTAAATGCCCATTTAAGAGCTATGCAAACAATTGGTGATCAGAAGCAGATTGCCGATGGGCTTTTAATTTATTTAGTGTCAACAAAATTAGATGCCAAATCGAAAATGAAATGGGAAGAAAATTTACCAATAAACGAGCTGCCAACTTGGAGCTCTATGGCTGCATTTTTGGAACACAGGTGTCGTATGGCAGAAAATATTGAACACTCTACTGCAAGTGGTGTATTAAATCGTACCGATTCAAAAAAGGTTTCTCAACATAACCGGCATGTTCATATTTCAGCTTCGTCCTTCTCCGGCTCGTGTGTATTTTGCAATTCAAAGGAACATTTTATTACCAATTGCACAAGGTTTAGCCATTTGTCGCCCTATCTACGGCTCAAAGAAGCAAAAAAGATGAAGTTGTGCCTTAATTGTTTAAAAAAGGGACATATGCTTAAAACATGCACTTCAGGTTGTTGTCGTAAATGCCCTTTGAGGCACCACACAATGCTACACATCGATTATACTCAGCAGGAACAACCAATAAAATCTTTGGCAGATCAGGTAGATCCAACCACATCGCAAGCTGTACTTATTTCATTCAGTCCTGAAAGTGAAGCAAAATCTTCAGCCCCAAATATGAATGCTTTGTTGGCGACAGCAATTATTATGGTAAAAAATCAATTCGGAATTTTTGTACCTTGTCGAGCTATATTAGATTCTGCATCGCAGCTCAACTTAATTACAAGTCGCTTTATGAACCATCTTCGTTTGAAATGCAACCGGACATGTGCAAGTATTTCTGGAATTGGTAATGGAAATTTTATTGTTGATAAATCTGTTGACATTGTCATCAAATCAAAGTACGCAGATTATTTAACATCGCTGACTGCTATGGTTGTCCCTAATATAACAGATTATCAACCCAATATTAAATCAAGTCCATCAGAATGGAACATTCCTAAAAATATACAGCTCGCAGATCCCACGTTTGATAAACGTGGCCGTATTGATGTCCTAATTGGGGCCGAGTTATTCTTCGATCTTATGTCAGTTGGACAAATAAAATTAGCTGATAACCTACCTGTGTTGCAAAAGACACTATTAGGGTGGGTAGTTGCTGGTGGTTTTCGTCCTCCTCATTCCTGGTCGTTGGCAGTCAGTTCAAAGAAACTTGAAGAAGATGATAAGTTATGCTCTATTCTCAAAAGTTTTTGGGAAGTTGAAAACAATTTTGAAAGCTGCAGTTCGGGCTCAAATGAAGACATTTTTTGTGAAAAGCACTTCTCAGAAAATACTGTTCGTCTTGGTTCTGGTGAGTTTAGTGTACGGTTACCTCAGTTGAAGGGCGTGGTGTTAATGCCCTAGGTGACTCATATGACAGTGCCTATCATCGATTTAAATCTTTGGAGAGAAAATTCAAAAGGTTTCCTGAAATAAAGACTCAATATACAGCATTTATGAGTGAGTAAACCACATGTCGTTAATTTCACCGCAGGTGAACCAGAAAAAATATTTTCTCCCACATCATTGCGTACACAAATTGGACAGTACCTCAACAAAGTTAAGAGTCGTATTTGATGGCTCTGCAAAAACTACAAGCGGTTTATCACTCAACGATGTATTGCATGCTGGTCCAACTATTCAACCAAAACTTTTTGACACTCTTTTGCGGTATCGGTTTTTCAAGGTAGCCCTGAGTGGTGACATTTGTAAAATGTATAGATGTGTACGAGTTTCCCATCCAGACGACTACCTGCAATGCATACTATGGAGAGAAAATGAAGATCAGAAGATAAAAACGTACAAGCTAAATACGGTCACTTATGGTACAAAGCCTGCAGCATTCTTGGCAATTCGCACAATGCACCAGCTTGCAAATGAAGAAGAACGACATTTTCCATTGGCTGCAAAAATTGTGAAGCGTGACTTTTATGTAGACGATTTGATTTCTGGCGGTGACTCGGTTGAAGAGGTTGTGGCAATTAGGCAGCAAGTAAGGGCGTTGCTCGAAAGGGGCAACTTTTTGATAAGAAAGTGGTGTTCAAACGTTCCGGCAGTTTTGGATGGCGTACCTATAGACCAACGTGAACAATTTTTGAAATTTAGCGACGGAACTGATGTCACTAAAACGCTTGGACTTATTTGGGACCCTAAGAGTGATAACTTTATTTTTTCGTTCACTCCCTTTGAAGAAAACAAAATAATTACCAAACGTACAGTACTGTCTTCAATTGCTCGTCTGTATGACCCACTTGGTTTAATTGGTCCAGTCATTACAAAGGCTAAAATTTTTATGCAGCATTTATGGAAGCTTCAGCTACAGTGGGATGAAAGCCTGCCTCAATCATTGCATTCCTATTGGCTCCAATATATTTCAAAATTTGATTCCATTCACCATTTTTCGTTTCCACGCTACGTTTCAACGCCAACTTCAAAAATTCAAATCCATGCCTTTTGTGATGCCAGCCTAGCTGCTTATGGTGCATGTATATATGTACGCTCCTACCAAAATGATAGCGTAAAGTTGTCTTTGTTGTGCTCTAAGTCGAGAGTATCTCCTCTTAAAAGTTTAACCGTACCAAAACTTGAGCTTGCTGCAGCGTGTCTTCTAGCTGAACTTGTGAACGTAATTCTTAAGACTCTTGCGTTTAATTGTGAGGTGCACTGTTGGTCGGATTCCATGGTTGTACTATCATGGCTTCGAGAGCAGCCATCAAACTTCAATATTTTCGTGTCAAATAGAGTTGCCCGCATACAAACACTCACTTGTAAAATGCGGTGGCATCATGTTCCCACAAATTTAATCCCAGCAGACATTTTATCAAGAGGAACATCACCAGAAGAATTATTGAATTCTACCCTTTGGAGTAATGGGCCTACGTTCTTGTACAAGGAGGCGTCAATGTGGCCAGATAATGTAGACTTTCTGGCTGAACTTCCCGAGAGGCGCCATAATGTATTAGTAATGGTTTCGATAACAGACTTGTCGATGCAATGTAAGTATCACAATTCTTTTACTAAAATGCAACGAATATTTGCGTATGTTTTCAAATATTTATATCCCACATTGAGAAGCCCAAGTTTAGAATTGACACCAAGTGACGTCAAAAATGGAACATATCTTTTAATAAAAAATATTCAACTAGTTCATTTTGCAGCAGAGTACAAGGCCCTAAGGGAAAATCAAAAAATTTCGTCGTCCAGCAAGCTTCAGTCACTTATGCCTATAATTGACTCCTTTGGTTTAATTCGTGTAGGCGGTCGTCTCCAGCATTCAACCCTCAATTTTGATGCCCAACATCCTATTATATTGCCTAAACATCATCCATTGACGTCAGCTCTGATAATGCATTTTCACAACAAGCTGTTACATGCTGGCCCTCAATTTTTGCTGGCTTCAATCCGACAGCAGTATTGGCCTATTGGTGGTCGAAAATTGGTAAGCGCTGTTATTTCCAAATGCCTTCGATGTTTTAGAATGAAACCAAAACTTTATCAAAATGTGATGGGTAACCTGCCTGCTGCCTAATAAAGCATTTCACACTACTGGAGTGGATTTTTGTGGTCCATTTTACTACAAATCTGAAGTGAGAAATCGGCCTCCTGTTTCTCAACAAAGGCTACACATTTGGAGGTAGTTCATGATCTATCGACACCATCATTTTTGTCTGCCCTTCGTCGATTTGCCGCCATCAGAGGCAAACCCAAAACAATCTGGTCAGACAATGCGACAAATTTTGTAGGCGCTAAAAATGAGCTAGCAGATTTGAAGCAGATGTTTTTAAGCCAGTCGCATCAAACATTACTACATCAGCAGTGTCTTGAAGACGGAATAGAGTGGAAGTTTATTCCACCAAGGTCGCCGCATTTTGGCGGATTGTGGGAGGCTGCCGTTAAATCAGCCAAGTATCATTTTTATCGAACGGTAGGCCTCAACAAGCTGACTTTTGACGAGCTGCGCACTTTAGTATGCCAAATATCTGCAATTTTAAACTCACGGCCCTTGTCTCCGATTACCGAGAATCCTAATGACCTCGATATATTGACACCTGGGCATTTCTTAGTTGGTGGTCCTTTAGTCTCAATAGTTGAGCCCAATTACGCTGAACTGAACATTAGCCGCCTCAGCAGATGGCAAAAGATTTCCCAGCTGCAGCAAATTTTCTGGCAGAAATGGAGCAATTCTTATCTATCTCTCTTACAAGAGCGAGTAAAATGGCATGAGAAAGGTAAAGATATAAATTGTGGTGCGATGGTAATTTTAAAGGATGAAAATCAACCACCTTTAAAATGGCAAATAGGCCGTATATCTGAAGTTATTATTGGCGATGATGGTGTGGCTCGTGTTGCAGTAATTCGCACAAATAATGGCCTAATAAAACGTGCAGCTACTAAACTTGCTGTTCTTCCCATAGAAATATCTGTTGAAGGCCCCAACCCTTCAACGGGGGGAGGATGTTAACCGCAGATACGTCCCTGCATTCTGCATTAAATATTTTCTACAATAAAATATTTGGTTTAGCCTTGAACTTCAATATTTGGCTCAACCTTGAAATTCTTTACATTCTTTGCTTTAAAAACTTACTGTAAATCGCACACGCAAGCGTACATAATATTTGCATGCAAACATACATACACACATATACATACATTGCCTTTTACAATTTCGTTTCTCTTATACAAGTAGAGGCCCAACTATAATATGCATAAGCTGGCTTAAGCTAATGTCAAAAAATGAACGAAAAGTCTGTCAAATGCTTAAGCAACTTATTGAAGACTTTTAGGTGGCTACAATGTACTTACATGAATCTAGAAACTATTATGCCACAGTTGCACATTTGTTTTATTCGTACTTTTGCAAAATAATACTTTTTTCTCAATAAATGAAATTTGTTAACAAAAAGGTGTTAAATAAACATATTAAATATACTTAATACCATTCATATGAGCCCTTGATTATGATAGTGGTATAAGTCATATATTTTATGTTTCGAGATATTAAGAGGTTTGTATTTTAAAGGATTAAAAAATATTTTTGTATTATGGAATAAAATATTTTGACAATTAAAGAGTATTTATTATGATTGTGAAATTTATAACTATTTTTAAAAGGTAGTGTGGTTTTAAAACGTTGAAATGACTTATACCATTTTCAAAATTAACTGCATGACTTTATAAATAACTTAAACCATCAAGAATAAATTTTTTGTTAGAAATTAACATTTTATTCAAAATTATTACAATGTAATTAGGTAATTTATTTTTAGTATTTAGGGAAAATAAAGAGTTTGTGGAAAATTGGTGGGATATATGGTAGTAAATCCATCATATCTTTTTTCTTCTGTTATCGGTCTAATGGTTGTATATAGTGAAAGAAAATCAATATTTTCGTATATTTTTGGCCTTCCTCTTTTGGTTGAAAGGTCTAACACTTTGAATTCGGAATTGTCATCCAAAGAAGTTTTATAAAACATTTTCTATGGAGATTTTTTTTAGAAATCTAATCCATTGTATTTTTAGCTAAGATACAGCTTCTCCATTGGTGTTTCTCTTTCTATTAGTCGTTGATTCTCTCAGTTATTTCGTCGAAATGAAATCTTTCCGAGCCATTTGTTGTACAAAAAAATGGGTTTCTCTTTTTACATAATTCTATAAAATAACTTATTCTTCTTCGCCGTATAATGTCTACAATTAATTATAAATAGTGCATTTTACATTAATAGGCTTAACTGATCATAACTGAACCGCCATCTGAAGCCATGACAACACTACTAATAATTATTTTGCCAAACCTTGAAAGCAAACTGACTTATACCACTATTAAAATATACAGTTATTGTAATTTGTTTACCAACCAAAAAAAAAAAAACTCAATTTATCAACTTAATTTTCATGGCATACTGCGAATTACTTCAGATTATGTTACTTTATTAGGATATGAAATAGCTGATAAACTAGATTTTAAAAATTTTTAACTTATACCACTTTCAATAGTTTTAAGAAAATTTCGAATGAAAAATTTAAAATTTTTTGCTGTTTGTGTAATTTTGGCCAAAAGTACTAAAAAATACAGCGGTGTGCATCACTCAACTCATAAACAATAAAATGCTCTAACTTTTTAATTACGATTATTATACAACGCCTCCCTTTTTTCTTATAGAAATTTTTTTTTAAAACATTTTATTTAAATTTAGATACAATTTGTTCACTTTCGTTCTCCATTGCAATTTTTTACGAATGTACATTCATATGTAAAACACAAAGCACAAACAGCTGTTTCCATACGGAATGTGCGATCGGTTTCGGACTTTGCTTAAGCAAATGACATTTGACGAAACTTAACGAAAAGTGTTGTTAAGTACATTATAGTTTGCCACATATGATTTAATGTAATTGCACAGTTGCTTAAGTTGGCTTAAGCTAGCTTATGCATATTATAGTTGGGCCTTTAGGTGGCTACAATGTACTTACATGAATCTAGAAACTATTATGCCACAGTTGCACATTTGTTTTATTCGTATTTTTGCTTTTCGTACTTTTTTTCTCAATAAATGAAATTTGTTAACAAAAAGGTGTTAAATAAACATATTAAATATATTTAATACCATTCATATGAGCCCTTGGTTGTGATAGTGGTATAAGTTATATATTTTATGTTTCGAGATATTAAGAGGTTTGTATTTTAAAGGATTAAAAAATATTTTTGTATTATGGAATAAAATATTTTGATAATTAAATAGTGCCAACAAGAGAGTATTTATTATGATTGTGAAATTTATAACCATTTTTAAAAGGTAGTTGGGTTTTAAAAGGTTGAAATGACTTACACCATTATCAAAATTGCATGACTTTATAAATGACTCAAACCATCAAGAATAAATTTTTTGTTTAAAATTAATATTTTATTCAAAATCATTACATTGTAATTAAGTAATTTATTTTTAGTATTTAGTAAAAATAAAGAGTTTGTGGAAAATTGGTGGGATATAGGGTAGTAAATCCATCATATCTTTTTTTCTTCTGTTATTGGTCTAATGGTTGTATATAGTGAAAGCAAATCAATATTTTCGTATATTCTTGGCCTTCCTCTTTTGGTTGAAAGGTCTAACACTTTGAATTCGGAATTGTCATCCAAAGAAGTTTTATAAAACATTTTCTATGGAGATTTTTTTTAGAAATCTAATCCATTGTATTTTTAGCTAAGATACAGCTTCTCCATTGGTGTTTCTATTTCTATTAGTCGTTGATTCTCTTAGTTATTTCGTCGAAATGAAATCTTTCCGAGCCATTTGTTGTACCAAAAATGGGTTTCTCTTTTTACATAATTCTATTAAATAACTTATTCTTCTTCGCCGTATAGTGTCTACAATTAATTATAAATAGTGCATTTTACATTAATAGACTTGCCTGATCATAACTGAACTGTTATCTGAAGACATGGAAACATTACTAATATTAAAATATACAGTTATTGTAATTTGTTTACCAACTAAAAAATAAACTCAATTTATCAACTTAATTTTCATGGCATTCTGCGAATTACTTCAGATTATGTTAAGTTATTAGGATTTGATATGAAATAGCTGATAAACTAGATTTTAAAAATTTTTTACTTATACCACTTTCAAAATCAAGGGCTCATATACAAATTAATAATTATTTTTAATATTTTTAAAAAATTTTGAATGAAAAATTTAACATTTTTTGCTGTTTGTGTAATTTTGTCCAAAGGTACTAAAAAATACAGCGGTGTGCATCACTCAACTCATAAACAATAAAATGCTCTTTCTTTTTAATTAGGATTATTATACAACGCCTCCCTTTTTTCTTATATAAATTTCTTTTTTTAAACATTTTATATTAAATTTATATACAATTTGTTCACTTTCGTTCTCCGTTACAATTTTTTACTAATGTACATTCATATGTAAAACACAAAGTACAAACAGCTGTTTCCGTACGGAATGTGCGATCGGTTTCGGACTTTGCTTAAGCAAATGACATTTGACGAAACTTAACGAAAAGTGTTGTTAAGTACATTATAGTTTGCCACATATGATTTAATGTAATTGCACAGTTGCTTAAGTTGGCTTAAGCTAGCTTATGCATATTATAGTTGGGCCTTAGTTCAGCAAAGAGATTTAATACCTAAAATAAATGTATGTATGATTGTGCACACACTTAATGCATCTTAATACATATCTCTTTTGAGAACTAAATTGTTTGTAGCATTGTATGTATGTATGTTTGCTTGTGTGTTTTAAATTCTTTCTGTTTGTGGTTCTTTTTATATTTAAGAAATAATTTTGTCATTCGACTTAAAAACTTTGAATAAATAACTTCATTCGGAAGTGAAAATTAATTGTGTTTTATTTGCTCTAGCTTGCAAAAAATATTGCAAGCTCAAAACAGTGATTCTTGGTGAAATTTAGATTGTTTAGTGAAATTCCGATCCTTTGGACATCTTTGGACGATAAGGACCAATCGTGTTGAATTTCATTAGCAAATTTTTAGAAACTATGCCTGACATATTAGTGGGCTTTAATTTGCTGTACCTCTATAGGTGTTTTAAATAAAAGACAAGTTACAATTAAATTTTTTATATATATTTTTTATTTCACAGAAACGATTTACAATCCTTTAAAGAACTTAAAACCCCTTTAGCAACATTTATGTTCGCCATAATCAAGACAAGTTTCGTGCATTAAATTTTAAACGTTTTGCACAAATATTTGACTTTCCAGAAAAAACTTTTCAAAAAAACGAAATGTTAAAATTTACTACCGATGGCAATTTACAAAACGAACTACTGACATTCGCTACACGACCAACAACACCACTCGTCTGGTCTGGTCTGGCCTGGTCTAGTATGGCTTGGTTTTGGTTTGCATGTTTGCGCTTGGTGATTTATTGTGCATAAATTTGTTGGATGAAAAATGTATAAAAGAATGGATTTCGTATGAAATTGCTTTTCATTTTATCATTGTTCTTAAAAGCAGTTAATCATTCAATTTCTTTTTTAGTGAGTGTTTTAACTTTTTTCGCTTTTAATTAAACGGACTTCATTGTATTTTTTTATATAAATAAACTTGGTTTTGAAAAAATATTTGTAATTAAAATGAAATGAAATAAATTTTGATTAAAAAGTACCAGAAATCTCCATTCAACTGAATCGCAATTGAGTAAATAATTGCAAAATTTAGTCTTGTCTTAGTTGATATAAGTATCTGTGATTTAGCTCTTCAACTTTTATAGCGCCACATAAACCAGAGACATATTTATCCCAGTAAGTCAGATTGTGAAAAAATACTTGTCGGAACAAATCGCTGCACACTTTTAGAGTTCTATGCAACTATGTTTTCACACTGCGCATATTGGGTTGAAATTGCTAAAAACGGCTCTTAATTCAGGCGTTAGAGATAGCACTTATTTTTTTCGTTTCGTAGTATTAAGTGGGTCAATACTACTTAAAAAAATCTTTTTTGAAAAAAAAAAAAAAATTTTTAACGCGAGGGGTGTTCGTTTGTCAGCTCGTATGAATATTTAAATTGCTTTGGAAGCTCCATTTTTAAAGATAAATGAATGAAATAAGGCCTATTTGAGTTTTCTAGGTTAATAACTCAACATACAAAAATTCAACGAAATCGATAAATTATTTCGTATAGCCCCCATACAAAATTTTCCCGGAAATAGGCCATACTAATTATTATTTATTAAAAATTTTTTTTATTAGTCTTCATATTCGCTGTCACTAAAATAAATAACATTGGAATTATTTTCTTCAGATATTTCAGGTAAAAATAGAAGGCCCAATACCTGCTGTGGTAACACGCTAATTTTCTTTTTGTAATGTTCGCTCATATTACTAATAATAGGATCAGAGCTTATTAAAAATCTATTGAAAATATCTTCATTGGACTTTTCACGACTCCATTTCCGTGAAAAATGTTCTCTGTATGATTAAAAACCTTTATTACGAGCTTCCTGTGCTTCCTCCGATAACTGACCAGTGCATGAGTAATAATCTGCGGACCATGTATTAAATATTTATGTAAAGTATTTTGCAGTCGATGAAATAAATTTTCTAAATTTTTCAAGATTAATCTGATGACCGCACGATACTGCAACTAAAATAGTATGTAATTTTTTGATTAGTTCAAGGTCGATTTTTGTAATTTTCGCAGAAGCTTCGGTATTTTACAAAAAACGTCATTTGACGTTGTATTTGAGTTTTCAAATCCTGGATTTGGTTGGTCAACTATAAGTCCTGTTTTTTGTCTTAACTCGATCTGTATTTTTTATCTGGTTTCATTCACTACTTTTTTTCACTTACATACATACTTACATACATACATGATTAGTGCAGTCAGTGCGTTGCTAAGCATACACGAATTTTTCTTTGATGTTGAAATAGAAAACAACGTTTTTCCTTCTTATCGCAAAAAACCCGCAAAATGTTTTTATATGATTTGTAAGTAGACATATAATAGAAAATTACAAAATTTTTATTTTTACCCAAGCTTCCCCAAACCGGATTTGAATTTCTACTTGAAAGGGAAAAATTATTGTTTTTTACAAAAATTTTCAAAAAAATATTAAAAATATTTCTACTATAAAAATATTTAACTGAGATACATATTTGAGTTTCCAAATACCTGAAGTTGAAGGTTCCATTGAAAAAATGTTACTTTTATGCTAGGAAAATACAAAAATTTAATTAAACAAACGATACCTCAGCTTTCAGACGTAAATATCTCGACATATGTACATCTTGACCGGCGCCTTAGCGCCACATAGAATCAAAGTTAACACAAATGAAGTTAAAAGCAGTCTAACTATGCTGGCTTATTGGCAGAAATTATACTCTGGCACTAGATTAGCTTAATATACAATTAGCTTAAATAAAATGTGGACTTTAGTTTTAGCGAGTAAATAGAATTTTATTAAATTCCTTTTAATAAAAGGAATTGGGAAATATTGTTAATCTCAACATATTTTACAAACAGAATACTTACAAATATTTTTGCAATCAAACGAACTAAAACATCTCTTTCTTTAAGTAAACTCTTTCAACCAATTACATAAGTTTTTCACATAAATAATAGAGTTATAATTCTATTGAAGGTCGTTAACCTTTGAAGGTGATTATTTTATTTCATTTCTCTATTGTTCTTTTTATATTTTCAAATTTGTTTACATCTTATTGCAATAAAAAAAATGGTTGTTGTATATTTTTTTTTGTTTTCCGTATTTTGTTGACACTAATCACGTACTGACATAAAGCAGTGTTGACTGACTGGTTATTGTCCTCTGAGTTTTCCACTTTGAGTTGTTGTTGGTATTTGTTGTTTACGCAAATACCCAGAAGTACTTCAAACAATTAAGGAGCAAATATTTAATAAAATATTCTTATAAAGGGTGGTTCAATTTTAAAGGGCCGATGTTGATTTTGAATAAAACACAAATTATTTAGGAAATTATTGTAATTTTTTTTGTTTTGATAATAAAATCACCTCCATCCGATGCTCTAAATTTTCGATGACGCTGAGGCATAGTTGCGGTTCTACGCCATTAACGTGCCGAATTATCTCATCCTTTAGCTCTTGTATTGTTGCTGGTTTATCGACGTACACCTTTTCTTTCAAATAACTTCAAAGAAATAATTTCAGCAGTGTCAAATCACATGATCTTGGCGGCCAATTGGCATCGCCACCACGTGAGATAACACGTCCATTGATTGATTGATTCGTTAGCTGTGTAGCAAGTGGCACCGTCCTGTTGAAATCACATATCGTCCACATCCATATCTTCCAATTCGGGCCAAAAAAATGGTGTTCGTTATCATCTCACGATATCGAACACCATTCACAGTAACTGCCTGACCGGCCTAATTTTGAAAAAAATACGCTGCCAGCCCATAAACTGCACCAAACAGTCACTCTTTGTGGCTGCATTGATTTTTCGTCAATCAGTCTTCGATTATCATTCGCCCAAATGCGGCAATTCTGCTTATTGACGAATACACTTAGGTGAAATCATCACTGAAAGTGATTTTCTTCGAATATTGATCAGCCACTGTTCCCACCATTCTGACCATTGACGACGTTTGGAATGATCAAGAGGCTTTAGTTCTTGAGTCCATTGCACCTTGTAAGCGTGTCTGTATGCATAATGTTCATCAACGACGAGCGTGAGAGGTTGTTGGGCACGAAGACAAGTTGAGGTGGACGGCTCTTTAGCCACACTATCGCGAACAGCAGCAATATTTTCTGCAGTACGAGCTGTATGAGCATGTACGCACATTTGGATAATTAAATTGACCGAAAAAATCACCAAGTGCACGATATACATTTTGATTGGAACGCCCATTTTCATAATAAGCCTGAATAACTTTAACGCGTTGCTCGATTGTGTATCTTTCCATGGTTCAAATTTGGTTAGTCTGAAATTGAGAAATCTCAATTTAAATGGAGAAAAAAACTTTAGGTGTGGTTTACATTCAAGATCGGCCCTTTAAATTTAACCTCCTAATACATAGAATTAAAGTTAAAAAAGTTCCTGTTAATCCTAAGATACTTTAAAAAATTATATGAATTTTATTTGAACTATTTTTGAATTAATAAATTATTTATTTAGGCTTAAGTTCTTAATTATAAAGAGATAAAGAAAAATTAGATATCAGCAAAGCAGAATGCATTTTCTAGACAGCTACGTCCGTCATTAGTACTCTTCGTATCGATCTACCCGGTAGTTTCAATTGTTATTAATTTTCTACTAAAACGAACTTATCAAAGAAAGAGAATCTGAGTAATTTTTAATTTTACATTATATTTCATAGAAGATAGAGCTTTTTGAAATTGTTTTAAACTTGTAAACTTTATTTCTTTTTTATATTATACTACCAAGCAAACATTTTTCTTTGACATTGTTAACTTCAACACTATTGTGTTAATAATCAAAAGTATACATTTGTAAAATAAAAAATATCTAATTGTTGTTAATTGCTAACCAAAAGATAGCTAATAGCAAGACAGATATATACCATTTTCAAATAAAAGAAAATATAGAAAGAGAATGAAAATAAAGAAATTACTTAATACTTAATACTTTAAAAAATTTATTTATTAATTTATATATTGCAACACTGATATTAGTATAATAAAGCTTAATGTTATTTGTATTCTATATTCTGAGAATTATATTTAAATATTATGAAATTTCAGAAATCACAGCAAATTTTACCAAAATTTCAAATTTAAAATTTTACCAACTCCAGTCCAGTAAGCCTTACATCTTTTATATTGGACAAGGTGTTAACCAATTCCCTGAAATGATTGTCTGCTTATTGAAATCCAATCCAAACGCAATAAATGATTACTTTTTTCCCAAAATCTTCCAAAAATACCTGAAGAAAATTTAACTGCAATGCGAAAAGCTATATATTTTTTTGAGATACCGGCAATCACAAAAAATAATATGGCTTTAATTATGACATACATATATTTAATAGCAAAAAAAATTTTTAGAGATATTTTTGGTAAGAATCGCATGCATCTTTGAATTCTTTGGGTGATTTTTATTTAAAAAATAAAAATTATGATAAATTCATATAAAAAGAAAAGCTCGAGTATTCGTTCTTTAAAACTAAAGGACTTAAAAATAATTTCTATATTCACTGTATCCTTCATTTATTTTTTATGTCCAAGAACAAACTTAGTATACTAGTAAGTATATTTTTAGACTATTCGATATCCAGAAGGTGTCAGTGGTTTTTTGTCAAGTAAAGAATCGATATCATGGTGTTATCATATCATGCTTTGCTGCAGGCTCTAATTTCGCGAACTGCTGAGACATGAGTTTTTTTCAATTCCTGTATATTTTCTACTTATTGTATGGTTTAGTAGATTTGTTTTTGAATGTCTGGGATAAAAGTGTTCAAAATGTTTGGATATTGTTTGTACATACGAATATCTTTCAAGTACGTTTTATTTCTGTTCTCTAGTATTGTTTACTTTAAAGCTTTGTCTCTATTATCTATATAAAACAAAAGACTACTCTTATGTGTTAAATGTGTTGGTGTTGGCTTTTATTGAAGCCAATTAAGGCGTATTAAATAAAGAATGGGTGACAACAACAGAGAGATTATTTTATCACGATAGATGAAGGAGGTCAATTGGTTGGGAGGTTAGAAACAAATAAAAGCATAACCGTTAAGCATGTGGGAAAAGTGAAGTAGTTGTCAAATGGTGGTAGATTTTATTGATGGAAATAATGAATTGAGTTATAGCTAATGTACATATACAAATACATATGGACGGAGCCGTGAATTGAAATATAACATTAAGGTGGCTGGAAATAATTGGAAAAAGTTTTTTGTGAAAAAACTTTATCTAATTAAAATTTTTCTTGTTAATTATGCTTCGAAAAAATATTCTGAAAATAATAAAGAAATGTGGAGTGGCCTACACTCAACTTTACCACAGCTCATGGAAAACGATATGTTTATGGATATTTTATATAAAATATAAAAGTTCAAAGTATATTCAAATTGAAAAAAGAATTATTTCCGCTTTGCCTAAAATCTCTTCATCTCCATACACCAAAAGATCATGCTGAATTTCATTTTAATGTGTCACACCGCATGACCTGTAGGGCCTTTAGAAAAAAACGCTAATAGAGTCAAGTAGTTGGGTCTTCTGACCCAACCACTTGATATGATGTCTAGAGGTTGATATGATGTCTAGAGGCCGAGAGGCTATGTCGCCGTGCACATTTGAGGATGACTGTTGAAAACGAAAAATTTCTTGTCTTGTAATTTCTTCTAATTATTCTTTATTAGTATTTCTTAATTCCTGATGGTGCTACACAAAGGAGTAACGAAATATCGAATTAAAAAAACATAAGACCTGAAACAATTATTTGTATCTGTATATATAAAGTGCAAGCTGCCTACACCAGTGAAGTAATCTTTCTAAAAATTTTCACAGTTTGTTAATTTTATTTTTCTGATATTCGACGTGGGCGTGGCACCTCCTATACAAAGTAAATATTTATCATAGTGTAGCTTGGTAACAGTAATAGGAAGCACCTTGAAATTTATCACCCGTAACCTCTATATTAACGTACATAATTTAGAGAAAGGTAGACTGGATTGGAATAGTGGGCGTGGTACCTCCCATGCAAAGTGAAAAAATATCATAAATGACCATATCCAACTTTAACTTCTACGAGTTACATCTAACAAATCTATTTTTAAGGTTCCGTACTCAAAGGGTAAAAACATTACCCTAATGTTTTCGCTACAATGTCTGTCCGTATGTCAGCTCCTTTATCTCCGGAACCGTAAAAGGTAGACTCTCTCACAGAAGATGTATAGCTGTTGCCGCTACAGAAACGAATACAAAAACTTATATGGTGTTCTGATAGAGACATGTTATTCACGTATATGTATTTATTTTTTGAACTGTAGGAGGCATACACTTAAAATTTACAAACAGTAATTAAAAGTTAGTTCGCTATATAAACATGTATAAAAAATAAACCTAAAAATTGAAGGGTGTTCCGATAGTGACTTGTTTTGCATATATATAGCCTAAGTTTTGAACCATAATAGGTAGGCTCTTGAAATTTTCACAGAAGGAGAAATGAAAATACCAAATAATTCTAAAACTATAGGATGTTCCGAAAGTGACGTGTTAGTTGCGTTTATGTCTTTATTTCTTGAGCTGTAGAATGTAACTATTTAAACTTTCCAGGTAGTATTAATATCTACTATGTTCGCTTTATAAACAAGTACACAAAATTAAACTTAAATTTAAAGGGTTTTTCGATAGTGGCGGGATTTGCATGTATTTGGCCTAAGTTTTAAACGAAAATAGGTAGACATGAAATTTCTACAGGAGGTGTATTACTATGGCCACAATAACAAATAATAAAAATTAAAGGGTGTTCCGAAAGTGCATGATTTGCAAGTATATGGCTTTATTTTTTTAACCCATAACAGGTACGCTTGAAATTGGTACAGAAGATGTGTTGCTTCGGCCGCTATGACAATAACTAAAAATTAAACGGTGTTCCATCAGTGACATGTTTGTCACGTATATTACCTTATTTTTTGAACCGTAATGGGTAGGATCCTGATATTTTTATAGAAAGTGTATTACCATGGATATAACAACAATTACTAAAATTTAAAGGATGTTCCTATAGTGATGTCATTTATTTCCGCTATATCAAAAAATATATAAAAATAAAATTTAAACAGTTTTGAGAAAGTGACAAATATTTAGGTATGTACATACATATGTAGCCTAATTTTTGATCTGGAACGAGTAGAAACCTTAAATATGCACAGATTACGTATAAATTTGTCATTTATACCAAGAAACACAAAACTAAAAATTATAGGGTGTTTCGATAATGGCACGATTTTGCATAAAACAAAAAGTAGCTTTCATTATTAACTGAAGGTTGGCTGAAGCAACAACAAATATAAGGTGGTAAATATTAAGGTAGTGGTAGTCTTCGTTCTCACCAACTGACGATTGATAATTGAATACAAGTTTTCTCGTATTCCTTTATCTGGGTTTGGTTGGTTAAATATATGATGCTGACAACTAAAACACTACCCAAAGTAGATAGATACGAAGAGTGCTGATGACGGACGTATCAGTCTAAAAAATGTGCATTCCGCTCTGCTGGTGTCTAAAAATTAAATTTTCACAATTTTTCTTTTGACTACAAATTTCATTGTATATGATATCTTCTTACATTGATACCGCAGTATGGGTATTCATACCCTGCCGTTGATGTAATATGGGTATTCACCCAGCGTTGTTAGCTTATATAAACACATTTAGATTGTTTTATAATAAAAATGTAAAAGTTTATGTTTTTAAACCGTTATTAATTTAATTTTGGTTTTTGACAAATTTATTGTTACTTGTTGTGCAAAAGAGACAGCATACAATTTGGAGAAGTGATTATGTTTAAGGGAAATATGTATAAAGAGTAAATTCGTTCTTTGTTTTAACACAAGATTAATACTATGACATTAAAAATAAAAATTTATCTCCAGAAATAATATCTAAAGTATCGCTTAAGTTCAATTTATTTTCAAATTTATGCGTTCTAGTAAAAACGTTCTTAAAACCCTTACATGTACTTAACTAATATTGCAAATACACAATATTGCAAATTAATACTGTAAAACTTGTCGTGACAGTCTTAAAAGACATTTTTAATATTTTCACCTTGTTTTTTGTTTTTCCAGGGAATATTTAAAATTAAACGAAACAATGTAACAAGTTCTACTTACTCATCTTTCTGAATGTTTTTTTTTTTTGCCTTTTTCGCTCACGAAGAGTTTCATTGCCAGCCAGCATTCGTTTATGGGATTCTTTTTTAATAACCTCCTGTTGAGTGGCAAATGAAAAGCTCTTTAGTTTTTAATACTGTTTCTCTTAATATTGTGTTGCAATAAGCAACATCAAAGCTGCCAATAAAATGCATCTCGTAACTTTTTTTTTTTTAGTATTTATTTGTTTTGTAGTTGAAACATACTTTGTTTTTATATTCACTTCTTTTTTCCTGGAATAGTGAGTATTTAATGAAATGTAAATTGTTCAAGAATTGGTGAATGAACAATTTTTTTTACCATATTGATAAAGTATAGATGGAGGGAAATGCTGCTGCTTTTGTTATTTCGTTTATTTATTTTTTGTGAAAAGGTAGTAAAAGGTTTTTAAGTAGATTTTGCTGGAAAAAGGAAAGTAGAAAAAAGCACGAGATTTAATAACAATATTAATTTTGTAAAAATTGTATTTCTTGGTAAAATTTTGGACTGCAAGCAAATCGCTCAAAAGCAAAAAAAAAAAATGAAAAATTTCCCAATTCATATAGAATTGAGTGGTACTTCATATGAAAAGTAACACAAGAATGTTGGGTTATTTTTCATAATGAATAATATTATAAAAATGTTTTAATGGATGATTGCAATTTTTTTTTGATTTTTTTTTATATTATGAAGAAACTTACATGTATACCATTATCCGACCGGCTATTAAATTGAAAATAGATCCAATGCAGGATAAATATGATGCCTATCAATAATAATGAATTAAACTGTAAAAAAATTATACTTAACTGTACATAGAAATATTATTTTAGTTTCACAAATATATATTGTCTGTCCAGAATTTAGCTGTTATGCAATAGTAAGTGATCGTAGTGATTAGTTGTATCTACATTGGGTGGTGTTTCGTTGTAAACATCATCTATTTAAAAAAACCAAACTAAGGTAATAGAATACGAGAAATTTTTATTCAATCATCAGTCGTCAGTTGATGGGGACGGAGTCTACCACTAACTATAACTTTCCTCTTGTTTGATGTTTTTATTTAATACTAGCTGTGCCCACACACGTTGTGTCCATCCTGACAATATTTTGTTCGGTTTTGCATCCAACTTAAAAAAAATATATAAAGTTTCAACACATGAGACTTTACTATACTAAGTGCCACATTTTGTGGACTTTTGAAGCCTCTGGCAAAACTAACTGCAATACATTTCTTTCGGCCGTCTTAAAGTTAAACTTTGTTGAGTGCACGCCCTCATGTGTCAATTCTTCCATCGATTGCATCTCCAGGTGATGCATAGGACGCGACGTGTCAAGAGCTTGCGACTTTCAAAGGTCTTATTTGGCAGTCGCATAGCAGGTGCAAATGCCCGCTGACCATAATTGATACCACTTGTAAGGTTAAGATGGATAGTAGCAGTGTCGAAAATGTTAAAAAGTGGTTAAAAAGGACTAGTCGCGAACGGCACGCCTCCGGTGCCACGGCACGGGTCGGTTGTATTTTGTTGCCTCGTCCATGAAAGCCGTCACTGCATGGTCCTTTTCTTTACGTGCATATTTGTGGGACTAAAGTCGACAAATCAAATTAAAAAAAAACTAAAATCAAAGAACTAGACAGTCGATGACTCTGTGGATAAACCTTCGGGAGGGGACGTATCTCTGACGGACATACACAGGGACATCGAATGGCAGGAGGAACAGCTAAGGACGCAACTCGGGGGTTGGACGGTCTGCTGGAGCTGTTGAGAGATTCCTCTTTAGTGAGTGAGGCTGCTCGAATTTCGGGGGTGCTGCTCTAAACTCCGAAGAGGTGTTGGAAGCCTGTGGTGGGAGGCAGAATTCTGAGAGCCTCTTTGTACTATCTGAATATGTAAAAAGAAACTCTATGCTATTAACGGCCAGGGAGAGGCATCTTCTCAGGAAGCACAGGCAAAGTGTCGCTAAATTCGAGAGGATTTATAGACTAGTCAGTGCACTCCTGGGTTTAACCTCTACCAAAGTACAGGAGGCGAATGTTATCGCTGTTAAAAGTGTTTGGGGCGGTATCGGCTGGTGCCCCCTGTCCTATGGGTATGGAAGATGTTCTGGTTGTAACCCACAAGGAATACAACCGTACCTAGTGTTGGGGGTAAAGGACAGCTTACCAAAGCGCTT
This sequence comes from Phasia obesa, assembly GCA_949628195.1. Taxonomy (NCBI): domain Eukaryota; kingdom Metazoa; phylum Arthropoda; class Insecta; order Diptera; family Tachinidae; genus Phasia; species Phasia obesa. The sequence goes on from OX451218.1 coordinate 73,566,381, forward strand.
AAGTCTTCGGTGCGAGCTGCTAAGGTTAAGCAACCTACGCCTTTTAAAAGATATGAGGGAATGAAAGTCCCCACAGAAATCGCCTAAGGCTTCCCATAAGGGGATAATAATGCAAGTGAGGTCTGGGGACAATCAAGTCTCCACCTCAAAGGATATTAAGAATTCTATGAGCCAGGAAGGTTTTCTACAGGCAACAGTCATTAATATAGATAACAAGAGCAATACTCCAACGTTTAGAAATAGGGTTAGGGAAGAGGTTATAAATATCACTTTGATCTATAATAGGGACCTGGTATTAGACTGGAATGTTTCTATGGACTTTTTCTTTTCTGATCAGAGTAGAATAATAAATCAACCAAAGCTTGACCAAAGTGTAGACTCTAAGTTGGGGGACAATTCCTTAAATGGAAAGTCACAAAGGAAAGTGAACAAAATCAATTAACTTGTTCTAGCCTGCCCAAAAATCGAGCCGTATACATCTGCTGGCCCGGATGTAGTTTTCCAGCCATGATTCAAAACAACCGAGCACATATATTGATGCTGTTTAGGGACATCTTTAGTTAGAGGTGTCATACGCAAATTGTGGAGAGAGGTTCGGGTAATTTTTATACCCAAGGCTGGCGTTTAGCCTATCATCTCTTCTTCTGAAAGTTCTGAGAGGAGTGATAGCTGTGATCACTAACCTTTGCGCCATTACAGCAAGAACCGGTAGACGGGTTACCGGTACATCTGATTTCTGTAGGATGTGCGAAAATGCAGAGGAGTTGGAAACTGTAGAGCATATCGTGTGAGACTGCTTAGTATTACAAGGCCGCAGACTTAGATAGCTAGGTGAAAGATTTCTCGATGGGCTCTACAACATCGCACGGTGCCAACTCGAAGTGCCGTAGGCTTCATTAAGAAAATCGGGTGGCTGAGTGATAGGTAGCAGGACGCATATAATGATCTTTTTTCTTTTTGTTTTAGTTTAGCTGAAGGGAATCACATTGGACTCTCCAGGTCTCCTAGTGGATGTGCCATTATTGGCACAACCTTTCTTAACATATCCTAACCTGGGTGTTCGCCGTCTCTTTCAAATATGATTCAGAGTAATGGTACATCTGTTTGTATATAACTCATGTAGCAATAGGATAGGACAGATACCTAGATTTCAGTTTGGAAGATTGGATAATATAGAAAAGCATAATATTTCTAAAATAAAATATGTACCTGCCTTCTTGTGGTAACGTAGAGTATTTTCTTAGTAAAACCCTTTTCTTTGTATGATATGATATAATCCAAAACTAATTTAGTTTTTTTTACAAAAATTGTATCCACATCAAGCGATAAATTTTATTTTTCGTTGCTTTACAAATGACCCTTTTTCTTGACTTTCTCTAATATTTGCTAAATTTGCTATTATTCTTATTTTTTATTATTATGACATTTATTTATCTTTGCTATTTACTCTTTCTTGCTTTAATACAAATTTATGTAAAGTTTTCAGTTGTGTGTTTTATTTACAGTCCATTAAGTTTTCCACATGTAGCAAAAATCAATTTAACTGAAAGATTTAATTTAGTGTTTAGTATGGTAAAATGATATCACATAAAAGAAGCTTGGACGACAAAATGTTTCGCAATGTTTTTTTTGCATATAATAAATGCTATAAAACAATTTACGTAGAATTTGCGTACAAAAATACATTTGATTTTTTTTTTTACAAAACTTACTAAATGAATATTTCAATTAATGTAAAAGTTCCTCAGTTCTTAGAATTTCTATGTTAGAGATAATATCGTTTTATTGAGTTTCGTTATTTTATTAGAATACTTCCAAGTGATGGGCGTAATTTCTAAGGATTACTCGGAAGGTAATGCTTGTCGATTATTTTATGTCAGTTTATTCAGAAAGACATCCTTAATAATGCTTCAAATTACTAGCTATTACACTGAGGGGAAAACGACGTTGAAAAATCGACAACGAAAGTGGTCACTTTGTCACTTTTGTTTGACAACGGGTGTTATCATCTTGTAAACGAACGTGGTCGAATTGGCAACCTGTAAACAAGCGTTGTCGAATAGACAACAACCGTTGTCAACTCTTCAACGAACGTGCTCGAATTAACAACGAAATGTTGTGAAATACCACGAGTTTTACTAAATGCTTTTTATTGTCAAAATTTCATTCAATTTATGCAGACGCATTTCTAAAAATAACAATATGGATGGAGTAATCTGCTATTGGACATTGACCCCAAACGACTAGGGACATTGTGATGCCAAACGATTCAATCCTTATAGTCAACGATGATAGTGAAGATAAAGAAATTAAAAAAAATTGTTACAAACCATTAATTAGGAATCAATTTTCGATCACTTAAAATGTAAGTAAACCAAAGTTTAGAACAACAATGTTTAATATGAACTTTTGTTTTTCTAGGTTTTATATAGAACAACTTAAACAATTTTTTATAGTATAATTTAGGATTTGAAAAACTGTTAAATAAAACATCAAACGAAAGTCACGGCCTAAATGTTCTGATGAAGATAAAAAGTGACGTGTGAACATAGATATTATATACCCAGTTAGTATTATTATTTCGGACGTTCTAAGCAAAGATTACCAATTCTGGATTTTATAAATTCACCGTTTCATGTGTATTCTATTTATAGAATAGAATTTATTTAATATTTTGTACTAGTAATTAAAAATATATTTTGTGAATAAAATAAATTTATAAAAAATTATGATCCAATACAATCTGTTTTATTATTATGGTAAATTTGGAAAGGAATGAGTATTTACAAATCGAAAACGGTATGGTGTCAACTTTACAACGGTGTGGTGTCAAATCGACACCGGTATGGTGTCACTTCGTTGTCATTTCAACAACCCTTCGTTGTCGAATTGACACCGTTCGATTACAGTTTGAGCACAAATGTGGTTGACACACTTTCGACACCATATGTGGCCGTTTTGTAAACGGATGGTGTCACTTTTTCTCTGGGTATAGGCAAGCGATTAGATTTTCGAAAAACTGTTCACTAATTTACTCCTAGCAACGATAATGCAGCCTAAATAGCAACTTTAGTTCAATGAAATAATCTCTGATAATTAGGAGACTATTTAAATGACCACTTAGATGAAAGGATTCCTTGTTCCAGAATCAAATATTGCTATAGAACGAAAATCGAATTGTGTGATGAAGCCTCCTACCATTGTAAATCAGCTTCAATTATTAAATTTTCACTATAAGGAACTTTTACGATTATGTAAGATATACTCGTACACGCAGAGAATAAAAATGGTTATGCTTTTGTCCCAAGAACCATCTTAAGTTCTCTGTAACAACATATGGCTGCGATGAAAAGCCTATAGTTGTTTTAATCATTACTACAGGCTTTTACACGATAAACAAGTTTTTGTTACTTCTTGAAAATGGTCACTACACTAAAAAAAAAAAAAAAAAAAAATGCAACATGGTTGGTTTGAACTATAAAATTTTCAAAGCATAACTAAAAATTTACTAGTGATCCAAAATAATAATGTATTTATAACCATAATATATTATTAGTAAACAAATAATGATAACTTTTGCTCTTATGTAACCATAGTATGACTAAAAACAAAAAAAAAAAAATAATGTTTGGTTTTAGAAGTTTTTTATTAAGTTTTTAAAATTATTAGAATACTAGCTGTGCCCACACATGTTGTGTGCTTTACGACAATATTGGGTTCGATTTTGCTTTGAAAGTAAACCACACCAAATTTTAAGACTCTTAATTTTATAGTGCTTCACGTATTTACTTTATATAAAGGTACCCATCCCTGGATACAATTTTAATATTTATAAAAAATTCTAAATATCTAAAAATTATTGTAAAGCTCTGTAAAAGGTGTTTTAAATATTTTAACAATAATGTAATTTCACAAAGTAAAAATTCAAATCGAATACAAATTTTATTCAATTGGCTATTTGGCAGTAAGTAATTCATATTTTGTAATTATTTAAAAACAGCGTCATCTGTTGAACAATCGGTTTATGCTAAGGTACCTCCTCACAAAATTTTGTTAAAATCCATCCAGCATCTTTTGCGTGATGCGAACACAAATGAAAAGCATGTGTATAAATAATTTCATGGGTTTATCTTTCAAAAATATTAATTTTCTTTTAATACCTAAAAATTTTTTGAATGCATTAAATGAAGCTAAGCTAATTAAAATGTTATGCCTAAGTTGTAAAAGTTGCTACTCGTAAATGTGTGGATTTTAATTTTAATACGGTTCCTTTTCCTAAAGGGTAGAATCGTAATAGATTTATTAAATAAAATGAAAGTTAAAAATTTAAGACAACTAGGTTTTAATACTGCTGAATTATTATTCCAGGTGATTTTTTCGATAGCTTCGGGGTTCATTTACAGTGAATGAGTAAATATAAACAAGAGAAAGAAACTTAACAGGATAATAAAATATTAACAAGAGAACAAACTGGTGGTTAGTGCATATCAGAGAATGACAAAAGTATAATTTTTAGTACTTATTAATTATTTGAGGCCAAACATGTATATATCTGTATACAGTTATCAAAACGACCACATACGGTGTCGAAAGTGTATCGACCACGTTTGTACTCGAATTGTACACGGACGTTGTCAATTCGACAACGAAATATTGACAACGAGGGATTGTTGAATTGACAACGAACCTGTACACTTTGACACCGTATTGTTGTCGAATTGACGCCATACCGGTGTCGAATTGAAACCATACCGTTGTCAAGTTGACACCATACCGTTGTCGATTTGTAAATGCTCATTCCTTTCCAAATTTATTATAATAAAACAGATTGTAATAGATTAAAAAAATTTAAACTTATTTTAATCACAAAATGTTTTTTTTAATTATAAGAACCAAAATATTGAATAAACTTAATTCTAAAATAAATTTAATATTTATGCTCACAGGTCAATTTTTATTTTCATCAGCATATTTCCTTTGATGTTTCATTAATTGGTGTCATCAAATCTGAAATTATATCACAATAGAATTGTTCAAAATGCTCTATGTAATTCCTATCGCAATTTCTCTTACCTTGGTTAAAACTCCCCCGATTTTTGCAGCAAAATGACGCTAATGCATTGTTGGTGGTGTCATTATTTCTAAACCATTGGTCCACTTTGGTAAGCACAGACAGCAATTTCGAACTGTGAATTTATATAAACATAAAAATAATAATCCGTTTACAATCAAAACATTTTATTACCTTTGTTTTTTTTCAGCCAAAGATCTTCTTTCTGAATTCCTCTCGCAGACTTAATAGTGGCAGTGCTTCCTTTAAAAGTTTCTCCATTTGTTTTGAGACAATCTGCAATAGAATATTGCTCTATATTGATATTTGAAAAAATGCGGTTAGATAAATTGAAGGAAAATAAAACAATGAAAAATATTTACTACTGTCAATTTGGGCATGTTTGTTGAGAAGTTGACAACACTCGTTGTCAATTCGACCACATTCGTTTACAAGTTGACAACTTGCGTTGTAATTAAAGCACGTTCGTTGTCAAATTGAAAACATTCGTTGTCAATTAGACCACGTTCGCTTACAAGTTGACAACACCCATTGTCAAACAAAAGTGACAACGAAAAGGTATCAAATCGACCACATTCGTTGTCGATTTTGCAACGTTTTTTTCCCTCAGTGTAGCTACAGCTCAAACAACATACCATACACACATACTCATATCAATTTCAACTTAAATAACTACAAGTATAGGCAGAGAATATGTGTTCGCATATTTGTTCATTAATTTTTGCAATACAACTAAGTATAAGTAAAAGTTGGATAAAGTATTGGCTATACCCATACTTGTAAGTATAGAGTTGGAATAAGTACAATTATGTAAATACTCTAAGTATACTTAGAGTATTTTATAAATATATGTAACTATATGTATTAATTATTACACAATTTAAAAATACGTTTATTCATTCCTTCATCCCAATATAAAACTTATTTTGGTTTTCCATACTTAACCAATGTTCGATTATAAACAAAATATTGCCAAACATCATACACCTTTTTATACACACAATTACTAAAAGTAGTTGTTTTATTTATAAGTATACTTAGAGTATTATAAGTACTTTTCCATACTTGTAAGTATTAGGTAGTTATAAGTATGGGTATGACACATTATCTACCTACAACCAGTTGTACTCATACATGCATTACTTATACATTTTTAAGTTCGTTGTGTATAAATAATGTCTGTTATAAGTATTGAGTACTTCCATACTTATTTCACTGCAAATGAGTATGTGTAGATATTTTCGGTGTATAAGTATAAGTATAGGTATAACTAATACCTAAAAATATGTGTAAATACTTAACTACATTTATTTTAAAGGTACTTTATCTCTGGTGCATATTACATGATGTATTTTTTTTCTTTGCTTTTTTACTTTATGTGGTACATAAATTCTTATTTATGGTATTTTATATTTTAAGTTGAATATTGCATGGTGGGTTCATGTGTAAATTCGACTCAAAATTTACGATTTGTTTATGTTGATGTATTGGGTGGTTAATTTTAAAGGGCCGATGTTGAATGTGAACCACACCTTAACGTCAAGTTTTTTTCTGCATTTAATTTGACATTTCTCACTTTCAGACTAACTCAATTTGAACCATGGAAAGATACACAATCGAGCAACGCGTTAAAGTTATTCAGGCCAAACAATGCGTTAAAATTATTCAGGCTTAATATGATGTGAATGATCAATTTTCAAAGAAAATCATCTTCAGTGATGAGGCACATTTTCACCTCAGTGGATTCGTCAATAAACAGAATTGCCGCATTTGGGCGAAGGATAATCCAAGAGTGATTGTCGGAAAATCAATGAACCCATAAAGAGTGTCTGTTTGGTGTGGTTTTTTGTGGCTGGCGGCATCATCGGGCTGTATTTTTTCCAAAATGAGGCCGGTCAGGCATGTACTGTAAATGGTGTTCGCTATCGTGAGATGATAACGAACGTTTTATGGCCCGAACTGGAAGATATGCCACACAGCTAACGAAACAATTGCTCTTTTCCGCGACAAATTCAATGGCAGTGTTATATCACGTGGTGGCGATGTTAATTGGCTGCCAAGATTATGTGATTTGACACCGTTGGACTTTTTTCTTTGGATTTATTTGACAGAAAAGGTGTACGTCGATAAGTCAGCAACAATTCAAGAGCTAAAGGATGAGATAATTCGGAACATTAACGGAATAGAACTTTAATTATGCCTCAGCGTTATCGAAAATTTAGAACATCGGATGGAGGTGTGCTGCTGATGTCGCGGAGGCCATTTTGCCAATATTTTGTTCAATACATAATTGAACCATACCAATAATATCAAAATAAAAAGAAACGACAATTATTTCCTAAATAATTTGTGTTTATTCAAAATCAAAATCGGCCCTTAAAATTTAACCACCCTTTATAATAACCAATAAGCAAGCACAGGTAATAATACATCAATCAAATGCTAGTCAGACTCACACACGTGGGGTTTCGTACTATGTTCAATAAAATATTAAAAGTACAAGATGTTAATTTTTTCAAGTCTCATGGGACACCCTTCAATTTTTAAATATTTCTTTGTACTAGATCATAATACTACATACTCATTGTAAATATTAAGTATCTGCCTATAACGTTCAGAAGAAAAGGTTGAATTCCTAAAATTCGCGACATCTAGCGAAAACCTATCACGTATCCCTGTCAGCTTATTACTGTTCAAATATAAGACTAGAGCAATATCGTTCTACTATCGAAACACTCCTTAAACTTTTGGTTTCATTTTTGTACTTTTTTGAAAAATATTCAAAAATATTGAAGATACAATAAATTATGAAAAAAAAAAATTTGTTTGTACTTGTTATAGAGGACAAATTATACATAAGTTCTTTGTGTAGATTTAATGTGCCTTCTTATTCCGATTCAAAAATAAGTCTGCATAAATTTGTGTCGCTTTCGAAAAACTATTTAATTTTTATTTTTATTTTTTTTTGTTATAGTGTAAAATTATGTCCGAATTTTACACACTCTGTATAAATTTACGTTAAAAAATTTAAAGCCACATTCGCGAATATCGCATCACTATCGGAACATCCTTCCAATTTAAGTAATTGTTGTTGCAGCGCCTTTTTATGGCAATATCAAGAGCCTACATACACGCAAAGAAAAACCATGGATGAGGTAACCATAATCTAAGAGCAACATATTATTGTTAAATTATATGGTCACTATTCGTGGTCGCGACACTTGATTTTCTCAAATGTTATGTAAAGAGGAACCAGAATGTGGTAAGATTTATTTTTTAAATCAACGACTTTATGATTTATTGTAAACCTTTTAAACTTTCTTTTGCACCCTGTATTTTTTTAATAAATACAAAAATTTATTTGTTTAAGATGTTTCTTGTTGAATTTAAAAAGTTTGAGATGTAAGACACTTGTAACATTTGAACGATTTTAATTTATTCCCTTATAACTTTATTCGAACCTACACTCTATTTCTCGTGAACGAGCGAAAATCCAGTAAAAATATATGTATAAAGTAATGAAAAGCATATGGGAAGTACTTTAATAAAATGTTGGCTTATTGCCACATATGAATTTCAAATAAGTAAACATCAATTTTATGTATTTGTAATGAAATTTTTTCCATCTTGGTATTATTGCTAAGGTTAGAAGAAAATAAATCTGCAGGGTTTAGTAATGTTTAATTTTTTCTATCATCGTCCTTGCTGTAGTTTGATTGTGGTAATAAAGTTGGCAACAAAATACAGCATTACAACTGATGAAATTATTATTATTCTCTTTGTATCAACAGAAATTTTGTGTTGGAATGTATTTTGAAAGATGCAATTTATTGATAAATTACAAGTGATTTGTATATTTATTGCTCATGTTCCCTTGCCATCACAGATGAAATCAGTAAAGTGTATTATTTATGGGTATTTGTGTTTACTATCAATTTAAGGGCTTGTTCTCTTTCCACAGGTGCAAGTGTTTGTACTTTGTATTAAATATTTATGTATATTATTCTTCAGGGTTGATGTAATGTGGCTGTTCATAAGAGACTCTTCTTTGATTGCTTCGCTCAATCAAATTATTATGATTATGATTAATGATTATTAGTTGAAATTCATAAAACAGGGATTGATACAAGGTGGTTTGTTTATGTGCGAGGGTTAGGAATAATTTATGTTCACGTTTTTGTGTGGGCACTTGATATATTTAGCGGTAGGTGAAGACATGTTGTTCTCTTTTTGTTATTCGTATTATTTATATCCGGGTAAGTTAATTCTTTAATACAAGTAAATATAGATTTAGGTAATATAGATGTAAACACATTCTAAGAAAATCTGCAAATTTTAGGAAATTTAGCAATGAAGATGACTGAAAAGTAAATGATTAATTTAGATGTCTTCTTAGCATGCTTCAGTTTTGGAACAAAAACGCTATATTTTTAATTCAGCAACAGCAATTCAGTGTTGAGACAAAGTTTTTGCACAACGTGCAATTATGCGGTATTGCAGCGCAATAAAACTTAGATTATTTATGGTAGACAAAGCAAGCTTATACACTGAACCAAATTTCGTAGGTAATATTAACGAAACAAAACCTTAACGACAAAAATAAACCAATTTATTTATTTAATATTATGCTAATTACCCATAACGTTTTATAATTAAAATGCAATTTATTTGTTGGGAGAAAAAAGCTAGTTCCTATACGTATTTCACTGGTTACTCAGGCACGATTGCCAGATTACGGGATTTTCCCCTAGATTTAGGGGATTTTTTTATTTAGGGGACAATTTGGGGTTAAAATTTGTAAGGGGATAAAATTGGGGGTTAAAAACAAATATTAGCGAAGTCCACCAATAATATTTAGTACATATAATTATGTGTGGTCCTCTTATAACTTAACCTTATTACTTGAATTGCTTGAAAAGCTTAAAAGTAGTATGTTTATAGCGATGGAGGAGCTGTTTTTCCATACAAATTTGGGATCATGCATACGCTATAGTCGGTATTGTTAGTTGAGTGATTGGTATGTTATATTTTGTATATAATATTAATGTAAAGTAAAGTAGGGTGATTGAAGTGTGTTTTTGCCGATTGAATCATTTTGTGTGTCTTGTTATTAAATAGTCTTATCAGTCAAGTTCCGTTTTTGTTTACGAGTATAAAAAAATATTTTTGTTGTCAATTTATAGTTTTCTTAGCAAAATGAGGTCGTCGTTGTCGCACAGTGGCGCCTTTTCTTAAAACCCGTGCCAAAAATACAAAATTTCATGACAAAATTTTCTGAAATAAATGAAAACATCGTATAAAAAACTACTTACTGATCACAATTCAAAAACGTTTTCCATAATTGCAAAAAAATTATAGTTTGTGGAGCTGCTCAAAGTCTACAATTTTTTAGAAATCAAAAAAAGGGTGATCTTGAAAAAATAAATGTATTTTAAAATTAAAGTGTCAGAAACATAGCCGTTTGATTACAACTTTTTTGGTATTTTTTTTTAAGGTATGTTTGTTTTTTATTAAAAGAAGTAGTAAAATGTTTAGCAGATGCCCTACTTTTTCGTCAGTAGCCGCTTTTTAGACACCCTATATTTAGGTCATTTTTACAAATAAAATAGAGCATATCTAAAAATGGTCTCGCCCATATTTTCTGAGCATATTTGCTACATAAAACTTTAAATAATTTTACTAAGTTTGGCCGCCGTAAGTTGCCGCTGTAGGTGAAATAAGAAGAAAACTGTTACAACCTCATAGCGAAAACGAGAAAAAATGTTTTCTCATTTTTAAAGTATGTAAAAAAGATGTGTCCAAAATGTGAAAAGAAATAAAAATGGGTTTCCAAATTTTTTTTACTGCAGCAATTTTAGTGTAAAATAAAGTTGTTTGTTGCATCTTTCAGAAGTATTATGTCTTAAGTTTGTAAAAGATAAATATAAATCAAGGTCCGACATTACAAAAGCTGTGGTGCTTGCAAGCCCAGTTCGACTGCAGAGAATCAAAGGGAGTATTCCTACTCCACCAAATGCTTTGACCACAAAGTATAATATAGAAAAAGCCTTAGCGGTGTTTATGGAATTGGGATTGTCAAAGGAAAAATATTATATTTTCCTGGATACAAAAAGATTACATCTGCCAAAAAAGAAGCAGATGTAATTTTACCTCTACAGAAGTATCGGTAGAGGTAAAACTGCAAGACTTAATGGATAATACAGCCAAATGCCTTATTCAAAGTTTGCCTGAGGAGGGAAGAAGCAGTAAGAGTGGAAGCAGTATCACTTCCAGATAGGCTTACATTGATAAATAAGTGGGGATGTGATGGATCATCCGGTCAAATTGCTTACAAACAAACAATATCGACAAATGACACAACTATTACGGATACAAATATGTTGATGGCTTCAGTATTTCCTTTACGACTGAGAAGTGAAATCGCTGAGCATTGGAAAAATCCTCGCTCATCATCAGTTTATTTTTGGCGTCCGATATTTTTTCTGTATGCAAAGATGTCTTCAGAAATAATCAAATCTACAGTGAACGATATAAAAAAGCAAATTTCGGAATTAAAGCCTTCTGTTATTGAAATAAAGAATGGAAAAAGTGTTTCGATTGATTATGAATTTTTTCTTACAATGATTGATGGCAGAGTCTTAAATGTAATAACAGATACCTCGTCAAATAAAGTCACAGAAAGACTTTCAAAATTTTTATGACTCAAGTGATGAGCCATCTCTATTACATGCCAGAATTAGGTGCATGCAGTTTATTTTAAAACTAGCGTATAAAATTCCGCGTGAAGGTGAATGTTTTGATATGAACGCCACACAAAAAGAAAAACTATCTGCTCGAAAAAAAATTATACAAAATGAATTTCTTAAGAAGCTTGGGCTGAAAGTAGACTGCCCAAAGTAGCGGTATGGAAATACTAGCGATGGTAATATGTCCAGAGCATTTTTTGAAAATGATGAGTTAACAGCCCGAATTACTAGGGTCGACAATAATATTATAAAAAGGTTGGCAGTTATCCTAAAAGTTATAAACTCTAGAGAAATAGTAAATAATCCAAATTTTGATGATTATGCATCAAAAACTTCCCAACTTTTAGCTCAAATGTGCCCTGAGAAGAAACTTACTCCTACGATTCATAAGATTTTGAGTCATGGTAAAACTTTAATTGAATATTAATGCTTACCGATTGCAGAGTTGTCAGAAGAAGCCCAGGAATGCAAAAACAAAGACTACAAAAATTTAGATAAACGAATACATGCAAAATTTCACGGATTGGACAGAATGCGGTCCTTTTCAATATGTTGGCAGGCTCTTCAGATCCATTAATTTTATCACGAAGACATAAAAGATCTCGAAAGGATTTGGAAGAACGTAATTATAGCTCCGATATGTTAAGTCTATTAGATAACACTCCCAATCTTAATGACTATTTCAAAGAGAACTAACTAATGAAAAACAATTATTCTAGCTAAATAAAATATATAGTAAATAACATTATATCTATAGCATAAATATATTAACATTAAAAATAATTTAAAAATGTGTTTCTGTAATAGAAATAAAAAACCTAATATTGGTTAAACATGTTATATTAGAGTGTTTTTTCTAAACTTTCGGATTTGAACAATGTGTATTGCAAAGCGCACCGGGTTAAACAAGTTACTTAATATAAATTTACTTAGATTTAAATTTTAAATATATATAAAAATGTGTATTTGCGATACAAATAAAAAACTTATATTTAAAAAAACATGTTAACATATAACTGGAAAAATTATACTATTTTTTACAATTTTTTGAGTACCCTGTACCTTTAGCAGTATATTGTAAACATTTTTTTGAAGCCTAAAGTGTCCTCTGTCAATATCTTTTTAAATCTTTAAAATATCTTAATTATTTCAAAAGTTATGATTTTTGCAACGAAAAAAGTCAAAAGGCACCACTGTGCGACGACGACCTCATTTTGCTAAGAAAACTATAAATTAACAAGAAAAACAACTTTTTTATACTCATAAAGAAAAACATAACGAAAACGGAACTTGACTGATAAGACTATTTAATAACAAGACACACAAAATTATTGAATTGGCAAAAACGCACTTCAATCACCCTACTTCACTTTACATTAATATTATATACAAAATATAACACACTGTGTAATTTTTTAAGTCATGGCAAAATAACCATATACGGACACCACTACGTCATAAAAGACCAAAAACAAAAAGACCCCTGTCTCCCAGTTTCGCCCAAAGTCCTCCAGGTTTTTTTTATGGGCCCTCAAAGTTGTG